>LN483403.1:0-480644 GCA_900002565.1 Culicoides sonorensis | reverse complement strand
TTTTTTTTTTTCAAAAAAAAGTCAAATTTATTATCAGTTCAGTTCATTTTATAAAAAAAAAATAATAAACACATTAACGATTTTCACAGATATCCCTGGTCATGACCAACACTACCCGTCCTACCATTTTCGCCGAAGCTTTTGTAACAATAATTAAAACCAACATCACGTTAAATTCACAGAGTGCTCATTTCGTCACATTTGAGACAAAATCACAATTATTAAAGGCGTGTAAAAAAATTCCAAAACACACGCATCATAGGAAAAAAAAAAAACTAAAATAAAAAAAAGAAAGCTTTTACTTATAAATTAAAAAACACTTAAAAAACTAAACAACATTGGAACCACAAGTTCCCAATAGCGTCAAGAATTAGTAGAGTCAATATCGTCTCTAATCACATAAAATGGATGTCTTCTATCAATTCGTGACAAATCCACTTCAGTGAGCGATTGAACAAGTGAATTAGAGTGTCCAATCATGCCATGATACATCCTTGTGGTAATTCTCCTGACAAAGTCAGGAATACTCTCAACGTTGGACATGTCCAACAAAGATGATGTTGACATTTGTCGATAAGTAACAGGATGAGGACGAAATCCCCAGAGAGTTCTCAGAGTCTTATTCTGAAAGACATGTATCTTTCTCATATTTGTCACTAAATGATCTTATCTCGTTCATTTTATTTCAACCAAAGTCTTCATGGTAAGCGCCAAGCCCTTATCGTACATTTTAAACCTTAAACCAGTGGGCATTAGCATGAACAAGGTTTTGAGTTGAGAGTGTAAGCCTCGGGGTTGACCTTAGCTTTTATCGTCTTCCATGTCTTGCCTGGAAAGGCAAAAAAGATAAAATAAACGTTTTCTCACTCAGAATTTTACTCTCCTCAACCACTGGCCCTTGGTAGCGAGTCCTTGTTCAATTTCAAACTCATCAGCTACGGTCTTAGTCAGTTTACATAACACTTAATTAAATCACATGTCGTGTTTCAGTACTGCTTCTATTATTTCAAAACAACAAATAGTCTACAATTCTTCTACACCGTATAAAGGCAATATTGAAATGCAAAACGTCTATCTTATCTTTAATAAAATAAAATAATAAGAAAATATCGACAATAGTGCTCAATTCAAAACTTTACACAGAAAATTGGTGTATGTACTCTTTCCATTCATCGAAAACTATCAGAATGCAAGGCAAAATGTGAAAAATTATATGTTACACTGATGATAAAGAAGATGATGATGATGATAGAAAACGAAGAAGTTCTCTCTACACTGCAATAAGCAATAATTTCATATTAAGCATTGAGTACCTAGAACACAAAATACGTTTCATATAAAAAGATGAAAAATATAAGTTACAAGAATGTTTTTTTTTCTTACTTATCAAAACTATTTCAATGCGTTTTCAAGTCTTTCATTTGCTTGCCTCTTGTACAGACTCGTTTACTTGTAAATGTGTTCTATTTTGAGCCAAACTCTCATCTTTTCCACTCTAGACACATAGTTTGCTCCTGGTATATTTGCTTCATCTTCATCTTCTTCTTCTTTCACAAAATATTATTATTATTATTATAATGTTTGAATCTGTGTACATCGTTTTCATATACCATTAAAATGCATTGCATAAATGTAGTGTTGTCTGATATGTTTCTTTGCTGTCTTCTTTGTGTCTCCCCATTCCATGTTCTATGAAAATGTCTATGAAACTTTATAATTTTGTTCTGTTCATACATTTAGCTGCAATTTGAAGAAAATCTCTAGGACATACTTTTACAATGCACATTGGATACAATCTTCTTCGTCTTTTCTTTTTTTTGTGTTCTATAACAAAAATTTCCTTCATATACATAAACAAAAAGCAAAGTATTAAAGTTGTGAGAGATAGAAGCAGAAAAACTCTTTCTTCATATTATGGAAAAGTACAAGTTGATGTATGAAGTTAGTTAGAACACACATCGGTGGCACATTCAATGACTCAACATATGTATGATAATATTGTTGGAATCTTAAATGGAATGAAACTGAATAAGCGTTTATATGTACGAAAATTGAAAAATCAGTAACTTTTGCTTCTAATAATAAAAAAAAGAAAATAAAAAAAAAACTATCTTATAAGCAAAGAAAATGCAAAAATAAGACGAAGAAGAAGAAGAAATTAAAGTAAAGAAACTTGTGTTAGCAACATTAGCAATGATGCTACTATTTACCATTTACCATACACTCTTTTTCTATTCGAAATATCTAAAAATTATTATTATGCTACATTTTGTGTGTGTGTGTGTATGTGTGTGTGTGTGTGTGTGTATGTGTGTGTGTGTGTGTGTGTGTGTGTGCATGCTCTTCTAATTTCTTCTTTTCTGGAATGTGCTTTTACAATACAAAACATATAACTTTGAACATTTTTAAAATGCAACACAGTACAATAATAAAGTACACAAACAAAACTTTTATTTTATATTAATAGGAGAAAAGCCAAGGAATAAATTTAATCTAGATCGAGTATGAGTTTGAGTTTGAGTATGAGAATAAAAAAAAAATAAAAATAAAAGAATGAAAAGAGTATTGTAAAAGTATGATTTGCTTTTTAACGAGAAAAACTATAAAATTGGGTGCACTGACGATGACAAGCACCATATATACGAAAAAAAGTTTTCTTTTCTTATTTTATGTATTTTAATAAAATTAAATGGTTTTTACTCCTTTGAAATTGATTACAGGGAAGCATTGAAGGTCCTGATTTCATTTGATTTTAAGAAACACTTCGATTATGCATTTTTAGGACCTTGGTCAGATTTGGACCTAAATTCTCCGAGATGACCGATGGCATTTAATTCACAGTTTTTTCAATCTCATTTCATTTCACCCTGAGCTCATTTTTCCGTGAAATTGAAAATATTGAGCCTTATGGACTTCATTTATCGGTCCGACTGATCATCAAAGTTTTTATGCACATTTTTCCGCCCGATGTCACCAAATTGGCCGATTTCTTCAAAACCGGGGCAAAACGTAAAACTTCCAAAATTAAATTTGAAGGAAAATAGCAAAAAACTGCAAAATTTCTTTGAAAAATAAAAATTCCTTTGAAAAACAAAAATTTGTATGAATAAAGATAATTACTAGTAAACATGTTGACAGGTCAATGCAACACAAACATTTAAAGAGAAAAATTCAAACAATTGATAATAATCAAAAAAATAGAAGCTTCAGAAGTCAATAAATTGTCATATAACAGAACATCATACTCTCTACCGAAAAACAATAAAAACCTGTTGTTTAATATTTATTTTTCTTTTTCTACAAAACAAAAAGTATTTCATCCGATTTAAAATGAAAAAAAAAATAAAACCAGAAATTTGCAATCGCGCATCATTTACATGTTTCATAAAATATAAAACAAAATAAAATGCATATAAAAATAATAATAATAATAATAATATGATTACTTGTACAAATATAAATCGACGGGAGGCATAACGGGGGCGTTTATATTTACGTATTTTTTTCATTCCTTTTTGCACTGCACTTTTTTTATTTTATTATTTTAAGTTCTTCATTTCACGTGTGTGTTTATACAAATTTACTGAATACGCGAAAAAAAAGCTGAAAAAAGAGAAGAATCGAAACGAATGTGTTTGTTTGCTGATATGATGATGTGATATTTCAAAGCGCGCGCGAATATTCACATAAAGAAAACACCAGATAATATTTTTGTTGAATTTATATTTAAACAACAAAAAAAAACATCATCCGACAACCGATTATCATATCGACGAATTTGATACGAATCTGTGTTATTTTTTTTATTTTATATCGCTGTGTTATTTGTTTATTTAATAATATTTAAGGTTATAAGAAAAAAAAACTGATTTCGTCGAAAGAAACCTGAAATCAAAATGAAAGAAGAAGGAACAGAACACCAAATAAAGAGAGAATTCGGGAAAAAAGAAAGAAAATTTTAAACGAATTAAATTTTAACCTGTTATAACACCATAAATAGATGTATTAATTGATTTTAAATTATTCAAATTGGCTAGACGATTTACAAGTCGATTGATAATAAAATTAATGATTTTATTAGATTGGTCAACAGAACATTTGCATAACGATTAAAAAATGAATATATTTAAATATTCATCAAATGATCTGAAAAGTATTGGAAAAAGTTTTTATTGAACAGAATCATTGAAGTTCATTTAACCCTTTAACGGACACTGGAGGACAAAAAGAACCCAAAAAGCACAGAAAAATCCAGAAAGCACCGAAAAACTGAGAAGGCACCGAAAACCCTAGAAAACATCAAAAACACAAGAAAACCCAGATTGCACAGAAAAAAACCAGGAAGCACAGAAAAACCCAACTAAAATTTGTTTTTGATTTTGCCCAGAAAGCAAAGAAAATCCCAATAAGAACGAAACTACCCAAAAAGCACACAAAACCCCAGACAGCAAAAAGTTTTTTCGAATTTTCCAGATTTCAAGGCTCATCCTAGCTCTGGCTGTGTACAAAGCTCTCATTGAATTCACTTTTATCATGGTCATTCTTTGAATATTTAATTCGAAAATTTTCACATGTAAAAACTTTCCAATTTCTGTAATAATTTCAAAGAATTTCAATGTACGATATCAAAATTCAATTCAATCCAATCCACATAAAGTTTTATGGTAATGTTGTTTTTGTTTTAAATTTTACCAAGAATATGCAAATAAAATTTATGAGATCATATAAATAATAATAGTTGTCTATAGCAGTAAGTAAGTTATAAGAAAAATAAGTGTATAAGTGCGAAGTAATTAAATCTACTCTTTTTATATATGTTTGTTCACACATTGATTCTGGTTTAACTTTATTTTATCTGGGATTTTGTCTTCCAAGAAAAATTCACTTCAATGGCGTCAATTGTTGATATTTAAACAGGGATTTATTTGTATTTTTGCCACATATAAGGAAGTGTTTACAATTAAAAATTAATCAAATTCACACATCATTTAACAAATAATTTAATAACTTTCTTACATGATTCAATCAAAATGACTACTTATTATCACTCTCACGTATATCAATTACCTGGTTAATCATAATAATAATAATTTTTTAATAAATTATAAACGACCATCGTTGTTGTCATGATCATAAAAACAAAGTATAAATAAGTCATAAATTTTAAACGTTTTTTAAGCACACACACACACAGATTCAAAAAACCGAAAATAAAAAGGTGGCATGGCATGGCGGGCACACTCTCTCGGCCATAAATTAATTATGTGTATAAAGAACATTAAAAAACATTTTATTTTATATGTTTATTCAACATGTCACATTAATCAGTACAGACAAATATTGTATACACCACATTAAAAAGATTAGATGAAGGCAAAAAAAACAAAAAAAAACGAGAAGTGAGATATTAATAAAATAAAAATCACTGTATTTAAAACCTGATTAATATTAATTATGAATTAATTATATGTTAAACAGTTCGCTTGTGCTTTTAACACTTTACACATTTGTCTATGGCAGTTTTCTGTGCTGTGTGTATAGAGATATGATTAAATAAATTATGTATAAATAATTATGAGTTTAATCATGATCTGTTTCATTTCATTTCATTGATATCAGATATGAAATGTGTTTGTCAATGATTTTATTATCAGATATTGATAAAATTGGAAAACATTTTATCGATTTAATGTGGATTTTGAATTTAACTGTTATTGGATTTGCTGTGATTCAATGAAATCTGGCTGTTCATTGTACGTTACAATGAGATCACTTCATGGACTGATGTGTAGCCTTCTTGATTCCATGAAAAGTCATTCTTGAAATTTTGTCCCACTTTTCACATTCATTCAACTAAAAGACATTCAATAACATACCACAAACACAACCACACTTCACATATTTTTTTTCATATCATCATCATAATCATAAACCTTTAACCAAATATAAACAAAACTAAAGAAAAAAATGAGAAATTGTAACTTCTGGGCGGTTAGGAAAAGTGCATTCATTGAATAAAAGGTTAAAATTCAAAATTTATTTTTGAAAATCTACGTTTTTGAAAATTTCAATACATTTTGAAAAGTTTTTTAAAGTCCGCTATTTTGAATTTTTAAAAAATTTGTCATTTTGAAAAAGATAAAAAAATCAGCCATTTTGCAAGAATCGGCCAATGTGTGAAAATCTTGGATTTTAAGATTTAGACCGTTTTCAGATTCAAAGGCTCTGGAGCTCGATTTCACAGCTAATGAGATTAAAGTTCATTCTTTTAAGTTCTTTTATTCAACAACTAACAATTTCAACCATTTTTAACGGTTTTCAGGCTTTGGAGGGTCTGGACCCCAATCTCAAAACTGATATGTTATAAAAAATTCTAGTGAGCTTCTTGAACTTACAGAAAAAAACTGATCGCGCTCCAATGGGCCATTCCGAAGTTATAGATAGCGCTCAGTGACCGACGGACAACGGACAAACCGTCTGTAATAGTGCATTTTTTCGTTCAAAATGCATTTAAAAAGCATAAAATTCATATAAATTCAAAACAATGATAACACACATAAAACAATAATTCACCAACCTTCTCTCATTTTCTTTTAATATTTCACAATATTCTACACTTACCAACAACTTATTGCAATGCATGTCAACATGCATAGACACAAGGTACCATACTGCAACTGACATTGATGTTGCACATAATTGCAGTACAAACATAACATTTTTTTTTTACTATTTTAGGTTGCCATTTCATATACATTATTATATTGCTGATTGCTGACCTATTTAAATAACTTTTCTAATGTAGAAATTTTTTTTTTCATTTTCATTTTTATTATTATTATTAATATTATTGTTAATAAAAAAGTGTGTATGATCAAATAAACAGAAGCTTTAATAATGTGTTAAATCTGTGTCAGTGGAGTAACAATAATCATAAAAAAAATGTTTCATTTCAAAATAAGCAGAGTGAACTCAATGCGAAAATTTGATAGAAATTTTAAGTGTCAAAGGATTTTATTTTTAATTTTAAAATGTTACAAAAAAAATTAAAGTCAATATGACGATGACTTGATACATTGATCTGTCCTTCATTTAAAAATATTTGCACATTCAATTACTGAACAAACACACACATAAATAAATTAACATTTTATTATTTTTTTCATCTAACATCATCATAATACAAACAATATATTATTAAAAAATGAAAAAAAAATCAAATATTTCAGAGAGCGGTAAAAATATTTATATTTATTATTATTTTCATAACAAATCAATACACATCAGCACTGAATTGAGTTGAGTTGAGTTGAATTGAATTGAGTTAAAAGCTTAAATAATATGAAATAAAAAAATACCAAACTGTGCAAATTAGGTGATACATTATAAATTGTTGTACGTGTGCGGTGTTTTTGTGTGTTTTACTGCACTGTGTAGTCGATGCATTGTTGTACAAATTAATTATTGTTATTATTATTATTATTGAAGAGAAACTTTAAAATAAAATAATCTATTGAAAAATATTTGTGTGTTGGACGCATGATGGATTTAAATAAATAAATAAATGACTGAGGTATATGCAGTAATTTTTTTATTTCATTTTAAAAGTGAGTGGAATGTGGCCATGATATCAGATAGACAATTATATGTTATTTTTTTTTAATGAAATATTTAAATGATTGCAACTTTTTGTGGTTTATCATAGCATTATTTTATACATATTAGGATTTATTATATTTAAATAATCATGGCCAGAAAAGTTTAAGTTTAATTAAATGATGTCGTTGTGTCAAAATATGGTATGAATTTTATGAAATGCAAGTTAATTTGAGAGATTTTTGATCAGAAAACACGATTTATTAATAGCCCAGCGCACATTTGAAGATATACTCTCCCAAAAATGGACCCAGTGCACATTTTTCTTCTACAAAAAAGTCATTTTTATTGAAGTTTAACTTCAGAAACACTTTGAAGGCATAAATTCTACACTCTCAACCCAAAACTAGTCGAAAAAGCCTATGAGACTTTCCTGCTGGCTACACTGGCACAATTAGGGCAAGTGGAAGGGTAATAAAAGAGGTATTTGTCTCCCAATAGTTTCCATCTGATCTCACTGACTTGAAACTACTGTTTTAAGACAATGACTGTTTAAAATTCACCCATAACCAGTAAATGGAGTACTGTCAGTAAAGCAATTCAATCAATAACCTACAAAAAAGTCAACAACAAACTACTTTCATGTAGATAATAAAAAATGAAGTGGAAAATGTCTTCTTCTACTTCCAAAACCATGAGAGAGAAAAAAATCATACTGCCAAAAAATATATTTCATTTTTTCCTTCCATATCTCTAACTTTATACATTATTTTATTATAATAAAAGCCAGTGAATGTTGAACCTTTTAGACTAAAATGAAGAGCAACAAAAAAATACATGGCAAACGACAAGAAATAAGACGAGTTGAGTGTATGAATAACCTTTAACATGTGTACGACGTATCTTTATACAAACAGAGACAGTGAGCAGCAAAAAATTATTATTATTATTATTATTTTTCATACACGGAAACCAATGATAACTGATTAAAATCCTTGAAAAGCATCTTTCTCGCTCACAAGACTTTTGCATAACAATCATTTTGTTCCGTGTAATTTTCCCTTGAACAAAATATGTCGAAAAATATAATACATTTATATAAAATTATACCAAAAAAAAATTATACCAAGAAAGAAGAGAAACGTTAAAAAAAGAGCAATGTTTGGCAAAATAAGGCGAAAAAATTGTACATTATGTTTTTTTTTTGCTTTGCAAGTTTTCGTTTTTTTTATTATCACATTATATAGATTTGAGCCCAATGTTATGCATACTTGGAAAAATTTTCATGAAAGATATTTAAACAACAATCATGTATTATTTTATGGTGAGGAATAAAATGCGACTAAAATTTAACTTTTCGTGTTTTTTTTCTTTTAAATGGATAATAGGGGTGAGAAAATTTTCCGCGTATTCAACCGTTTTTTGTATTGTATACACATATTTGGTTTAGACCGAGAAAAGGAAAATAATAATGTGAAATGTTAACGCGATTTTTGCATTTCTTGGAATTTGCTGCTAAGTTAAATGAAAATAAAAGTGAAGAAATCATTTAATCAGGATATAAAGCTCAAGAGTGGCTCAAAGAGGTCCTTGGACGATGACAATTCAAAATATTCACATTTCAAGTCAACTTCATGAAATGAAACGTCAAAGTGGCAACTTCCTTAAAATAAATCTCCTTTTGTAATAACCATAGAAATAAAACAAATTCACACACTAATCCTAATGGCAATTTTTTGACCCACCATTCAACAGAATTATTTTTGGCAAAAATATTTTTTTTTTTACTTGAATTTTTTTGGGTGTAATGTCTATCCATTTATTTATCTTTTATTTTTATGTGTTTTTTTCTCTTCTTCTGTGTTGTATTTATGCCGCATATTTATTGTTTGTGTATTACACCAAGGTATATTATTATTATGCTTTATATGTATGTTAAGGTTGGGTTGATGCTTAAAGCAGTGGCAATTTTCTATTTTTTTTTTCTTCTTTATTTCATCCCTATAAAATGTGGATAATGTACGAATTTTAGCAACAGTGAAAAAAAATAAAAATAAACATATAGCAAAAGCAGAGAATATTATTTTATTTTATTTTATACCAAAAACACACAGAGACGTAGATAGACAGAGATACATTTTTCTTCTGTACATTTTCCATTTTATTCCATATTTCATATAGAAAGATCAGCATAATGGTATGAGGGTACTTCATTTCTGTCTATTTTTCATAGATCTTAAATGCATGTCATACACACACACACACACATATACGATGTATTTTTTTTTTGTAGATAGATTTCTTTGCCACCACCATTTCCACCATGTTTTGGATGTGCATACAAATGTGAATTGTTGGGTGAAATGAAAAATAAAAGAGAAAATGTTTGTTGCCTACTTGCTACAATATTTTTATTATATTTTGTGTGTGTGTGTGTGTTTTATAAAAGTTGAAACAGAATTCACAAGGCAAGCAGATATACACTGAAGTGGATTATTTATTTTTATAGAAGCAAAGTCCCTCTGTGTGTATGTGCCTCTGTAGTGAAGGTACATGTTATATTTTATAGACGAAAAGGAAAAAGTGTGGCAAAAAAAAAATAATAATACAAAGAGGAAAATTTTTTCTCAATGTATTCCTTTTCGTGTCGTCCATACATTCGATTCAAATGGCAATATTCTTGCTTTTATGTTACAGGGATGTCCAAGTCCCGAATTTCTATGAAAATTTTTCTTATTCCTCTTATTTGAAGACTCTTCATGGTCCAACCCAATTTTGTGACCTTGAATTTTCCTTACGATTCAGTGACATTTGATATCAGGGCAAATTTGACAGTTAATTTTGTATAGATACACATACGGAAACTTCAAAAATTTTGAATGTAAGCCTGTCAAACTTACAAATTCAATTCCTTTTGATTTTCCATCCCTCAATTGATGATCCTCGCTTAAAAAACATATAACACACAATATAATAATTTTTTCCTCGTACTACACATTTATAATGTATCTCATTTATATTTTTCTTTTATACCATTAGGCTTCACTCATACAATACATATATTGTTTGTTTGCCTTTTTCCTTCGTACATACACACGCACACACAGCGCATACACAGATACTGAAACACACAATAAACCTGAATATCTTTTTTTAATTTTTTTCCTGCTAACAAATATCTGGCAGCAAAATTATAGCAAAATATGAGACACACTTAGAAACGCAAGTTATACCAAAAATAAAAAAAAAAATTGTTTGGACTTTTCTCATCTATTTATAAAAAAAAAATATATAATTTTACAAACCAAACCACTAAATGTGTTTTTTTTCAATTTAAATGAAATTTAAATTAAAAATATACAAAAAACTGTTTAATTATTGGTTAATTTTTAATTTTACATGAAATTCATATGAGAAAATGCCTTTTAATGAAAATTTTTACTCAAATTGTAATGAAATTTAGCTTTAAACCGACAAATTTCAGTGAAAAATATATCTTAAAACCTTAAATTTCGCATTTTCTCTGTAAATCATTCATTTCAATTCTAAATTCAATTTTTTGCATTTTTTTTCATAGACACTCATCGATAACGAACAGACGTTTAATTGTAAAACCTTTTAAAAAATCTCAATTGAGTTCAGTTTCCGATCATTTAAATTTTTTTTTCATTTTACATTTAAAAACCTTCTCAAGTACTTTAACAGATCTTGATTTCAAAATGAATTCACACTCTGATCAATTGAATGCATTATTTCAACACTCATTTTTCAAATTACAATATGAAAATAACAACATCCATGCAATGCCATGCCAGGTATGAGTATTAAATGCATAAACATTGAAATACAAATAGCATAAAATAATAACAATAATAATAAAAATAATAGAGAAAGGTAAAATCGGTGCTTTATCGCTTATTTGTACTTAAAATTAAATTCATGTATGGCTGTACGGCGTGTGTGTGTGTGTATTTGTGTGTGTGTCTTTGCAGCAGTGGGCTTAGTGTTGATTATTTTAACCAAACATATTGCATTTAATGCATTTAAAAAGCATTAATTTTTCCATAAATGCATGCATTGACGACAAAATGATATGATATTTGTGTGTGTGTGTGTGTGTACTGCAATGATGATTATAAGGCACACATTTACTCTTCAAACTTTACACTTCAAATGCTTTTATATTTTAGTTATTATTATTCTCTATTCATCATAATAATGGTTTGCTATTTATTTATATGTATATTTTATTTTATTATATATGTATATTTATGCGTTATGTCACACGTATGTGGAAGTTGAAATAGGTAAGTCGACATTTCAACATGATAAAATGAAATATAATGCAAAATGTTAGGTAGAGTTAATGTTTATGATTTTAGGTATGTTGGAAATGGATTAAGTGAGTATTGTTAAAAGGTACCGTTAGAATGGAAAACCAGTGGGTTCGAGATGGCCACAATAGGGCTCATTAAGACTACGGCAGGGAGTAGTCAGGTGGCTTGCCAGGAAAAAAAATCATTTTTCATTTTGGCACATTTGGCATCTGGCGAATTTGGCTATTGGAAAATTTAGCATTTGGCAAAAATGATGTTTGACGAATTTGGCATGGGTCAATTTGGCGCGACCTAACTACCCCCTGAACTACGGTCGTGCCTTTCATAAACGTAGGGGATTCTACGGTGCAGTGGTTAGCGTGTTGGACTATCAATCTTCAGGTTAGCAGTTCGATTCTCGCTCCGGCCATTAAACTTTACAATCTCAAACGTCCTTTTTTCCGTCTACTCAATTTGAGTTAGAGGCTAGATAAAGGTGGTGACTCCTTGGAATGACCGGATAAAAGCTTAGTCCCTCGGATGATGATAACGGGTATGTACGATGGGCCCAACTGATGGCCTGAGTGCCCTACAAATCTGATCTGATCTCGATAAACGTAGCCTAAGGGAAATTTTATGAAAATAAGGCGACGCCTTAAAAATGGAAGGTGCGTTATAATTCTTTGGAAATTTCAACGTGGTAGTATCTAAGAAAATATCCTGAAATTCAAAATTTTTAAATTAAATTCAAAACATATCTAACACATAAAATATGTTAAATAATATTACATTATAATGAAAATCATAAACTTTACAATATACTCTCGACTCTTTTTCCACATTCATATATCAAACAAAAATTATTAATATGCGTATATTCGTAATAAGTAAACATTTATAGGGAAAGAGCACCTCAACCTAATATATAAAGTTAGTACCAAAACTCACATCGTATATGCAAAAAGTAACAACAACAACAACATCAACAAGATATAAAATGTAACATATATAGAGAAAATGCCTTCGAGTTATGAGTTTTTTTTTTTTGTATAGAAATACGTATGCAAACACAACATTTTACATTTTCCTAACATGTTTTAGTATGAAAGTCATATTATATGTATATTCAAAAAGGCATTATTATATTTATTATTATTATCAGGTATATTCTATGTATCTACTACAATTTAATACAGATACAGAAAAGATATATGAGTGTTTTTTTACTTCTTTCAGTACTTTTATTTTATTTTTGATGGTGTTGTGTGCGGATATGAAAACATATTTAGTTACTGTTGCTGCTGCTGCTGTTATTGTTGATGTTTTGATGTTATTTTTTGTGTTGTATGAAATTTTTCTTCAATTTTCACATGTATAGATTCCTTACACAATTCATTTTTTTCATTTTTTTTTTATTTTTTATTGTATTTTTTGATGACAGTCAAAGTCACACAGTTATAAAACAACAACCCAAAAAATTCAGGATACATTTATGACTTTCGTAATATTATATGATGTATTAAAATGTTGTTATTATTATTTTTTTTATTATAACTTATTACTGTCTTTATTATTAGATATTTGGGTGAGGGTGTGGTTTGATGTCACGCATGGAGTGGAGATGAGCAGGAAACTATGATGAAATGATAGGGAAATGTAGCATGTGATTCATGTCACACTGTGAGTTTATTTATTTAGAAGTGACAGTTAGCTGTAAAATATCCCATGGGAATCCCCCTTTGAATGGACTGAAACTTGTCATGAGCTTTTCGGGGTATGAACTTATTCGTTGAAGATTCTCTCATTTTAATTGAAACATGAATTTAGCGAGTTTTCTAATAACATTAGAAGTTCGGCTTATCTAGATTAGTCACAGTGCTTCACCTGGATTGAGGCTGGTAGTTTCCTTGTGTCAGCTCTTACTGGATGGGCATAGAGACGAGGATGGTCCTATAAATGGTTCAAGGCAAACGATGCAAGTTTTCCTGAAACTGCAAAATTTTTTTTTCTGTATGTCCTCAATTTTCAAGAGCTTTCAGTCATAATTCATTTCTAGAAAATGTGAGGTCACTTTCTGGAACTGAATCAGAGCGAATGAGCCTCACAAATCGAGCCAGTGCATCATAGAACAAATTCATTTAATAAACAACCAATTTAAATTCAATTTCACTTCAATTGAAGAACTGAGTGACAGGTCACAGATTATCTCTTCATAATATATGCCGTAAGTGTGACCAAATGTTAATTTATGTAAAAATTCATTATAATCTCCTCAAATTTATACAAAACAAACACTAACACACAAAATTTATTTACTATTTTCTTAACAACATCAACACCCAAAAAAATTTGGTTAAATGACTCAAAAATAAAAATCTAAAAAAAAAAAATATTGAAATAAAACATTTTATGTTAATTTTATTATAATATTTTTATCGGAATCTTTCAACTGGTGATCATCGTTGATTTATCACACAAATTCAACCAAAAAATTCAAATTAAATTACGGAAGACCCTGTATGTATATTTGAAACGACAGATCACAACCAAAAATTATGTACTATAAAATGTTAAATTTGATGTAAATAATCATCAACAATTTAATGATTTAGTCTACTCGTGTGGAATGTATGAATGAACGAAAGTAAGACATAAGCAAAGTTAGTTAATTTCATGTTTTTTTTTTCTTCCTCTATTCATCTTTTTCTATCGATACATTTTTTGGTGTTTTACTCGCTTGCCGAAAATAAATTCATTTTTGTATGAAGAGAAACAAAAATAGAAATATTTATTAAATTTAACATTAACATAAAATAGAGAGATGATGATAAATTAAAAAAAAAACTGCGTGTGCGTGTGATGTTCAAAATCAACCAATATACGTGTGGCGGAGATAAATCTTAATCGTGTTTTGAGTAAATTTAAGAGTGTTCTGTAATTTTTCAATAATAAATTTAAAAAAAAAAATATCTATGCTAAGAAAAATGTTGATCAAATTTTAATTGGTACAATTTTTTTGACCTCCATCGAAACAATTTTTGCCGATTTTTCCGTATTTTTAACTGTAATTTATTTGAAAATCGTACACAGAAAAATCACAATATTCTAATCTCGTGTAAATTTGTTAGTTAAGTAACATAATGGCGATAATTATTACACGGTGATTTGTTTTAAAAGGTTTTTTTTTTATCTCTCACTTTTCTTTCATTGTGATTCTGTTTTGTTTCTTATGTTTTTTTTTGTTCTGTGTCGTTTTTTGTGTATGTTTGTTTATTTGTTGACAGAAAATTTTTTGTTTTATCATTTTAATAATATTATTACCGAAAGTGTCAAAACAGGATGATGATTAGTCGATGAAATTGATCCCAGATAACAAATTGAGTGAGAAAATGATTTTAATGGGTTTTGAGAAAATGAAAATAAAGTTAGAGCACTTGATCAGGAAAAATTTAACGGAAAAATGACAGTTGGAATGTGGGCTCTTTAAAATGAGGTTCACCAAAAATCAATTTTTCGTCAAATTTCAACACAAAATATCCATTAAAATCGGTAAAAATAGAATTGAGGCATGACAAAAAGCGGATAAATTAAATTTTATTTCTGGAAAAAGTTGTGTTGAAATTTGGACAATCAGATCATAAACTTTTTATTATTAATATTTTGTGGTGTAAACAAATTTTTATAGGCAGGATCACTTATCTGAAAAATAATGAAAAATGAAGTCAATTTCCAGTTTATCAGAACGAGGAAGTAAAATTTTCTGGAAAGATGTTTCGTAGTCCTAAGAAATTATCGTCGTGATCAGAGGCCTTGAAATAACGCCATAAAACGCTTTCGGGAATAAAATCTGAGTGCCGTTTGCGAATTTTGAAAATTTTGTGTATTTTTTTCAGTTGTGTAATCCACGTTTTGCGGGTGGTTGGCGGGACGTTTTTATACAGTGAAGCTGTTGCAGTAATTACAAAGATTGGTTCAAATTTCTATCAATTGAATTGAATTGAATTTATTTTGACTTCAAAGATCCCGATGTTCCTGCCTAATGACACTCTTCATTAAAAAAATGTAAAATTTAAAGAAAAAACTCAAGATGATGAAAATAATGATGATACATTTATTATTTTTGAATCAATTCTGTTATATTTACTCATTTTTTTATAATATTCATTCAAGTTGTTTATATTTAACACAATCTTCATACTTTTTTATCTTAAATAAAATACAAACACACACATTACAATGTTTCACAAGAAGCTTGACGAATTTTTAATAATAATTTTTGTACTTTATTACAAAAGAAAATCTTATGGAAGCTCAATTCAAAATGATTTTAAAATTCCACGTGTTTACTTTTAATGAGCAATAAAAATCTATCACTAATAATGAAAATACTGTGAGATTTCAATGAAAATGAGTCAAAATGTTACATTTGACTCGAAATAACCTTGTTAGACACCTCAAAAATTTTTATCATGATTCAAATTATTTGACTTTGATTTAAAAAGAAAACAAAAAAAAATATTTGTGGAAATTATAAACAATTATCGTTTTTTTTTAATGTGAGTTTTTTTTTATTTTTTGTTTAAAGAACATTACATTAAACATAAAAAATGTGAAAAAAATCATGATTCTGATACATTTAACATTAAAAGGCCACATACTGTCATTCTTTTTTTAACTTTAATATAATTTACAAAAAAAAAGATATTCAAACAAATCGTTAATTTTTTTTCATTGATATTAAATAAAAACGATGAAAAAAAAATCGACAAAAATAAAAGTGGAGAAGGAAATAAAAATGCACGCACATGCAACAGAATCAAATAAAAAAAAAATGTGAATTACATTTAAAAAAGTAACAAAAATTTGAACAGTTTATATAAAAATTGTTCACTAATTTGTCTCGCATCTTCTTTCACCTATACATTCATCACCTTCCTTTTTTTATTTCATTATTATTATTATTTAACATACACGAATTTTGTATACATTTGTTTTAAATGGTTATTAGAAGAATGCGCTTTTCTGGCTTTTGGGTATAATGCTACATATCACTGTCCATTATTCTCATTTTTGTGTTTATGTTTGTTATTGTGTATTGAAATAACATTGATATTTCACCTGCCACTGGTGCGCCTCAAGTCATAAGGCAACATAGTCATGCATGTTAGTTTAAAGTTGTTGTTTTTTTTTACTCCTTTTCTTGTATGTTGTTTTTTTTTGCATATATACAGGCAACATATCAACATATCATTTAACAGATATCTGAACACATTTCAGCAAATTTGGAAACAATTTCCTATCAATTACGATTTTTATATTATATTTAACTGATTTTTTATTTGATATGGACATGTGTGTGTGTGTATGTGTGAGTGTGTTTGTTTGCGTTCTTGCTTTTATCGTCTGTTATACTTAAAATCGACATGTTGTTTATAATTTTAATATGCTTCTTTGAAAAATGGAAGTCAAAATGGTCACTTTTGAATTTTTTGGTCAATTGTCGTTTCGTTTTATGAATTGGATAACCCTTTATCTAAGGATTTTAGCTCAAGGGCGGAAATTAAGTGAAATTAAAGTTTCAGTTACATTAAAAATTAAAATTAGATCAATCTTTGATGTCACGTCAAAACACGACTGCCATTGGATGAATGTTAGCTTATGCTCTGTGATCCAAAAACGTTGCATATTTTGGGAGGGACTCAAATTTTCTGAGACTCTTCTAATCGATGTCCGTCACTTTTGCCTGAAGAGCTGTTTCCCACGATTTCAGGCTAACTTAGTTGAAAGATTTTCCTCAAAAGATTTTCCTCAAATTACGATTAATGGCCAGTTCACATATTCCATGAAATTTTCGAAGAGCATCTCAAATTCTGCTACTGCTAACTGAAATGATTCCAGCAATAAAATTAAAATTTCCCATTCAGTGACTTATTCTAATCATTTCCCAGTTCTCTTATAAAAATTATCAGATCATTTTCTGTAATTGTGTTTATTTAAACAGTTCATTGCTGCATGTGGCTCTCATCGTTAAATAAGCAATGTAATGTCATGATGTAAATCGTTACATCGCATATCAAAGCCAGCCAAATAAGTTAGTAGTTAAATGTGTGTAAATAAATAAATAAAAAAATAAATAGAAAATAATCATTTTTTTTCTTCTTCATCATCATTCTGTAATGAAAATAAAAAATACTTGCTCATGTCTTTACTTTGTCTTGTTCTTTCATTTGATTCTGTTTCAAATATCAAGATACATAAATTTTTCTGCTTGTTACCTATTAAACATTAGTATCTTTTTTTCATATATGTAACATAAATACATTCCACAAAACAGTTCAACTCACAATAATAATAATAATAATAATATGGACAATGTTTAAATAATAATAATAATAATAAGAAGAAGAAGTTTATACACTCATATTCTAGTGATATGTGTACATTTATTTTTTTTTTGTTATATATATTGAGATATTGGAGAGTTAATACATTATATTATTATTTTATATTTAAAGTGAAATATATAAAAAAAAAATCTACTTAAAGAAATACGAAAAATTCCTCTTCTTCGCTTTTGGGACAATGAACTTTTTTCTTCTTTTTCATTCAACTTATTATTCACATCTTTGTGGCATGGCATGGCACTGCCACACATATATATATGGATGTTTAGTAGTACGCGACCGATGAATATTGTTTCTTTTTCTCACACACAAAATTGAAATTAAAAAAAAAATACGACAATAATAATAATATGAATATGTGTGTACCCGCTCATAACACTTTTAAGTTGTTCACATTTTATTATTATTATTATTTTTATTTAAAAATAAAAGAAGAAGATGAAGGAAAAAAATGTTTTATGTGTGTAGTATGAAATATCTAGAGAGTGTGTAATGAAATGTGTTGAGTATCTGAATTTTTTTTTGCCTTGCTTTGCTTTGCTTTGCTCTCTGTAATGTTATGTATGTTTTTTTCTTTAACTTTATTATTATTATTATTAAAATATATATATATAAAATACAGAAGACAACAAATATGTATAAGAAAACATGATGTTTGAATATGAAAATAAAAAAAGAAAAGAAATCAAGTCACCGCATCTTCCAATAATAAAATAATAATATTACAATAAATGTACATGAACTTTTTCCCTTCAATGCTTCTTTTTCTTTATTATTTTTATTATTATTAAATTTTGTTGTTGTTATTTATATTTACTTATTTATTTCAGTCGTTGTTCCATTTAACGTTCCATCAGATCACTTATAGTTAAACTCTTTGCGCATTTACTGTTCTATGCTTTTACTTTGGTATTTCTTGTGATTTAACTCCAATCTGTGTGTGTGTGTGTGTGTGTGCGTATTGAACTAATAATAAAATTTAATATTAATCACATTGGTTCAATACCGTTTACTGGTATTCACTGGTATTTACTGGATACTGGCATCGATGGATTATGATAACGTAAAGTAATGCCTCTGGAATGTTAATTTCAAGATGAAATTGAAAGAGCTTAGTTCATCAAAGATCTCGAAGTAGGGATGTATCTCAACTTACCCTTCAAGCAGCATCTGAACAAAACAGTTGCTAAAGGAAACTCCATCTTAAGCTTGATCAAACACTCTAGCAGGGAATTTCCATTGTTAACTCCCTCAAGGATCTTTAGTTTTCTCTGATGCTGTCAGGTAGAGACTATGACTGCCTTATTTTGAAGCAATATCTCAAAAGTGACATCTCAAGGTTTGAATTAATCCAAAAGCAATTCATTTTGTCGAAAACCAAGCCATCCAGTTGCAAAGCGAATGCTTTAACCACTGGACCAATGAAGCGGATTTATGTTTGAGGACCTTTAGTTGGCAGAAGCAGTTCTCTCTGGATATCCATTTTCTAGACTTGGTTCGATCAAAAATCTTACTTGTTACTTGTGGCTAGGGTCAATCCTTAGAATGATGTTTATCACAGCATTAAATTAAATTAAAGGACGTTATGACAATTGAATAAAGTTTTCACATAAATAAATACTGATCGTTTAAAACGTTTCAAGTTTGATGTATCGACAGTTGTTGTTTTCATCGAATCAATTTTTGCTGCTTATCATAAATTAAGATTCAAATTGGAGCTGTATGGGTCTCTTTCAAAGACATTAATCCATTTCACTTCAGATGAGCCACACAATGATCCTTTGCTATATAAAATCAAATAATTTTTTCACTTTTAAATGTTACAAGTCCCTTGAGCAATTTTCATCTCTGTCTTATAGAAATCACAATGTCTCTTAAGTTCACTAACTTTATCATAAATCGTTGCGATACACACATAAAATGTATATTCAAATAATGTATTTAAGTCACTATCTCAATTGTTTCCTTTTACTACAAAGCCGCACGTGTATTAAAAACTCCTTTTCCTTCACATTTATATCTACCTGATTCTCGTGAAAAACATTTCACATTTTGTCACCATTAAAAATTATCTATACCTGTTTTAATGTTTTATTTCATATCTAAACACCAAAAACACATACCTGCTTCATCTTCCTTCTCAAAAAATATAATTTATTATTATTATTAAATGTGTGTGTGTGTGTATGTATGCTAAAGAAAAGGAGCAAATACAACAACAACAAAAATGACTGAAAAACGACGACATATGATGGTGATAAAAGCAGAGGGTGGTAAATGACAGCAAATTTACTCATAAATTCAAGGAAACTCTTAAATATTGTGTTCATAGTATAAAATTTTCTTTACCTGTGCTACACACACACACTCATGTTATATACCAACATCCTACGTTTTTCTTCAAAATAAAGAACAAAAAAATATATTTAAGATACACGAGATCCACACCATCGTACACCATGCCATACAAAAATAATATGGAAATAAGTTTATGCAAATTTTATTGTTTTATGCTGCTTGCTGCTTGTGGTACCTAAATAGATTTTAACGAAGCACATCATTCATAGCTCATAGCATGGAAAGAAAATTTTTTCGGTGTCTTATCAATCTGTTTATGATAAATTTTGTAATTGTAAATTAAGGAGCTAAATTTGTCTGTGTGCGTGTGTGTTAAATTCGAGTTAAATCAAAGCCTGAGGTGAAATAATAATATTTAAATTATTTTTCCTTATTTTAAATGAAAACAAAAAGTTAAATTTAAATTTTGACTCCTTCCAAAAAAAAATTTTAAATAAAAAATTATACAATTAATAATCCATTAATTTCTCAATTTATATTCAAATCATATGAAATAAAATACAATTCATTTTCACATTTCCATACATAGAAACACACACACAAAAAAAAAGTCATAAAAACAAACAAACAAACAAACACGTGTAATAACACATAAATATATCGTTGATTCAGTGAGTGTGTAAATTAATAATATTATTAGTAGTATAATGAGCAGTAAAATATTATTATTATGCAAGGTCGATTTTCTTATAAATGCCTTATAAATGTGTGTTGAGTTTCTAATCGCAAAATATTATTATTAAAATAAAAAAAAAATTACATGTATCATTGTAATGAATGTATACAAAGAAATCTTTGTATTTATCATAACTTGAATGTAAGTGTAATTTTATATCGTAATTTTTTTTTATTTTTTTTTTGTTGTATGTTAACAGAAATTTACCTTATTTGGATTCAATTTACTTGTATGAAGTAACTGCTTTGTTTTGTAATAAGTGTGAAAAATTAGACGGTTGTCAAAGTGATTTTATTTTTTTTTCTTAAAGTGTGCAAATGTGTCTATAAAAAAATATTAAATTATGGTGTTTTGTAATGCATTAAATGTCGTAATAATTAGTGCAGTCTATGAAATTATTTTTTATGGGTGATAATAAATCAGTAATGATCTTAATTGAAGGTGATCGATTGAGAACGAATGAACTTAAAAGGTTTTATGAGAATTGAATTGTGGGATTATTTGAATCATTCGTAACTTTGATGTGTAGTAGCTACTTCTGATTTTGATATCATTTGGGAACTCAGAAGAAAAAATCAGAATCCTTACATGAAATTAGTAGGGTAGGTGACACAACCTCCATTGATCGAACACTTTCGAGTGACAGAATAAAGTCTAAGGTCCATTCAAAGGCTTAGGCTGAAGGTTTTTTTGTTTGCTATGGAAATGGTATGAGCACAAAAGGACCCTAAAAGACTACGGTGGAGTTGTGAAGCCGCTTACTTAGCCCTAATCAACGCATATCCTGCTTTTTTTCCGTCTATTGGACTTTCAATGTAAAAATGGACTGTTCAATTCTCATTTCAACCATAAAATTTACAAGCTCAAACGTCCTCTTTCCGGCCACTTAATTTGAGACACCTTCGTCACAGTGATGATAACGGGTATAAACAGTGATCCTAACTCATGGGGTGAGAGCAGGCTTTCATGATCGTCCTACACAACTCCATCTCCTTTCAAAAGTGATCAGGAACTCTAAGAGTGAGGAGTTGAAATGAAACCACTCATCAGATTGACGTCCTTTTAAGCTCCATTCCATTCAATTTCACTTCAAACCCAGACAAAATGTTCAAGTGTCTGTCTAATAAGCAAATATTTTATTACCATGAATAGTTAACATTCCTTGAATTGAAGCAAATAAATAAATTCTTGAGGTTAAGCAAACAATCATAATAACAATAATAATAATAATATTACTAATAATACTTTTGTCTAGTCTTGAAAATTGAAATTGAACAAAACTCTCAACTTTGTGTAGGTCGATATCATCTTAACCATAACATTTGTTATTGTAAGTGAAAGTAAATTATTATCTTCATTCTCGAAGACATTAAAATTTATGGAAAAAAAATTCATACACCAACTCACAAAATTTCACTTCATACATTTTCTGGAATCTAATCCAATAACACATTACACTTTAATATCAAAAATTGGTTTGCTAGAAAAATCCTCAATTTGAAGCATTTTCATGAAATAAATTTATTATGTGTCCTAAAAGCAATATATATAGATGTATTTTTTTGCTGAAAATAGAATCATAAAATTTGTGTTATGTACACTTATTTTGTGTGTCAAAAAAAAAAAAGAAAAAATTTGATGATTGTCAATTGAGAGGTGGTACAGAAATAGGATAAATAACAAAAGTGTGTGTTTTTGTGTATGTATACAAGATCAAAATTGCACATAAAGCGAGGAAAAAAAATATAATAATAACTGTTTGAGGCTCTTTCAATATAAAATTTCATCATAAAATGAATATACGCGTAAAAATGACTTCCATTTGGATCCCATTTTATATTTTTGATAGAACTTTATTTTCCCTTTTTATATACAAATATATTTATCTTTATTTCAACATAAAATGCTCCTTTTTGGGCTTACATACACCCAAACACACACACACACACACGTTAAAATGTGTATTTTTCTTTTTTAAATAAAAGAAGACGAAGAAATAGTGGAAGAAGAATGAAAAGCATAAATACACTTTGCCAGATTATGTACTATGGTCCTCTGTATGTGTGTATGTGTGTGTGTGTGTTTGTGTGTATGTAAGACATATTTTCAATACACTCTCTGTACACAGATTCGTTTTTATGGTAAAAAGGCACAAAAACCAACAAGAGTAGAAGAAGAAGAAGAAAAAAAAGAAAATTTATTATCTCGACATTTTCGTTATTTTTTCTGCCTTCACTTCTATATCTTTTTTTTTATTTTACTTTTGTGTTGTTACTATTATTATTATTATATTGCGTGTATATTTATCCTCTTGTTATTATATTATGTGTGTGTGTATGTTTATGTCTATGAATGTTGAGAATCTTTTTTTTATTTATTTTTTCTTCACATTATTCTTCCGTTGTATCCTTTTGTGCATAACCTTATTTTCCGTCTTACATTCCTCACAGCATAAAATTTAGATATACATACACAAAAAAAAAGTTTTTCTTGTTCTTCTCGGTCTATCTACACATTTGAATATAGATTTACTTTTTTTTTGCTTCTTGGATACAATATGATGAAGATAGAAGACACATCTTAACTTTACCCAATATTATACAAAAGATATTTCGTCCTTTTATTTTTTTTCTTCTTGCTTGCGTACGATGTATAAGTTAATATTTTGTATTTGAAACCAGTAAAAAAGCATATGATTTCTTTGGTATGATTTTTGTACACATATATCTATGATGATGATGATGAAAATGATTGTGTTTAGAGTGAAAGATATAACTGTGTGATTTTGTGTGTGTACTTAAATATTGAGAAAAGTAAAAGAAGAAGAAATGCAAAAAAAAAAGGAAAAGAAACAAGTATTAGATCTGCCTACTTGTCTTGCCTTTGTCAGTAAAAATGTGGATACTTGGTGGGTGGATTGTTATAGATATGGATGATGGGTAGGTGGTTTGTGTGTGCGTGTGTCTTTTTTTCTGCTTTAAGTTATATTATATTGGCGTCACACTTAAAATGTACAGTTATACATAAAATCAGGGTGGCAATGATCGAATTATATAGATGATTAAGGTGAAGTAGGTTCAAAAATTTTGTTGTGTCGAAAAATTTTCATAATTCCATATTTTGACTGGTAGAGAACTGTAAACTCTCTCTCTCATTCACTCTCCTTTTGAACTCGCCTTTGAAAATTTTAACCTTTTCTCTCTCGGTGTGACTCTCTCTGTCCCTCTCTCTTAAGTTTTAACTATGTCTTACACATTTCTCTCTCTCTCTCTTTACTTTACCTGATTCTCTCCATTAAAAATTTCTATTTTGTTGAGCGTTTAAGTACCTTGGCTTTGACTTTTCAATCATAATCAAAATCTATCTCTCTCTTAAGCTGATCTCACTCTCTCCCTTACAAATTGCCTCTCACTCTCACAAAAGCTTCATCTCTCTCTTTATATTTTCAATGCTCTTCTCACTTTCCTGGTTTTCCATCCTCAATCAATCAAGTCTTTCTCTCACTCTTCAACTATTGTATTTAACATAAAATACGTCCCACTAAACTACACTACACTACAAAATGTATATATAGCACAACAAGTGAGAAATTTTATGGTTTTTGGTTATGTAAACAGGTCACTTATATTTTGTCGATACAAATATAAAATATTTTCCTTTCCACGTGTAGGTACAAATGACTATTAAGACTTGTTCCTTCTTCATTTTCGTCCTTTAGATATAAATTTTATTGTTTTACTCTCCACACTCAAGTTCATATCATTGTTGAATGTTGTAGATATTCACAAAAAATAAAAATAATGTTAACTTCACCTTTAGATATTTAAAAACCCAAAAAAAAACATTATGGAAGATATAAAATATGAGCAAACCTTTTCCTTAATTTTATTTTTTTTTTATATTCAACAATACCCAACAAAAAAAAGAAGAAAAAAAAATCAGCGATTTCGTCAACACTTAACTAGAATTATAAATATATGAATGTATATTTTTATATGAAGGAAGGTAGTAGATAGAACCCAAGAAAGAAAAAAAATTATAATAATGATAATAAGAAAAAGGAATGATGATAAAAATATATGTATAAGAGCTTTGTTTGAATTCAAGTTGATTTCATTAATCTTCTCGAGAACCAAAAGTAGTGTAAGGAAAAAAAATTGTATAAAAATGTATAAAGACCCATAAAATAAGAAAATAGAATGAGGAAAAATTGATGATATATCTAAAAAAAAAGAAAGTTTGAAATGTTTTCTTATATTATCATTATTATTATTATTATTCCTAAATGTGATGTATGAAGATGAATCCGTTTATATCAATATACATTTCAATAATTTCGATGAGAATGAGAGAAGACAAACAATAAGTAGAGTCAGACCTTTTCAAGTACGATCCACTCATAAAAGAGATCAATAGAATTGATTTTAAAAGGAAAAAAATTCATGAAAATGTTTCTATGCTTGAAAATCTTATGAGAGATGGCGGGTGCGTATTTCAACGTACATTTATTGGGTATTAAAAGGTTAAGAAACATGAGGAATCGTCATATTTTGAAAAGACAGTTAAGATTTGTATCATTTAACCCTCACCGAGCTCTGAATAGTACGGAAATTCTAAGAGTAACCCTAACATGTTCAATATAAATGTAAGTCACTTAATTGATATCCAATAGATGGCGTTACAAGACATCGCAAAACTCATAGTAAGGCTCATCGCACGAGTAACACACATTTCTCGCTCGTCATAACTCGTTTGAGCGTTAATGGTCAAAAAGATGACTTTTTCAATTTCTTAGCACTTTTTTTGTTCCACCAGATGGCGCTTCAATGGAATTTACGTTGAAGGACCTGTTTAGTGATTTTCTTTTAATCTCCAATTTGATTCGAAAAATCAATAATAGTCACACCATTGTTTCAAGTCTCTTCATAAAATTAATCTTCATATACAGATTTTCAAAGGACTTATTTCTTCTAATTTATAAGAGAAAATAAACGAAGACGAGCAACTTTATGGTTTTTTTGTGTGTACAAACAAATAAAATCTATATAAAAGTACAACAATAATACAATGAAGGCTAAGAAAAAGCAAAAGAAGCCAAAGTTGTATACTCTCTTTATTATTGAATTGAATAGATATCTTTTTACTCTGTGTGTATATTTTTATATATATAAATATAAATTTTTAGCATTATAGAGATTCGAATATTAAAAGGACGACATAACATAAACAGAAACACACATAGCAAAAGTTGAATAGCGGCATGTACAAGGAGAATAAAAGAGAAAAAGGAAAAATACTAAATTGAGGTAATTTATTTGCGTTGAAAAAGGAGGATGCTTTTCTCATTCTTCCTGGTCTTGTATTCTGTTATTTTGCTTATATTTTTATTTTATTATTTTTATATATATTTAACGTTTCATTTTCTTTCTTTTCTTTTTTTTTCAAATTGCTTTTCATTATTATTAGTATTATTTTTATATACATTTAAGAAGATGAAGAAGAACAAGACCGAGTCAATGCAAAAATAATGTTTTCTTTCCCATAAGAAATATAACTTAAATATGTGTGTGTGAGCATACACAAAAATCGTCATGAGAAAATGAAAACGAATGATATATTTGACATGTTATCCTTAAAAACATCTCCTTGTACATTGAACACACTTCTCAGATCTCACAATTTTTTTTCTTGTTATGGTGTTAACATTTTATTTAGATTTTCTTGAAAATTATTTGTTTCCATTTCTTATTTCTTTTTTTTGTGATTTATTTCCCAGAAGGATAATTTTTTCTAAAATGGGCTTCAGCATTTCTCAAGAAAAGAAAAATAACAATAAAGGATATTAAATTAATATTAAAAACCATAGATATAAGAAATTTTTTCAATCATGTTGTGATGATGACGATAATTTATCTCTCACTTTCTTTGTTCACACTGAATCAATTTAATTTGATGGCTTGAAGGACAAAAAAATTGCATGTTTTTCTAACTCACGTTCAAAGGAACATGTTTTATGTCATGTATGAGGAAAAAAATTACATAAATTTTATGTAAAATCAATATTTTGTGTATTTTAACAGATTGTCAATCAATTCATAGGAGAAATTCAAGGTTACTGTGATAAATGATAACAAAATAAGAAATTTATAGGGATTTTCTCTTAAAAGTACTTATCAAGAGCTTGATTTGTTAAACTATGATTAAATGTCAAAATGAGACAACAAATGTCAAAATTAGACTAAAAATGTCAAAATTAGACTTCAAATGTCAAAACTTAAGTTTAAAGGTCAAAATTTGTCATTGCATAGCATAAATTGAATCAACGTATTGTGAATGCAAAACTGTCAACTGTCAAAATTTAATTCGAAACGTCAAAGATGACAACCTACGTCATCTGTCATTTTATTATCTCAGTTTCGGTTTTATAGTCGTTTATCATCAAAATGATATGAGAAAAGCAAAAAAGGCTTTCTACTCAGTTCAAATGACGTTTGTTCGATTGACATAAGGTCTCATCTGTCAAAATGCTCTCAAACGTCAAAAAGAACAAACAAATGTCAATTTATTCAAATGTTGATTCAATTTGATGATTTCCCACCAATCTAAAACCTGTTACTTTCATTCACTTTCAACCATTTCAAGTCTTCTCATCAATTACCCACAACGCTTTGCCACAAACCAGTAAAAAAAATTGAATCATAGCTTGTTAACATAAATTCACTCTGTCCAACATACAATTGAATAAAGTGGTCTAACTAATATATTTATTAGTAAGTCTCTTATATATGTTAATATATGTAAGCATCAATCATCGTTATAAATAATTCAAAGTGAATTTTATGACAAGTAGCACGTGTGTTTTCTATATCAGTTACGTGTTTGGATGTTTATTACATGTAACAAAAAAAAAATATATATTTATAAAAAATCATGTCATCGAACAACATGTTGAATGAAATGCAGTTTAAATTTAAATATTTTTGGGAATCAATCAAGGAATTAAATTCAATTTTCTAAGAGATGAGAAAAGAAGAGTAAAATGAAATTTTGACTTACCCTTGAGCTTTGATGATACGATGAGTCCAATGTAATCTGAAAATATATAAGGAAAAATACAAAAATATTTCAGTTTTGTTAATATTACATGGATTATATTTAGTTAAATGTCAATATACTCCCACATTTGAAAGGCATATCAAATATGTCTAAGGCCATATAAAAATAAAACAAGAAGAAGAAAGGATATTTTTATGAATCTGTTGAATATTATTTGTCTACATTTTTATTACAGAGTCTCATATGAAACGATAATTTTCTGTTGCTTCATGGAAAATAAAAAATTTTTCTCTTGATTAAATCATTTACGTTATAAAAATGTAATCGAGTTAACATTCTAACAGTAAATGGAAACACGTGAAGTCGATCATGAGCTTTACTGCATTTTCGAGTATTGTACGGACATTTTTTGAATAATCGATTTGAGTTCATGAAGCTGAGGCTTTAAAATGGAAAAAAATACTAAAATCCGCTAGATGGCGCTGATTCATTGTCTGAATAACCTTAGGAGCTAAATTGATAATTATTTGTTTGGAGCTTTCGCGTCTCTCACAGCTCTCGTGACACACTTTTTCGAAATATTTAAACGGACAGACACCATACCGACAATTTCATGCTCATTTTATTCTTAAACTTACATGAAATTAAAAATACAACCTAAATTAAAAACTATGATATTTCAGATTATGATAAACAAATCTTACATTGCGTTTCGAGTACAAAATAAGAAGATAAAAAAAAAATAAAAGCTTCATGATGCTATCAATAGTACACACATTTTTATCATCATATGCATTATGTATAAATTTTATATGTGAAAAGGCACAGAAAAAAAAATGAAAAAGTTAACCGTAGAAGAAAAACTGAAATGGAAAATATACTTTGTCGCCGCCTTGTCGTCGAGACAGTTCAAAGTCATAAATTGGCACATTTTGCAATAATAATAATAATACGAGCTCATTTTCTCTCTCTCGCATCTCAATATTACTCGTTAAACACACATAAACACATTATATTAGAGGAGGATATCGTGGATGAAGATGGAAAATAAAAGTAAACATAAGAGGATATACAAATATTCAATACATATTCAATGAAATGACGATACAAAAAATAAAAAGGAAAAACTTTTATTATTTTTTGGGAAATTCTATTTTGTATTTTACTTAATTTATCATCCACATAAAAATTAAATACAAGAAAGTATTTTACTCTGTATCATAATAATCATAATAATAATGATTAAATTTTATTGAGAATCAAAAAAGTTTCTTTTTAAATTCAAATATATAAATTTTTTTTATCTCTTATTTAAAATTTTTTATAATTTTATAAAGTTATGAAGCAAACGGTAAAATAACTCATCAATTATGCAAATGATATTGATCGAGTAAAGTTATTAAAGTGTAAAATCACAGCGGGAAAATCATTTGAATATTGATTTGACTTGGACTGGAGTTGAATAAGGTAAATTATTAATTTTGTATACTTAATTAAAAAAATTTCATCTCTCTCTTTTCAATATATTTTAACTGACCCCAAATTTCAACCTTCACTTTGTTAAGTTGAGACAAAATAAACTTTTCACGTGACATATTTTTTTTTATATTTCATATTTTATTCTACCATATTTTGTTGTTTTTTTTAACCAAATAAAAATCATCAAATTTACATTTTTCTGACATTTTTCATACGACACACAGACATAATTTTACATAAATAACAGCAAACATACTTATAGAATACAGTAATAAAAGCGACTGATGTGTTTTTTTTCTTTCTTTTTTTTCTGAAATATTTATTTAAAATAATAAAAAAAAAGTGTTTCATGATAAAAATATTTTGTTTTAAAGTAGTTGTTTTGACAAAATTGTCCAAACAAATTATATGATTATTTTCTCGGTTCAACGAATTATTATAATAATAATAAATTTATAAAAGTTTACAAATTTTTTTTTTTCAACGTTGTCTAGCTTTTTGAAATTTGAATTAATGTGAATCAGCGTGTGTCTGAGGCATTGAAAAATGAAGTTTTTTTTATCAATTTTTATGTGAAATTTGTATTTCAATAAATTAAAATTACACTACAACCTTATCTTTAAATCAATTACTGCAATGTCTTACATAACATTTAATTCAATATTAAATTTCAATTTCATACCTTTGACGTCACACTTATGCACAAAAAAAAGCTGATATCTCCATTAACATACCATTAATTGTCAAGAGAAATCTGAAAAAATGCATAAAATTTTCACATTTAATATTGCACAAATTGCATTGAAATTAAAAAAAAAAATTGTGGTGTTACTACTGTTATTTAAATTAATTTCAATTTAAATTACTAGCCCTTAATTGTACTTTACATTCAATTTAATTAAGGTAATTTTCCCATAAAAAAAAGTACAAGTCAACAAATGAGATATAAAATGGTCGTTTTTTTATGCATTAAATGATTTATGATCTCACATACCCTACAATTTGTTGACATCATAATTATCATAGTTTGAGCTCATAATTTCTTAGACTGAAACGACAAGAACTTGATTTTACATTGAAATTTAGGTTAACTTTGAAATGAAAATTATTTAAATGAATCTGCCTAATTGATTCTTATGCATCACTTGTTTAACTTTAAAATAATACGAAAAAAAAAGAATCTGACGATGATACGAAAGCTTGGACGTGATACAAATAAAATCTGCTGTGTGTGCAAAAATTAAGTCCGGTTTTTTTACAATGCAATGTTTTGTCTTGTCAAAATAAAATACAAACAGATCATAACTGTGTGATCACTTGATGAATAAGATGAATGAAACATACATGAGTGTAATAATAAATGGACCATCGTGTAAAATTCAATTAATTTTGATCAAAATCATTCTCGCATGTTATATGAGATGATTGTTATGTGGTTGTTTCAAGAAAAAAAAACAATAATTACAAATTAACAGTTAAGACACGTCCATTCGCCAAATTTTCAACTTGTTCAACACAAAATTAATCAATATGATTTGGTTTTAATGTATTTTTGTATTGACTTTTTCTGTAATTTTTATTGCCCTTTTATATCGATGTAAATTACAAAAAAGGGTGAAATTTTAAATATTTATGCTTACAAGAAATAAAAATTACATATTATGTTGAAAAAAATCAACATACTATTTTATAATAGTTTCATTTAAAATTAAAATGTCAAGTACAAAAAAAAGAAATTGTTCACTATACCATTATTATTTTAATTTTATAATGACGTATTCTATGATTTTGAAAGGGGCTAGATATGTATTTGATGTCCAAACTGTACACGTATCAGTTGAACAGTAATTTGCGAGATGTTTTTAACTTACAGAATGTGGCATGTACATGTTTTCTAAAACCTCAGTCCATCAAGGTTCGGATATGAGCACAAAAACTACAAAAACATGTTTCATCTATAAGGTTAAACCAGTGAAACGTCATTCAATTAATTCAAATTCTCACAAATGCCCCACTAGCTTTTTTTTCCTTACTTCGACCTATAAGATCTTTTGTGCTTCTCCTTACAAAGGGATCTTAATTCTCCCTCAATACATCCAATTCGTCAAAAAAATCTTAAGATTACTTTAGGATCTGTGTTAACTATAGTAGCGAATCCTCACTCCAGTCATTGCATCACACTCACAGAGGATGTGATTTGATGTTTCATCCTCTTCTAGGCAGAGCCTGCAGGTGCTTGAATCACTCCTTTTTATCCCTTTAAGACTATTATTACATTATTAAAGCATATATAACAAAAATCCAACGACACAATCCAAATCTCCTTCATTCTTCTATAGTTTAATATCCAGTGCAGTCAGTTATGTAAACTTACCTCTGACATTGCACTCTAATCCGTGATCACCTCCATTGCATTGCATTTAACATCGAGTATTCCGTACCATTCATCATCGTAACCTGATACAATAAAAAAAATAATAATAAATTAATGTGCATGAAAATTTCACATATTCAAGTGGTTTTTTTTTCATAATATTATCGATTACCATAAAATTGAATCAATATTGACAATATTTTTTGTTTTATAATCAAATCAACGATTGTTTTACATTTTAAAATAAATTTTATCATCATCATAATTGCATTCAATGTAATTTCGAAATTATTAACTATAAATTTTTTGAAAGTACCTTGCATATGAATGTAATATGATTAATTTTAGTTGATGGATAAATAATATTGAATTCATTAAGCTCTCAAATAACAAACAATTAATGAAAATATTTGATTTAAATGTGGAGACGGATGGTGTTTTACACTATTACATTTCAACGTGTACGAGTACATTGAGAATGATAGTAAAAGCTTATGAACATTGCGAGTAAACTGCAAAGGACATACTTTTATATTCAATATCTACGTTTAGGTATACAACAAACTATATATTTTATGTCCCATAGTTGATTATTATTGTCTGCATATAAACATTGACTCGAGTCGAGTATATTTTTCGAAAAATAAGAGCATAAACCATTTTATATGTGTGTAGACATTATAGTCAGTATAATGACAAACATAACACAGAGTATAAATTTTACCATTGCTTTTATTATTATATTTTTCAATGCAGCCAGATAAAAGCAAAAATTGTTCAAATGCAATATGTCTGGTTGTTGGCATATTCATACTTCATCTGTGTGTTTATATGAACGTAAGTAGTAAGCATTGAATGTTTTATAGTATGAAATTCATTTTCATTTTTTTTTTTGGTATACATTTTAAGTTTTTAAACGAGTCGTTCTCTAAGAAGAGTACATTCAATTTTCATCCATGATATTTTTTTCATTTTTTTTTTATTATTTTGCTTTAGAAATTTTGTCAAGTATACACAAAAATCGAAAGATTGAATCTGTTAAAGAGCGATGGAAATGGCATGTACATAAAGTGGAGTTAAGTCGTAACTAAAAAAGCACCACAAAATCGTTTATAGACTGCAATGTAGTATTTCAATTTCGAGTAATGTAAGTATAGTCATGATCAACCTGGTACTTAATCGTTGCTCTTCGATATTTGATAATCTGCTATTGAAATTTAATTTTAAGGATATCATGAGTGTGGTTGGATTAGTGTGACCCAACTATGGAAATTGTAACTGTGAGGAAGAAGAATATTGTCGTTCATCAAGATTCTTCTCTAAAGGTGATGTCTTTAGAGTAGGGCTTCCCGCTGTCCCATCTGTCCCGCTGTTTCGGCTATACAGGGCCAGTCTAATGACAGGCAAGGTTCCATCTGCTTGGACTTCTGTTAGAGTGGTCTTTATCCCCAAAAAGGGTAAAGAGGACTACTGCGACCCTAAGGCGTGGAAGGGTATCAGTCTTTCACCCTTCCTTCTAAAGAGTATCGAAAGGATATGGATAGACCTTAGCTTTTATACTGTCATCCGAGAGCAGTCGTCTCGTTGTCGGGCTACGGAATAATTATTTAGTCCGAAAAAGACACAATTGAGTGAAAATCATTTTTGTGATTGAGCCCCATGTTAATGACAGGATAGACGAAAGCCTTAAATACTGAACTATGACAACTTCTTCCTGTAAATTTTCAAGTTAAGAGTTCAGAAATGTGATATACGGCCTTCAAGCGCACAAAAATATTTTGATTTTAGTATGACATTTCATTTGCAATCCCCTACTAAGCCATTTTCATCATCATCATATCAATTACAACAACGACAATCTAACTAACACAAAAAAAAAAACATTATTCCAACTGTGGTATTAACCGAAAATTTGAGTCATACAATATCATGAGTTTCACAGTGCCTTCCATTACTAAAGTGAAATCGCAATGAAACATTTTTCTACACATCATAAAAAATGTTTTTTTTTCCTTTCATAATGCTTTACTATTTTTATTTTTGTCAAAAAAAACTGGATAAAATCGTTTGATGCACTATTTTTCTCTGTTGATATTGTAGGAGGAAATTTTTTGTAGGTATACAGAGACAGTTGCAGTTTTGTCATCTATTTGCTGCTTGTTTGGTCTACTGCTGTTTTATATATGTATTTTTGCAAAGTATGCAATGCAATTTTTTTTTCATTTTAAATTTCATCTGTATGAATACAAATTTTTTTTATCCTTTGATTCACTTTTTCTGCTTGATGCATTTCCAACTCTCTTATGCATGCATGCATGTACTTTTGGAACATCGCTATGTAGAATGATAGATAGAATGAAATAATGAAAAAAAAAATATATAATGTGGAAAACTTTTGCACTTCCTCTGTTTAAATATTCAAACGTGTTTCAGAGAGCTCTGCTTTCATTCGAAATATATCGTTGTTTGTTGCAAAGTAAAGTCTTGTGAAATAATACTATGAAATTTTTTTTTAATTAGACTGCATCACTTTTGTTACATGGAAAAGCTTTCACTTTAAATACATTTTCGTTTAATTATAGGGCATTTAAGTGTTTCGGCCTATTAAAACTTTACACGAATTCAAAATAATAATGCTTATGCTTGCTAGATGATGATATAAATATGCAAAATTGTACTTCAATTAGATACACACACATAGGTTGAGAAAATATTCCACCTGTGTAATTTACGAATATAGTATAAAAAAACTTTAATTTTTGCTTACTTTGTATCCATGTTTAAAAGTAACGTTAAAAAAATAATACATTATTTCGCATTAACTTCATCCTTATCTGGGACATTGGATTTAAGTCTCATTTCAAATGAATGCAGAATTAAGTTTAAATTTAAATTAAAATGACATTTATAAGCTTCACAATGCAAATTTTACATTGATTCAACAATCAATTTGTCGATGTCCTTTTTTGAATGTCAAAGTCATGCGTGTAAATTTCACTTCTAATATAATGCGAAGAAAAAAAAATCATTTGTCTCAACTCAATTTGTATAAACTATGATCTAGATTATATTATTTTAGTACACAACAATCATATTATCAAAAACTCTTCTATCTAATTCCTTTTGTACACAAATTTAACCTTTCAATGTTCGTATCTATGCATGTGTGTGTGTGTGTGTGCATACAGAAGGATGATGATGTGTTCCACTTCGTCTCACTAAATACATCTTCTCATCTACCTTAATTTGATTCTAAATGTGCTCTTATATTTCAAAATACATTGCACATAAATGAAAAAGATGTGAAATTGAAAATGCATGCTAGAGATGACGTGTTTCATGTTTCTATATAACAATTGCATTTATGGCTCGTTGTTAAATCTAGAGTAGAGACTTGCTATGGATGTTTAAAGGTATAAAGACATTGTGTCCTGAAACATATTTATCGTATAATTTTATTATGCCTTTTCATGTGTGTTGTATTGCATTTATTAGGCAGGGATGCTGAGAGATGCTGAAACAAAAAAATTGCAATTTCATGTTTCATGATCGGAATTGACTCATATCCTGCTATACGTGAAATTTAAGAGCCATACAATCTTTTCCTGGTATTTTCCTAATCAATTCCAGATATCGATTTTAATCCATCAAGCGTTAGGTCGGGCCACACTACGAGCATCATTTCAAAGAAAATTAACCCGAATTTCATTTCAAGTGACCTCACCTATTATTTATTAATAACATCATATGCACCCAAACAGTAGAGACACAAAATATTCATTGTAAAGATATTTCAAGTGTATGGTTATTTCAGTTCAATTGTAAAATGAAAATGATGATGGGGTGGCATGGCATCTATAATACACAACACTCCTAAAAATATTGCTTTATTCTAGAATGCAAAATATAAATAAAAAAAAAAACTTAACATGTACATGAGAAATGAAATGAAAACTCTAATGGAATGTGCATTGCACAAGTATTTTACCATTTTATAATATAAATTTGCTGTAAAATAAAATGCATAGAGAACATCGACATATATAGATTTATATGGGTTTTTGGTTTTTATTTAGTCTACTTCAATTATTATATTTGTGGAAAGAGAGAGATATTCATGAAAATTTTATACAACATGTGTAATTTTATTATTATATTGCAATTCATACTCACATCACATATCACACACAGATGAAAATGAATAGACCTGTGTGTTGTGAGATAGAAAACATATTTTTACATTGAAATGACAAGTAATGGAGAACAAGTATCCAATATTATAGTCAAGAGACTGTATGCAAGTATTTCGTCATTTTATTAAAGGTAGGGATTTTGTATCAAATGGAAAATTGTCCATTCAGTGCTGGATCATAAACAAATAGCACATTTATAATTCCACGTATTGATGGTCATTTCTAAACACTGCACTGCCATATTTTCATGGTGTAACGTCAAATGTGTGAATCTATATCTCGTCATCATCATCATCTATCTAATATCTAGGTATCCTTACATGCATATTTTTGACCGTTTTATTGTATTTTGGTGAATGGTCTTCACAAATGTACTTAAATATACTGTCTATGTATTTTGATTAGCGCTTACGTGGAAAAGAGGTTTCTTGGATACAAATTTGATGAATAAGACCAAGTTTGTCATCTACAGAACCTTAATTAGGCCAAGCGCCTTTGAATGGTCCGAACCTGGCCACATGCAAAAAGAGACGAACAGCGAACTGTTATTTGAACACAAGATGCTACGTATCGATTTTGGTGGCGTGCGTGAAGGTGACAGTTCGAGAAGAGAACTAAAGATAGTTACAACTGACTTCGATGAACAGGTCATTTGGCACGAGCCCAGACCGAATTCCAGGATGGTGGACGGATGGCATTCAACAAGAACTGAGGTCTTTACGGGTACTAAGCTGAGAAACGATGTTTCATGACCATTTTCCCGTCCTCCGCATCTAACCAATTCTTTTTTACTCTTAAACTGCATACCAAATCCATATTTTCCCATTATATGATAACATTGTGTCTGATTCGGATGCACATTATGATGCACAAAACAGCATCATCACAATGTCATGACACATAATAATCCACACAAATAGTCTAAATAGAAGCCTATGCGTGAAAAGGTAACACAAATATATATACATGAAATGCATAAAATGGTTTTTGTTTGCAATTTTGCACAATCTACAATAAAGGTACGTCCATCTATACCAGAGTTTTTGGTTATTATCGATGTATTGATTTAAATAAATTGGTAAACTATCCAATCAGTATCACTTATTTTATGAAGCCAATCATATTTATTTATTTATTTGTTTATTTTTTGAATTGATAGTAATTGAGGTTAGTGAGCTTCAATTTCTTTAAATTTGAAATGAAAAAATTTCATGATTTATATTCAATAAATTTTTCTTTTAACTTTTCTTTTTGTATTAAACCCACACAGATATTCCCATGAAAGCACTTGACAAAAAATTATTTCATATCCTACATAACAAATTAATGTTTTCTTTTGATATAAAATGAATAAAAATAAAATTAGGACAAATATGAAAGACCTCAAAACACAAGAAAAGTAAAATAAAAACTTTTTTCAAAGTTGTTACCAAAAACTAGACACAGAGGACATTAATAATTGTATGCCCAAATATAAACAATATGAGGCATTTACTAAATTTTTCTTTGTCATTGTTGAAAAACAATGAAAAGCTTTACAAAACACGTTTTTCTCTCCATCTTCTGTATTGTAAATGGAATAAGTTAAAATATATTATTATTATTATAACAACAACAATGCAAAAGGTTAGCACAAAATTTAAGTGATCCCTTGCCACCTTTCCTTTTCACATACAAAAGTGTGTGTGTGTGTGTGTAGGATTGAGAGGTGTTTGAAGTTGTATTAGGAAGGACTGTTTTTTTGACATGAAATTTCAAATAAAAATCAATAAATTACATTTTGATATCCATGTTCAAAAACACTTGCCTTTTCATCTTGAATATACAATGACGCAAAATCACATTTCAAATCCTATTCCGACCTTCTGATATTGTATTAAATGTAAAGAGCAAAATCAAAGATTTATTTATAAAAAAACAATGATGATGAGCAAAAGGAAGAATGTTGTTCAGGTTACATGGAAATTTTCAGCACATAAGACATGAAAATTGATATAAATCGTGTGCGTTGCAAATTAATAATTCATGAAAATAACTTTTTCACCTGCTTTCAACTCAATCTTATTTTTAGACAAAAAGAAAACAATTAATTTATGTGATTCTCTGTAAATGTTAAAAGGAAGTCGCATTGTTTGAATTGTCATTTTCTCAAAATGTGTCTTTAAAATTACGTTTTTCGTATACGATGGATTAGAAATTTCAAAATATTCCTGGAAATATTACTCATTTCAAAGCTTTTGGATTTTCACCTACGCTTTGGTTTGATGGTGGGTTGATTGTGGGTTGATTTTATTAAATCATCTTAAATTAATAGTGTCTTATAAAAAACTTCGTATTTCATTAATAAATATTTTAAAGTCGAAAATTGAGAAATTTTATGAAATTGTCTGAAATGGCGAGTGTTTGATATCTAAATGTACGTATACTTCCTCCATACTAAAGTACTGTAGTGTTGCATAGACGCCATATAGAGTCTAACATTTATCGATGCACTGGAGCATGTCAAAAAAAATTTGCCAATTGCGATCTCTCAGTGGAACTCCTCCATAAGCTCAATAGCGTCAACTGATTGATAATTCACCTTTGCAAGTGAGAAGGAGTCACACTGTGACATTTGTTGTCATTGACTAACTGTTAGATTGATTCCTTAGTCCCGGGCTTCTTAGTCAGCTCTGTCTTTTAAAGTGTCCTGGTTGCTTACTGAGATTACTAGACAATTTCCTCTAATGTCCAGTGTCCAACATGTGGAGGAAATTCAAATTTTGACTCCTTTGTGTCAAGGCAGGATTTTAAGGCTAGATGACAATTTGATGCACCATAACTTCGAATGTAAGACCTGAAATACTCATATGGCCAATTTACAGAGGCATTGTCAAACCGATACGGCATGCCGCGGTACCGTTACCGTAAAATGTAGTGAAAAAAAAGTACAATCGCAAACAAAAGGTACCTCATAAATTAATGAAATCATCATAATAATAATAATAATGACGATATCTCTTATCCCCAGTAAAATAATATCACATAAAATTGTAATTAATTTCATATGGCATTGCTAAAACGTCTTTTTGTAATAAGAATCAACCTCTTCTTATATTCTCTTAAATTTTTCATTCTATTATAATTTTATCTCTTACTGTTTTTCCATTTTCCATACAAATACACACACACACACACCGACAAATATTTTAAAAGTTAATATTCAAAAAATATTTATCTACCAAAAAAGATACTGATACACAGAATTTTTAATAATAAACATGACAAATTTCAAAACTTTTCACCATCTTCAGTCGTCTTAGAATAAAAGATAGACACACACATACTAAAAAAATAAAAGGGAACTGTATCCCCATAATTTTCTATTCTTCGTCTTCTTCATCATCATGATCATCATCATCATTTTTATCATTGTCTTGTGTTAAAATCCAATTCCTACTGAAATATCACAATTTACAAAACAAAACAGTTATTCTTCTCAAATGTATTAAATTTATATAACACTGATAACCCTTTTAATATTATTGCTATTATTATTACTCAACATTTATAAGAAGCTTGTGTGTCGATAGTATTTTAATATGACAACTACAAGAGACGTTAAACCACCCCAATTTATTCATTAAGATTTATTCAAGTACACACACACACACATTCACATACAAACATCAACAGTTCAAGTTTATCGAAAAATTTCTTATAAACTGAAATGAAAAGAAAAAGGAAAATTTTACATGAATACATCTTTTAACTAACTCATATTACATTACTCTTTAGTAACTTTTTTGTACTGAAATGTGTACAGAAAAACCGATTTGTTATTCCTATTTTGTTTGAAAATGTATATTAACATCAGTTAGAATACAGTTTACATAAATATGTGTACATGAAATTGAGTATAAAATAATAATAATAATAAAATCAACACAACACAACACAACAACAACAACCAAATAACCAGATACATAACATAACTAGAGTTCAATTTAGTATTAACTGTTGATTTACCCTTTTGTCCGAAAAAGCAAAATTTTTCTCCAATGTGTGGTGTGTATGTGTGTGTGAGTGTGTGTGTACGTACATTGGTTATTAAATATAATAATATTATACAAATTTGGTATATTCAGTTTATATGGAAAAAGATTTAACATCAAGATATTACATTTTGGGTTTGGGTTTCCGGATGTTGATACTTGTCTTCATCGAATTAGTTTGAATGTTTTCATTTAGTGATTTTGGACTTGTACTCATGTGTGTATGATGTGCATTAAGACAGTAAAAACTTTTATAAGATATTTTCCAGACATGTAAAAAAGAGGTTCATTTCCATACATACACATGAAGTAATAAAAGGGATTGGAACCGAAGAATGAGTTTAATATTTTATGCCTGGTATCTTTATTTTTTTTTAATTGAAATGAAAAGTTTTGAATTTTATTTTAAATCGAATACATTTTAAGGGATACTTTTATCTTAATAATGTGATTAAAAATGTCTGAGATACAAAATCAATGAAATTTGCTTTAAATGAGCTGGAGACGGAAAGAATTGTGATTCAGATATGAACTGGACGTTTAAGGGATTCAAATTCAGGTCATCTAAGCAACAGAGCTCAAAGGAATGCAAAATACTTCAAGGAATACTTCAAATACTAATCTGATACATTTCTGAGGAAATATTTGGACGAATGTGATAAGAACGTCCCTGAAAGACGCACATATGAGAAATTTGCTGCCTCCAAGCACTCAGAATTTACTGAATCTGAATCAATCAATAAAAGGCACCAACTTTTTGCTTCTTGATAAAGAGGAACCTTAAATTTAAATCAGCACCAAAACAAAAGAGCTCGAGATATCCAAATTCAATATCAGCTCATGCCATTTTCCATATTAATCGAAACCTTTATCAAAAAAAAATGTATCAACACAAATTTAACAGTTACTTTTTTTTTATTTTTAGAACCTGAATTGTTGATTTTCCTTCCATTGTTTTCTTCCTAAATCTTTCATGCTGTTATTTTTATTTTTTTTGTAATGTGGCCTCCATTATTGAGTAACACACATTCGTGCGTGTATCTTTTAACTCAATCATGTACCCTTTTTCCTAAGTCACGTTCAAATTATTTTCCAAAAAAAATAAAAAGAGACATAAACAAAGAAAGTGAAGAAGCAAAAAAAAAAATTATATCTCTTATCCTTTTGAAGGACACACATTTTTTAGCTTGTCGTTTCTGTTTATTATTATATGTAATTTTTTTTGCATGTTCTTCCACTTTCATGTGTCTGATGTGAAATATGGAATAAGATTGGTGTTCACAAAATATATGTATGTTTAGTAGATAAATATACAAATAATATAAAATAAAATATAATAAGAAGCAAAAAAAATTGATCTTACACACTCTCACACACACGAGCACACACATGAAAAATCCATAAACCTTTTTTTTGTGTGTTTTCTGTTTTATTCTTCACATTTTTATTATACATATTTTACATGACATAGAAAAAACTTTTCATGTCTCATTCACATGAAGATGAATCCCTTTTTTTCTTCTTTGCCTATAACACAAACGCACACACACACATAATATAATATGCAAGCCATGCCATAACAACAAAAAAATATCTATAACTGTGAAATAAGCAATATTCGACAGCAATTGATTCATATGGGAATTATCTAACTAAACATATGGCTGTGAATAGGATGAAGATAGAATAAAAATCATGTTTATTCTTTTTTTTCATTTCATTTTCATTTTTTTCTTTTTTGACATCGAAAAAAACGAGTGTGTGTGTGTTTGTTGTTTGTTGATATGTATAAAATATTAAATCAGTGCAGACGACTGGTTAATTGAATTGAAAAGTTCGATATTAACATTATGGAGTGAATTTTGATTGTTTTTCCTGTATCAGTTTGGTTCAGATTTATTTTGAATGGAAATTTTGAGCCCAATGTGAACGATCATTATGTATGAAATACATATGTTTAAAAATTTACGTTAACGTCTTAGAAGAGACTTCATTTCAGGGCATGAGACTTTTTGAATTGAATGTTTAACGAATATTTGAAGCAGGAAGTGAAAAAAAACCTGCACAGAGAATTTTCTTATGAATTTGAATCGAAATGACCATAAAAGTATGAAATTTAATGAATTCAACTAAAAATACGTAAAACAAATTATTTCCGAAAATTAATCTTATATCACTTACATTTCAACTGAATTTTATCATCAGAAAATCATGATTTCCATGAAAAACCGTTACAACTGTGAACTAATTCCACAAAACGCCTCAATTCCTCAAATGAAAAACTTCATTAATGCGTGACAATTTTTCCGATAAATTATCACTCAGTTCCATACACATCCCACACACACACAGCCACACACGCATTTTACCACATTTCCATTGAAAAGATTCAACTAAATCACATATCATTTATTTCACAGAAAAAAAAGAACAAACATGTAAGAGAATAATAGCAACGATACCGAACTGATAGATATGTGTCAATAATAAACGTTAAATTACCAGCAACAAAAAAAAATAACAGATCGTCTTAAATATATGTACTGTGTGTTGTTAATATGATACAAAAATATTCATACATTTCAGTGTAGGTACAAAAGTACAAAGAAAAAAAAAACAAAAATTCAACAAAACACACAAAAAAAGAAGATAAATATACATTTTTTTTGTGTGTACATGTGCAATGTTATTTTGTTTTGTTTTGTTGTACATTTGCCTGCCACTATATTTACTAAACACTTTTCCAACTGACATGCAAACAGTTAAATATCCATAGAGCACACACACAGAAGATGACACAAACGGACATTTATGCCAAATGAATTTTCCCATGAACATCCTTTTTTTGTACACACAACAAATTCATACTCACACAGAGAGTGTATTTTCATTATTACTACTAGAGTTTTGACTTGATTCTGTAGTATTTTGTGATCGGATGCACGTACAAAACCGTATTTAAGCACATTTTATACATGTATAAATGCGAAAAGTTGTATATCTGTGCTAAAAAGCAACAACAATCTTGTCTGTGTCTATAATTTTTTTTTATTATCCTCGAACAACGATCGTATTGTACATTTATATTTTGTGAGATAGAATTTTATGAGAGAAGAAGGTGGTAATTTTCAGTCTCATTCCAACGCAATGTATGATTTCATCCTTAAAATGTCCTACATTTATGTTTTTGCTCGACTTTTATACATGGAGAAGGAAAGTTTCATCATTGATGATGGTGAACTTTTTAACTGTACACACACACATACGCTCACATGCATTGGATGTGATGTGGGAAATGTGATGTGGGTATAAACAAATGTTATTCCTTTTTTTTCTCAGTAATATTTAGGTGCTTATTGTATTAGGCAGGACTGTAAGGAACGAAATTCAAAAAAAAACATTGAATGTCCTTCTCAACATGTCCCTTACATTTCAATGAAATGATAGTTAACTTGCAAATCCTCCGTATTCACAGAAAATTTCATTTCAATATAAAAAAAACTAGAAAAGCAACGAGTAGCATGAAAATACTCTAACATAAAATATTCATATGAACACTACAAACTTGCTTGACTCTACACTACACATTTTGCCATAGTTTACCTCGTTTGCGTTTCACATCATATTCAAGCTACACACATATTTATTTTGAAATGGAATAGGACATGGACTTGCTCTTTCTCTACAACACATAAGTTCAACAACAATAATAAATATACAAACATTTAGTTAGTAAAATATATGACATATAACAACAACAGCAAAAAAATGGAAATGTGTATCAAGTCACAGCATGATCACAATTTTCATATTATTTTATTAGGAGGAAATTTTTGTTGGTTTTGAATTTGATGTTAATGTTTTTTTTTATTTATTTATGATTTAGTTTAAGTTAATGACTTGATAATTTTTTTTTGATGCCAAAATAAATTGTTACATGATTACAATTCAAAAGTTACATTAAAATGTTTACTCACCCAAGGTATGGTAGCGTGCTTAGGTATGGGAGGATTCACAACGGTGTCGTCGTTTCCATCTTATTATAGTTCGCTTGATTTTAAAAATAACAATTATTCATGGTTGAAGTGGGATTCATTGTGAATTGATATGATTGCATCTCAATAAAGGAATCCATGGTCATTAGGCCATTCAAATTACTTGATAATCTTATTCGTAAAACCATTGGAATTTTATTTTACTGGAAATGAAAATAATATGAGATGACATTAAATTTTTGTTCATAAACGTTTAATCAGATTGTAATAAAAAGATTTTAGAAAGTCATATTAAATTTAAGACCACGTGGTTAAAATGCGCGCTGCTTTCATATATAAATATGGAAAATGAAACGTTTCAATTTTGAATTATTTGAAAATGTGCTTTCAACGTTTTCCGTTATTTATCCTCTGTTTGTAATCAAATTTAGTGTAGTATCAAAAACAACTATATGGTGGTTTAATGCATGGTATTTGCCCGTTAGTCGTCAGAAGCGTTAGATGGACATTGATAAGCGTGCTCATTTCAATATTGATATGAGTAATTTGGAGCGCGGTTCCAATATCTCTTTTCTGAATACTCAATTTGAGTTAAAGGGTAGATAAGGCAGGAGACTGCTTTGAATGACAGAATATGATAAGGCAGTCTAATGATGGTACAGGGTGATGGACTCAGATCAGAACAGACCTTTCAGATCATCATATCTAATGAAGAGGTACAAAATGATTTTGGAGTAACTTAAACGAAAATAGAGCCCTTTAAATCTCACTCAATTCAGGGCAGTGCTTGCACCTTCTCAAAAACCTTATCAGTCATGACACCTTCATAATTTTGATGGAATCATGACTGATAAAGTACTCTGACATCGTGATGCCAAATAAACGGGATGTTGAAAAGCCAATTCAGGCTCAAGTAAACTTTGATAGAATATAAAAAAAGTCCTTTTGAAGATGAGATCGAACCACAGGTAGTCAAATTCCATTTCCATCATTTAATAAATTTTGGTTCATCTGGGCTTGAGATGAATTTCATCTTACACGAACTCTGAGTCCCTTGCATTGAGGATATTTCATTGGAAAATTTCGGCGCATGGTTCGTGGCAGAACGTTATAAAAAGCGGTATTGATGGAGTAAAATTTAACACCAAATAGTCCCATGTTTCTCACATTGAAGGCATTGTTTCTTAAAGAGATCAAATTTCGCGCCGTAGTGATCAATGATCCATTGATTATTTTATGAAGGAAGACTCCATCGCCGAAATCCAAGTGATTCAAGTCCTAGAACGGCTAATCTTCCATCGTAATCTAAGTACGGGATCGAAAACTTCCTGAAAAGATATCTGGAAAATCTTTTTTGGACTCTTTGAAGCCTCATTATATGATCTTTATAGAATTTTTTTTTATGTGAATCCTTTTTAATGCACTGAATCTTTTTTTCTAGATTTTCTGGCACATCAGAAACAAATCATTGGAGAATCATTTCCAAACCAATTTCCTTTACATTGATAAGCCTTCATTTTCACGTGATTCATCATTTAAATTCCTTTTCTTTTCTTCAAATATTTATTATATTAAAGGTAATATTTTTCATCATCGCTAAAATACAGTGAATAACTTTTGTTTTGTGGTTCATGATTTAACTTTTAATTTTTTTTTCATTTTAATCATAACTTTTATCTGTTATCTGTAGGTAGAGAGTATGTGTATAATATACGAATATTTATTTCTTTATTAAATTTATTATTTTTAATTAATTATTGTAATTATTATTTTTTTTTCTGTATATTTAATTATATCATATAATAATACTCTGAATCAGAGAATCTGTGTATGAAATGAGTGAATTTATGTTTTTTTAACTTTAACTTTATAGTTTTTTATTTTAATATTATATGTTGGATTTTTATTTTCATTATTTACTGCATTTACTATTAAAAAGTAAGATAACACATAAAACGAATTATTTTTTATTCTTTAAATTTAATCATTAAAATCAAATAGTTTTTTTTTCTTCCTATTTCTAGTAAAATTGTAATATTTTTTTGGCGATCATGGGATGTGTTTGAGTGCAAAAAAAAAGAAAATTTCTTTTCTTGCATTTTATGTTTATATCATTTTTAAAAAGTCTTATAAAACTACACTTATTAACTCTACATCAATTATAATAAAGACAATTTAATATTAATAAATATCATCATAAAAGTAATTAATAAAAAATAATTAATCATGGAAATGAGAAATGAATTTTATTTTAATAAATTTCACATTTAAATTGTTATAATCTCCAAATAATTGCTTATTTTACATAAAAATCGTTGTATGTTATTGAGATATGAGTTAAATTTTTTTGTTTTTTTTTCATGAAAAAGAGTTCACCATTTAAAAGTTCATTAGAATCAAACATTTTTTGAACTTTAGGAGGTTACTCTTAATGTTTGAACTAAAATAAAATGAATTGTAATTTTCGTCCCATTTAGATTTTAAGCTAAAATTGGTGGTTTTTTGTCAACAAAATTTTTTTCGTTAAATGTTGATTTAAAACATAAAAATAATCGATTAAGCTCTTGTCCAACGTATACACGATTCGATTTAAATTTGTGCGATTGGTTGCTGTGTTTGGAAGAGCTTTTCACTATACATTATATGAACAAAAAAAAAAGTTATGTTAATTGTGATTCTGTGTTACTTTTTTGACTAGCTTTCAATATTTTCATGTATTGAATTTTAATGGAGATTATTTTCAATAATAATAATTTTAATATCAATTAAAAACATTTTACTTTTAATTTTAAGCGTAAATCAATAAAATATTTCGTAATATATGGCACATATTTCCTATTTGATATACCGTACATAACTATGAGTGATGTTATTAAAATGGGACGAATCAAAATAAAATGAATAAATTCGAAGCACCAGATCAAAAAAAAAGGAAAACTTAATGAAAATTATTGTTATTAAAAATGTTTTACATCTAAATTGAGCTTGTATTTTTTTATTTACGAATATCATCATTTAAATTTTTTTATTTTAAAAACGTTTTTTCCGTTTGAGTTACTTTTAATTTGTATAAATTTCTTGAAATTTTCTGTGTTATGATAAGTTTTTGGATAAGTGTCATGGGGTGAGTAACGTGTTAAGGATTTTACTTTTATATTTTAAAATAAAAACATTGAAAACCGAAAAATTATGGCTCAAAATTTTTAGATACTAATATTTTTGATTATTTTCATTTTCATTTTATCGTTATTAATATTTTTTTATCATTATAAACATTTTAATATTTAACCGAATATTTAATAATAAAATATCAAAATATGACACATAATTTCTTTGATTAATAAAATTTTGGAAAAAAGTACGGTTACTTTATTTATTAAAATATTTTAACTTTTTTTTCTACTGTTTTTTTTTTGTAAAAATCCAATTGAGTCACACATTATATTTTTGTATAAATTTTTTTTTTTACTAATATATTCTAATATATAATGATGTATAGAAAATAATAGACAGATCCATATATGATTTTAATTTTAACTCTAATTTTATTTTATTTTTTAATATAAGAAAGTTTCATCTACTATCCATTTAAAATTGTTAACATTTCGTTCTGGTAATTAATTTGTTTTTTTTATTCATGTGCTTCCATGAAACACGTCCTAAAATTTTATTTTTATTATTATTAGTATATTTTTATGTTCATAGGGTTTTATTTTTAGTATAATTAATATTATTAGTTATGCGTATAAAAATTTGAGAAAAATAGTTTATAAGTTAATGAGTTAAGATAAAATTTGAGAGTGAAAGTAAAATAAAAATCTCATTTTGAAATCGTTTAAAATCTCAGAATGACTTCAATTGTTTGGATTTTGAGCAAAATTTATCAATTTTTCAAAAAAAAAACAATCAGACAGGATTTTCCCTGTCATCCGAAGCAGTCGCATTCTTTTCAAATCAAAATAATTATTAATTATATGACTTGAAAAACACACGTTTGGGTAGTCATAATAGGAACGTATCGCATTCCAAGTCATAGGATGCCGAACTCAATTCTGACTACCCCCTTTAAATGTAATTTAATCAACAATCAAAATGGCGTACAATTTTTTATTTAATTTTTGGTATTTTTTTTAAACATTAATTTCGAGTATAATATTATAATTTCATTAATTTTTGTTGAGATTCTTGAAATTTCCTGTTTTATAATGTCATTCAATTGCAAAATAAATTTTAAATTTAACGTTAAATATCATTTAAAATGAAATGAGAGATTATAAGAGAGATTGAGAGCAAAAAAGAGAGCATTTAAAGAGAGCGCATGTGAGAGAGAATGTGAAATTTTACTCTTACAGTTACTTTTAACAACAACGAAAAGAGAAAAAAATTAGGAAAAATTTCTATGCTTAAAAACTATAAAATTTAAAATCTACGTAACTTTGGCAATTTGTCTCATTTTTTTTTGTTGTGAGTGTGAGTTTTTTTTTCTCCTATAGTTTATCTATAACTTTTAAAACCTAAACAACTAGTTTGTTTCTCTTTGTAACTTTTGTTTTCAAATCTTATTATTTTATACTATTTTTTTTTTATGTTCATAAAGAAAAATAATCATAAAACAATAATAAATCCAACTTTAAATTTCATTTTCTTTTAAATTATTATTAATCTTAAATGGCTAACGATTTTCATGTTTCTTTGCGCTTTTTTTGTATGCGTTTACGTTACGTGAGTACTTTTTCTTAACGTTTTTTTTTTCACTTTAATTTAAAATTAATGTTTATACTTATTATTGATAACTTTTAAGCTTAAATTACTGTAAAAATTATAAAGAGAAGACGAGAATGAATTTCTGGGAGAGATTTCAATGAGTATATGTTGAGTGTTTCCATGCTCTTATGAGGAAACGATGAGATTTCTAGTTGTCATGTTTTCATGTTTGATTTTCCTTTAACTTATTTTTTTTCCTTGTAACTTTAATATGGAGTGAATCGATTAAATCCACGATACATGGCGGCACCATAATTTGGTACTGGTCCAATACTGTGTCCAAGATAGGGATCAGCATATTCACGACCAAATCTGAAAATGAATTGAAATGAAATGAAATTGATGTGGATGATGGGGAAATTGATATGTTACCCTTGTTGAAGAGCCAATCCTGGCATACCAGCAACCGCGGCAGCTCGATTAGCAGCAGCTGCAGTCAATGCGGAATATTGTCCCTGTTGTTGGTGAGCAGCAGCATTTAAAAGTCCTTGATTTGCAGCTTGTAATGCCTGTGCTTGTACTTGTGCTGATTGAAGAGCTTGTGCTTGAGCCGCTTGTGCATTTTGTAATGGTGTCTTCAATAATGGATTTCCAGCAACACCAGCTGATTGTTGTAACTAGTAAAATAAAAAAAATTAAAAAATTATTGCAAATATAAGTAAAATTTCATTTCAACTCACATTATATAAACTCTGTTGCCCATTTGCACTACTAACCGATGTCGTGACATCCTGAACTGGTTTTGCAGCTAATGCGGCAGCCTGGTAATTCATAAAATTCGCCTTGAAAGTTTATAAAAAATCATATATTCACATCATTATACTTACTTGTAGTCTCATTGGATCTGAAGCAGCTGCAGCAGCTAAAAACGGATCGTAATACACACTGCCGAGAAAAAATTCAAGAAATCACAGAATAAGTTTAAATTTCATTTTACTTTGAAAATCACTTAAGATCAGTTTAACGTTCTTGACAAAGATTTATGATTTAATAATAAAGTATCGCGTTTTAATTTTATTCATATAGTTAAAGGAAAAAATTGAAAACGAAAATTAAAATACAAAAAAAAAACATTAAACGACTTTAAATTTAATAAGAAATCAACATGCAACATCTGTATTTGATTTACTTTGAAATTTCAACTAATACAGACTTTTGTTAAAATATGGACTAAGAAAAGGGTAAAATTATACAATTTCAATATTGATTAATAACTAGATAAAGTTTTTTTTTTTGTTTTTGTTAAATAAACGGTCATAAATAAAATAAAACTAAAACAAAAGAATTAGACAAATTAACACGAAAATTGTTCATCCTTAAAATTATGATGTTTTAGCATGCAATACGATTACGATGAGTGTTTCACTGTCAAAATTTAATTCTTTCTATAAACAAAAGTTGATTAATGAGCCAAAAAGTTTAAAAGCTTCAACAATTGCTTCTAATTTCGATTAGACAGGGACACATTTTTCAATTGAATTTCAAATTATCTTTTAAACGTTTCAAAATCGTTAATCGTTAATTTTGGAGCTGTCATGTGATTTTTGTGATGATGAGACAATAATTTTTGAAATTGAAATAATTGTCCCTGCCTAATCATATTCAACATTTTTCATTGAAAACCATGGGCAATTAATCAGGACAATCAAAACGTTTAATGGTGATTAACAATTTTTTTCATGAAAGGACCTCAATCTACAATAAAATCTATACAAATAATTATTACAATTTTACAGTCATGTCTTTATCACTTTTTGTTCAAGCTTAAATAAAAGAAGAAAACAGACACAATTTTCCTTGTTCAGTTTTTTTTTATGATTATGTAAAACATTAAAAATCACTTATTTAATTTCAAGATGCTTTTTAAATATAATAAAATTAGCAATAAATTCCACAACATTTTAAAGGAAACAATGTTTTTAATTTTATTATTCACTAACGCCTAAGACTGAATTGATGTTAATATAATAAAAATTTCATGTAATCATCCAATGAATGTTGAAAAATTTCTACTTTTATAGATTAAGAAACAATGTTACGTTTATTGGTTAACTAAAATAAAAAAAGTACAAATGCCAAGTAATACAAAAGGAAATGAGATTTAGTTACTTTGTGTTTTTTTTTTCTAATAATAAAGCACCCTTCATCAAAGAAATGAGAAAAAGAAAGACTTAAGCACATCTACTAAAGTGTGTATGAAAATATGAAGGATGATAGTTTTATTTTTTTTCATTATTCATCATTCACAATGATAAAAATTTCTTTTTATTCTAAAACTTGAGGGAAAATACAGGAAATAAATGGATTATTTATTATTTATAAAGTTCATAAATGTTCATTCATGGTGAGATAAAATGAGGAAATTAAGTTTGGGAGTGTGTTGTTAAGTCATGGCTATCTGTATTCAAAGCTAAAGAAAAACTGCTATTGAAAGGCAATGAATTATGAAGAGGGATAACAGAAAATGATGGGTTTCAAATGAAAAAATAGAGAAAAATGATAATAATAACAATAATAATAATAATGATGCACAATGATTGGCAATTAAGTTAAGAGGATTTTCTATCAAATATGAAAGAAGACTATGAGAGCCAGGCAAATGAGGATTTCAAGTGTTTTTACATTATTGTAATTGTTTCAAGCTAAGCTAAGATATTTGAAATAAATTCCTTGACAGCTAATCCATGTTAAATTGAATCAATTTCTAAAATAATTTTTAAATTTTTCGCCCTAGACCCCATTTAAGGACATTTTCATATTAAATTTCGGCTAAAGTGAAATTTAATGTATGGGAAAGTTGTAGGTCATTTTATATTTTTTCAAAATTTCAAGACCAACTATGAAATAAATGCAAAATTTCGCACAAAAAACGCTTAAAATTGTTTCAAGGCAACCTACAACTTTCCCATACATTAAATTTGAATATGAAATGAAATTTAATAGAAATTCTTAGTTTTAATTTTTTTTTTTGAAAATTTCATTATAAATTGAAATTGAAGTCCCTTTACCTTGAAAGAAAAACATTTAAAAAAAATCCTACCATAACCTTATAAGTCTAACATTAAAAAAAAAAATACATTTACTTACGGTGTGTATCCATGCAATGCATTTGCTGCACTTGCTGCCGCCAATGGAGTTGGCAAACGAGCAAATGCAGCAGCAGCAGCTGCACTAGCTGGAAATGGACGTGCTGTTCTTCCAGCTCTTTGTAAATTTTGCAAAATCGAAGTGTTTCCACGGAGAGTTGCAGCAGCAGCTGTTTTTTTTATTGATTTTTTTTACATAGTTTTATGATTTTTTTTACGAAAACAGTCAAAATTCACGTGCATGAATGAATGAAAGGAAAACGGCATGCGGTTAGTTATATGTAAATATATATAAAAAAAATATGTTTTTCTTTTAATTAAAAGATCTTTAAATTCATTTTAATGTAAAAAAATTTCTTTCATTTCAGTTTAAACAAAAAAAAAATGTAAATTAAATTAAACTATAAAATGAATTTCAAACCATACGCAAAATTAGGTGTAAAAAGCAAAAAAAAAAAAAATGTAAAACTTAATATTAACATACAAAATGCGAGGAAATTAGAAGGAGTTAACACAAATTAATTTAATAATCATCTGACATTGTGAGCACTATTTTCATCTAATTATCATCCAAAAAAATTAAATTCCAGCCCATATCCAGCTTTACATGAAATCTAGTAAGCATTTCTAGTTAATTTTGTTTTTATCATATCAATATTATTTTTTGTAATAATTAAGGTTGTTTTCTTGCATTACATTTCATATCATTTAAAGAAAAAAGGAGGAAAGGGAATCGTTACGCTTCAAAAAATTCTAACATAAGTGGAAGCAATAACAACTTAAAAAGAATATACAAAAAAAAAGTAAAATAATATACAAATACAATCAATCTTATTTAACATAACTTTGTTTTTATTATTATTTCATTTTATTTAGATTACATGTTTTGATATGGATCAAAGGCTTACATACACTGACACTCACACACACACACAAACAAGTGTAACATACAATGGATGATTTTCTTCATCATTTCATTTTGTTTTTTTTTTTGTTTCAAGGGTTGCTGACATATAATTCTTAGACGTATTTGAACACTTTTTGCATCTCCAGGAATTTCAATTCAAATGAGCATGGAAAATTATCTTGAGCTGAGACCACAATGACAGAATTCGTTTAAATGGAAGAAGAAAGATTTGTTTATTTGAATCGAATGTTTAAAAGAGATTTTCTTGCTTGTAGAAAATCATCTCAGACATGAAATTTAAAATGAGTCTGAATAGGAGATTGTTAGAGTCCTGAGGTTAAGTGTACAGAACAATTAAGTTAAATTTAAAGCTTTTTTTACACATTGGTCTTCAAATTTGGGAAATTTCATTGCATATGATCTAAAATTCTGAGGTTTTTATTTAAATTATACTTTTTTACATGAAACAACTTTTCCGAACATCACAAGAGCACATTTAAGTGCTTTTAAAATTATGTGAACGAATTAAATTTTAGGAAAAAGCTTAGACAAGTTTAAATTTAAGATTTTTTTAATACAAAAATGAGAAAGCGATTCAAAGTACCTGAAAAAAAGTTCGAGATCATTTCATTTCCTTCAACTTTGTCGAGAAAACTATAAGTTCATTTTGATTTGAAATGTCTTATTTTTACTCATTTTAAGTTAAAATGATGCCAATGATTGTACTTAAAACGAAATCTTGCGAAACATTTCACAGACAATCAATAAAAGTCTATTTTGATAACATTTTCCAATCCGACCCTTTTCTTACTCGAAATGTTACAGATAACAATTTATACATATTTTATTAATATGTGGTTTATATAATATGAAATTTGAATGGCATATTATGTGTTTTTGATCGAAGGATTTCATTATTATTATTTTAGATTTAATATCCATACTATATTATAAACAAAACGTCGAACAATCACTTGCACAGCAATAGAGCGGAAAATTTACAAGACAAATGATGTTTTACAATAATAATAACAATATTAATTTTGATATGGGATCTTAAATTTTATGTTTATATTAAACTCAATATAAATAAAGAGAGATCTCGGATTGATTATTTTTTTTTTAAATTTAACATTAAATTAAGTATTTTCCAATCAAAGTAACGTCACATGAAAGAAGTGTGTGAGTTTTATAATCCACAAAATCCTTCTTATGACACGAAACACCATCAGTTGCCATCAACAACATGACATGACATTCCAAATAAACAAACAGTGAAACATTGTAATATTTCCGTTTTTTCTTCATTTTGTGTAACTTGTAACAATATTTGACATTATCATTGAACATTTCTATGAAAGGCGAAAAAAATGAGTGAGATTAAAAAATTTTCGTGCCTTTTCCATGCAATCACACATGTATATGAAAAGGATGTCACTTCAAATTCATATAATACTTTGAATGTGTGAAAATATTTTGTAAATAAATACCTTTTGAGGTGGTAAGAAATTTAGTGTAAAGTCAAAATTTGACATGGAAAATTTTTCACGTTTATCTTCATTCGTTTCAAATCACCTTAACACGGATGGATGGTACATGTGAGAAAAGAGCCACGATATTTACTTTGAACTCCATTAAAAATACTTTTTTTTTTATCAAGATTTACCCTTTTTCAAAGTATATTCAAACAATATTCGTGCAAAATCCACCTGTAACCACTAAAAGGAAAATGAAAATGCGGCATAAAAGAACAAAACTAACGTAAAAATAAATAAGTGGCTTATTATAAGCAACAGGACGGGTTTTGTGTGTATGCTGCTCATTCATGAATAGTTTGAATATTCATTAAAAGAGAAAAGGAAAGAAAACATTTCAACATATTTACTTGGAAAAAAATTAGTAGGCAGGACGATTTCTGGCGATAAAATTCATATCTTGGATTAAAATGAAATTTTTTGGGAAAATGGAGACGACTGGTCATTAACAGATTTTGTCTCAATTCAACTTATCATGAGCACGCTATGATTTGAACTCACTGAGTGCTTCACCTCACTTCAAAACTCAAATAAAACTCCGGAAAAACAAAAAAATTTCAACGATAACAAACACTTGAAAGTAGGTAATGAAAAGAATTATTATGATTCATTTCATTTCATTCCTTTTCCATTTAACTGTTATTATCATTAAATTTCATTCATTCATTCACATTGGTTACTCCTTATTTCGTTCATCATCGTTCAACCATATGCCATTAAATAGCTTGAACATTATACTTTCTTATAATCACCATACCTCAAATAAAACATAAAAAAATATTTTGTTTTTCGTATGCCTGTCATCGTCTTCGACTCTCATCGTTATTCAAGCAAACATAAACACACTCACATAGCGACATACATTAGTAAAAGTTGGTAAATAGGCGCATTATATTATTATTAGTAAAAACATGCCGGTTCAATTATTCTTATTATTATTATGATGATTATAATATAATTTTTTCCTTATTTTTTTGATTATTTGTTCCTTTTTTTTATTTTTTATACATTTTATCAATGTATCATTTTCGTGACTATGACTAGAATAAAATATTATTATATTATATAATAAAAATACATTAGGCAACAGGCAGGCGGGAAATGGTAACAAACATTGATAACGAGCAACAACCAAAAAAAAAAAATAAATAAAAAAAAATTAGGAATCATGAGTTGTCATAATGTATTTTAATGATTTTTTTTATGTGAGATATCTCTTAAGAACATTAAAATATGATTAAAAAAAGAAACGGAAAAGAATATTTTGGCTCATTTTCCATTAAAATTATTTAAATTTGGTGTTAAACAAGGCAATTTTCATGCAGTTATGAAATTATTTACAAATATCTTTTATTAAATTTAAATTAAAATTAAAATGAAATCAAATCAGTGTCAAGAACGATTTGTATCTGATATTAAATTTTTTTTAAAGGAATTAGTAGTAGCGATTAAGCGTTATTAGTTATTTTTTTTTGATTAAATTTTTCTTTTTTACAATGAATACCTTCGTCTTTGTACAGCAGCTGCATTAGCAGCACGTTGTGCTAAAAGATATGATGTAGTGGTTGAATTTGTTGCATACTGGGAGGCCACAGAACTTTGTGACGAAGGCACTAGTGTGGAGCTCACACCGGATTGTGAATTTTGTGCAGCAACAGCAGCAGCTGCCATCGGATTATAACCGACTGTTGTACCAGCTGCATTACTACCAACTGTATTGCCTGCTGTTGCTGCTGTTAACCATGCTGTAGTGGGCCATGTGGCAAGTTGTGGTAAACGATATCCTGATAATGTGTGATAATTTATATATTTATACATGATAACATTAACATTTTATAAAATACTTTATTATCGTAGGGAAACCAAAATGCGCAGGAACGTTAAAATGGTTAAAATTTTTGGGTAATATTTTGATTTATGGCTTTTTTGTGTATTCGTGTGTCTTTGTGTTAACAGAGAGAGAGAAATTTATAATGATAAAGCATCCCTTTGTTACACGTTTTATCAAAGGAAATTGTATCTAAATCATTTAATGTGAATCTTACGCACAAATTTTGACCATATACAAAATTATCCGAAAAGTATGCAATCAATATAACTTATTTAAATTTTTTAATGAAATTAGAGCATAAATTTCAACAAATTAAAAAAAAAACACCAAATATTTAATCAAAACCCCATATTCATAAATAAATATCGCAGCACAAAAATAACAGAAAATGTTAATTTAAAAGTTTTAAACATACTCATGCCATACATTCCATTTTTTTGTCTTTTATATCCAAACACATTGACACATTCCGGCAGCTTTTTATTACTTTTCTTTTTAAATGACTAGATCATGTTAAAATCCAATAAAAAACTATAAAAAAATAGAAATAGGATAACATATTCTAAATTTCATTCAAACTTTATATAATATAAAATTCACAAAAAAAAAAAGTGGTAAAATAACATGTAAATGAAATTCATCGAGACAGAAGATAATAATAAAAAATGAAAGTATAAAACAAATAAAAATAATAATAATATTCCAGGTCATATAAATTTTTCTTTTGTTCAATTTTTTTTTATAACAGTTTTGTGTTAACTTTACAATATATTTTATATATTTTTTTTATTTAATATTATTATTTTGACATACAATACACGATATAAAAAGAAAAAAAAACTGAAAACACATGTAATTTTTTTTCTGTAGATTTATATTTTTCCTTTTTTTTCATTGAATTGAAACAAATATACGAGGATATAAAATTTACAAGTAAAATTTTTCATTCTTATGGAAAAAATCTATCATGACATGTGTGCCTATGTGTGTGTGTGTGCTTTTTTATTTTAAAAAGTGCTAGCAGCGATAAGCGAAATTTGTTCAACACGAATAAAAATATAAAAAGTGAAAATATAAATCGACTTTAACTGAAATATAAAAGCACAATTTCCCTAGATGTATGCAATACGTTTAAAAATATGGGAAAAAACTGAAGAAATCGAATAAAAAAATTGGATTTCAACTTAACTGGTCACAAAATCCACATTCATTTGATGAAGATGATAAAGAAAAAAATTACAATACTGGAAAATGTTCATAAAATTATTGAACAATAGATTTTCAATGAAACACTTGAGGTGATTTTCGAACAGGGTCACTTACATTGAAATGATATATAGACTTGTATTTGACTTATTTTCAAAAAATATACCGAAATTCATTCTCATTATTGGAAAAGTAGACAAAAATTGATAACATCAAATTTTTAAATGGAAAAATTTATCCCGAAGTTATGCAATGAACATTACAAATCGCAATTTTATTTGATTTTACAGAGAAAATGGATTCATTTATCATTGTTTTTCTTTTTTATGTATTTAAAACCAATTTTCGAATCATTGTATCTTGACAACGATTCAAACAAAAATTAACAGGAATGATAAAAATAAAATTATGAAATGAAAAGAAATTGGAGTGAAAAGAAATTGGTAATAAAATACAAATTATTACCTCACATGAATTTCCTGTGTCTACTTTTCATCACAGATATGATAAACGAATCTTTACAAGTAGACCCCTGGTTAAAATAAAATTTAACAAACATACACCTTAATGTTTAACAATATTTGCCTAATTTGGAATTTATCTGCGCATGATAACAATATTAATACATTATAAATGTCTCAAATTAGTATGAGGAGTAGCAAACACACACACACACACAAAATTTCCAATCACACAAAATGGAATAATTACAGAATGAATTAGGAATAAATTAGCAACTATTTGCTTAAAATTAACATTTGATTTTCAAATAATTCAATGCTTTTAATTTAAATAAACATATTAAGTGGAGTAGGCACTTAATAAATATTTAAAGCAAGGTTAACATAAAATAAGAAGTAAGGAGAAAAAGAAAACAATAACATTGAAGAAATTTTGTATAATTTTTGTAAGTTAATTATTCATTTTTGTTTTACGCGAAAAAATATTACTTGGGTGTTTAAATTCAATTTAAAGTGCCTTTTAACGATAATTTTGCATGTCTTTAACTTGCACACGTTTCAAAGACTTCGAGAGCCAAAAAAAGGAACTAATATGGTCATTTTTTATGACAATGAAGAAGATTTCACATTAAGATAAAATTCAACACGTAAATTAATGGCACCTCGCATTGCGTTTAAATAGAAACATTATAAAAAAAGGAAAAAAATACAAGGATTAAAAAAGAAACATCTAAGAAATGGAAGAAAAAAAAATTAATGATCATAATCGTTTTTTAACAACATCATTTTAGACGGTTTATTATATCCTGCCATTACATTACAACGATTTATCTTATAATTGTACAATTTCCTACAATTCCATACCAAAAAAAAATATTCATTAAAAGAAGCGTGCGTATACACACACATACACACACACGCATATACAAGAGATAAAAAGAATTAGAAGAAAAACAAGCATAAATAATAAGAAAAAAATAAAAATAAAATGAAAAATTATTATCATCGTTAAAATGCTCATTTTTTTTACTTTAGATATGATTAAAATTGTAATGTACCATTTAAATTCATAATTTTTCACTCTACTCTACATAAAAGTCTCAAAACAAACAAACTTTTTTATATTAACATACTATGTATAAATAAACCACATGTGCAGAAAAAAATACGAATTATTTACTTGAAAATGTACTTCAAGCAAAATTTTTACAGTTATTTCCATTTTTTTTTTCGTTTTCTTGTATCATTTCTTTCATTTCATTAATGTGCTTTATAACATTATATAAAATTAATATACATATTCATATTATTTTTAATGTAACAAAAAAGAAAGAGAAATTTGAAGAATAAAATGCATTTTGTAATAATCAACATAAAAAAAAAAAATACGAAAAATTATAATAAACTTTAATAATAACGATATGATTAATATTTTATGAAAGAAATACTTTTTTTTTGTTTTGATAAACAAAGAGAAAATATAATAAAAATATATTTATTAAAGATGATTTTCTTCTTACCTTCCGGTGGCCATTGAACACAAACTGTAAGAGAAAGAAGAAAAAATAGAATAAGAAAAATGTAATAAGATTATAAACATGTTTTTTTTGTTGTTTGTTTGTTATCATGGTATTTTCATTTTTTTTTTGCTTGAATGAGAGAATTTCTAAGTCTAAATGGCATAGAAGAACACATTTATTACACATAAAATAAATATGAATTTAAGAAGACATCATACGATAATCTTAACTAAATCTATGTATTTAATAACACCTAATAGATGCTTCTACTATCCATGCGTTTATCTATTGAGTCAAGTACCGTTAAATGGGGTGAATATGGACAATTTTTATTCGTTTCATCATTTTTATCATTTTTTACTATACATGTGATATGGAGGGGTTTCAATCAAATTGGCTTAAATTGGCTTGAAACCAGTAACTGAAAAAAACATGCCATGGTCACCCCATTTAAACGTCGAGACTAATAAAATTGTGCTACAATTAAAGTGAATCATGTTAAAAGTTGAATTTTAAAATGCACTTAAGACCATCATTCGTACAAAAACCTTCAATTTTTTATTATTGCCTTTATTTTTATCCTATTTAAGAATTAGTTGTTAAGAGCATTCAAGTGATTCATGCGTATATTGATCATCGTTTCAAGTAATAATAATCATAATAACAAAAATTTTCCAGAAAAAAATACATTTAATAATATTGTTTCTTCTCCTGTCAATTCTGAGAATCATATTTTTTTTTTGTTACAGTTATTTGATAACTCAAATGAAAGTGACATATGATGATGTCAAATCACACACACACACAAACAGTTACTTAAATGAAAGGTAAATAATTGGGATATTTTTTTCTCTCTGTTAATATCATCATGAGTTATAATATAATAAAGGAAAAAAAAAATATTGATAATGTGTGAGTAAAATGAACATCAAAGTCGATTAATCTTAACTAAAAAGGAAAAAGATTGTTAAATTGTAATACGATACGATAGGAAACTTGTGTGCGAAAATCTGTCACATTTAGTAATAAAACTGTGAATGATGCGTTAAATGAAAATTGAATCGATTTTGTGAGGAAAAAAAAGAAGGATTATGGGTGATTAAATTAAAAATAATAAGAAAAATGCTTTGATACGTTTTGAAGTTAATTTGAAAGAAAACTGAAAGGAACTGAAAATAGCCTTATGATAAAGAATTTGAATGATACACTCATTCATTCAATTCTGAGTTAACTCAATGTTTAACGACTTTTAAAATTAACATTTTCAAATAAAAAGAAGTAAAATTACAAATACATTGCTCGATCATTTAATGAATGTCTTCCATTCAAAAAATTAATGTAAAAAAGTTTTTAAAAGCTAAAAACGTCAAATTGTTACCAAAATAATTCCTTTTGTTTGCACTGTAAACCGGATTAGCACATACATATGTTTTCCATCAAATTTCATTGCATACATTTTGTCGTAAACTGTTAAGTATTCCATTTAGACAAAATTTTGATTGTCTGAAGGAAAATTGGTATATAAACAAGAACAAAAGACTTTTTTTGAAAATCAACTTTCTCAAAAAAAAAAAACAAATAAACTTTTTATCCAACTTCCCAAAAATGTTGCTTTCATAAAATAAAGTTGGTATATGAGGTAAAAAATAAATTTTGAAATGTATCCACAAGATAAGATTAAGGTAAAACAAAAGATGGATCCCTTCTGTTGTTTGTTTGTTCATTTATTTACTTGCTTTTTTATTATTGTAAAATGCCCAGAATAAACTTTAATTTATTTTTACATATAAAATCGCATACCTTTGCCATTATAAACTTCTCGTTAAAATTATCTTACTGTTATTATTTTGTTTGTAAAAGTACCCTCAAAGAAAGAAAAAAAAAATTAAGTTAAAGAAAATGAAAGTACAAAATGGAAATAAATGAAATATTATACACACGACCATGAAAATAACTTAAAGCAACAATGTACTAAAACATATTTGATAACACTTTTACTTGTTGTTTGCATTGTTTTCCTTTTTTTTTGTTTTGTTTTGTTTTTGAAAGCAAAAAGTTTATGATTTTCTGGTATTTTAACATTTTATGAGATGGAATTTTAGTGAACTTTTACGAGGCTTTCAATTCTCTAAGTACCCTGCTTTGTAACGTCCTTTAATATGCGCTCACAAGACACATTCCTTGTCGATGTTAAAAAATATGCGAAACACTTTCAATTTACAGTGAAATGGACCAACTTAATGTCCAAGTGACGAAACATAATGAAATTTAAAGTGATTACAAATTTCACGAGGCATTAACGTTAAATCTCATGAGACAAATGATACAAAATTAAACAAGGAAAACTTTCTTCAAAAAAAATCACAATTTAATCACAACAAAAATTTGGCAACATGACACCTGGTACTACATCGGTTACCTTGTTAACTTGGCCAGGCACGCGCAATGTCACAAAGATGTTTTATCTTGTACCAAATCAATCAGAAACCGTTAAAAAGAGCGTAGGAGTTATTACTGGAAATGCAAAATAAACGTCTCGTAGGTTGACTTGAAATTGAATTTGATATCAAAATAAATGTTGTTTTAATAGTCCCACATTAGAAATTCAAAACTCATCTGGGAATCTGACACTCACACTTAAAATTAAAATCAAAATTAAAAGAAATCTGATCTCCTACTTCAAAAAAAAAATGAATCATTTGAGTTGAATTTAATCCGAAAAATATCTTCATATAATTTTTCAATCATGTACTGAACCAACTTTTGTAGATAAGCATAAAAAATGATAACATGAGCTGATACGTTATTTTATTTATCATCATGATTTTAAGGTAAGATCATAATCATAATTATAATAATAATAGTAAAAAATAATCAGATTACATTGGAATTTACTTCTCCTCACCTTTTAATGGAAAATTTTTCATTTAAAAAGATTTAAGGGTTCATGTCACGTCTAATTATAATTTTTTTTACCTTTCTTACTTGAAAAGGGTGAGACATGATTTTGACATGCTTTTATATTAAAAGAAAAAATATTTTTATTCATTATTATTAAAAATTATGATTATGATTACTTTGCTTGTTATGATTATGAGTAAAATCTAAACATGAATTTATATTCTGATGTGAATTCTTAATTTTAATTGTAAATGTTTATGTGAATGTGATAATAATCGAAAGATGTATATGAAAATGTTAACGTTAAAGGAAGGAAAATCCTTTTCTCACAATTAATTTATATTTAAATATTCACATTTCTGTCTCTTTCTGTTCCAGTTATTTTGCCTTTCATTAGAAATTTAAATTTTAAATGTAATGTGTAAGCAGGTAATAATAATGTTTGATCATTAACACCCATTAGAGTACGCCTGGTATTTTGTACAACATGTAATTATTATATATATTGTGTACGATAATGATGATGTTGATTAAAAGTTGTAATGTGAAAATTTAAACATAAAGTAGTTGCATGTCGAAAGGTAATTAAAATGGTAAGATTATTATTATTATTTTAATGTATGTGAATGTGTGTGTGTTTAAAAGGAAATGGTTGGGTCTTTAAATATAGGTTTTTTTTGTCTTTTTAATTACTTGTTAATAGGCAGTTGTTGTGTAATTCTTATCATGTACTTGATAAATAAAGAAAAAAGTGACAATTTACAGTTTTTAACACCTTAAGTCTATTTTTTTGGACTTTTAATTAAAGATTCAATTTTTTTTATGGGCATGATGATAGAAATGGCCTCATTTAAACTTTAACTTGATTGAGAGTGAATTGAATATGAATTTGACATCATGTTGAAGGATTTTGGACCTGGTTAGTCATGAAATTAGATATTTAACCTTATTTTAAACTAAATTAAGATTATGTCATTAATTTTTATACAATTTAGGTCTAAAGCCGTTATTAGAGAGCTTTAAATAACGTATTGGGCAATCAATCTTAAGGTTGACATTTCGATTCTCGCTTCGACCATCAAACTTTACAATCTCAAGTGTTCCTTTTATGGCTACTCAATCTGGGTTCAAAGCTAGATAAAGGTGGCGACTGTTTCGGATGACAGGATGAAATCTCTTATGATGATAATGTGTATGCACAATGAACCTGACTGATGGCCTGAGTCAGCATCAATAGTCGTCCTACTGATCGGATCTGTTCTTATTAAAATAACGTCCATCAATAGCCTTAAACTCAAAGTTTGGCGTTTATAGAAGGAATTTAAGGTGGAAATTGTTTGAAACCGCAATGGAATTCTTGATGTTACACCAAAAATAAGTCAAAAAGTTACATGACTCTCATTTTCACCTAAATCCATATATTTGTCGGTCAATTTTCATTTAAATTGACTTGAATAAACATCAATGATTTTCAAATATTTCCATATACCCAAAATTTTTCCATTTAACTTAACATGATAGGAAAACATTCATGATAACACAACTTTGAATTATAAAAAAATATCAATATTTACTTTGACATTTTCCTTTTTTTTGGTAGTTCTTTTAATGTTATTTTTATTTTTTTTTCGTTTGTAATTGAATCCATTTATTTACATGACAAACATCTTTTTTAAACAGATATCGATTATGTTTAATAATGATTTATAGAATGCGAACACAGTAAGTGAAACTTATTTACAACATTGATTAAATATTGTACAGAATTCAATCTGTTGCATGCGTTATTTATTATTATTATATTTTTGTGTTATTATTATTAAACAAGCGTTAAATAAATAAATTAATTGAATGACAGCGTAAGTCAAAGCAACAACTAAATTTTCTTTTAACATAATTAACGTCAGATTATGAAATTTTTTTTTAATATCTTGTTAATTTTAATTACTATGATTATTTTTTTTTTTATTTTAATCAAAAGCAAATTATAAAATTTATTTTCAAAGCAACAAAAGTGTCATCAATATAATTAATCTACAAACAAAATTTATCATCATTCACATTTTCATTTCATTGAAGAAGAAAAAAAAATTAAAAGAAATCAAGTGAAAATTTTTTTTTAAACGAAAAATAAACCACTAAATATATTTTGACAAGAATTTAGACAGCTCAGTATTTTTCTAATACATCTATAATAATATTTTATAGTAATAATTAATTTGCTCACCCAAAGGCGGTGTCGCGATGGCATTTTGCTTGGTCAGATAAACTTTATTTTTTTGTATCGTAATTTGTATTTTTTTTATTTTATTTTGTGAGTTGTGTAGTATTTTGATATTTTTTTTGATTATTTTTTTTGAACATATATAAAAAAGAGAAAAATAATAATAATAATGAATAGTAAAATGTTTAAAAATGTGATCTTTGTTATAAATTTTTTCAATTTCATAGTAAAAATTTAATATAATTGATAAAGTGATAAATTGTTTCAAAAAAATAAATGTATAACAAAGAAAAATTATTCATAAAAATGTTCATAACTCAATTTTTCTGTGATAAATTGATGAAAAAAATTTCATTCATGCATTAATTTAAGGGTGAGTAAAAAAATAACTAATATTTCAATATCAAATAATATTTATTATTAACATTTAGAGCAGTTAAATTCAGGAAAAACGTAAAAAAAATTAAATCTATTGAAAAATATTGAAAAATTACGCTATATTATAGAACAAAACAACAAATATAAAAAAACAAAATTGATATATATTTTTTTCCTTATTTAAAACCAAATACAAATATTTATTGTTCAAAACTTTTATGGAAAAAAAATTAAAGTCTATCATTAATTTTTTTTTTGTTGTTGGTTTTCTATCAAAAAAATTTTAAAATAAAAACAAATACAAAATAAATATAAAATTAAGCTTTGAAGGATAAAACAAATTGAAATGAAATGAATGGAAAAGAAGAGCATAAAATATTTTCCGGATGAAATAGTGGAATTGTTTTAAGTTAAATATATAACTTATAAATCTAAAATAAATACAATATTAAAAGGCCGGTGAAAGTTTGAAGTTTGTTAATGGTGATGTTAAAAGTACGAAGGGTTCTGAAGTTGCCAAGAGGGCGCCACTTTTAAGGTGTATGGAAAAGAGTTGTGAACTGACGGTATTTGCATCACCCACGTGGGTCGTCCCAAAATTCGGTGAATTGATGGGATCGAGCAATATCTGCTAGCTTTAGGAGAGAGAAATTCGTAAATGTTGCAGAGAACAGATAGACATAAACCTCATCTTTCAACAGGCTAGATCCATGCTTTGGATGTAACGTCAAAAAAGTGAAAGTAAGTAAGCTTTCAACTTCATCAAAAGTGAAATAGATTTAGATTCGTGTTAAATAGGGTCGGATTGAAAATTACAAACGGCTCTGGCATTCTGTATGATTTTCTTTAAAATTTACGCTAAACTTAACTTTTACAAGACGATCGACTGAGGCCTTTCTGGCATTTGCCAGATTGTCCGTATGACCTGGGGTTCAAATTCAATTCAAATGTCAGTATCCAATCATGACAGAAACAACCATCTAACTTTCACCGGGCTAATAAAATGATAAAGTGATAGTCAAACTTGGTAAACTAAAGTTTTAAATTCCTCTTTGCAAAATACAAAATAAATAATGAAAACTATGTAAAGGTACCCTCTTTTTTTAATGAAAGACTATCTTACACTATATATATTTATAAATAAATATTACATTTTATATTATGAAACTCACCTGGTGGAATTGGTGTGATAACTTTTTTGCTCTGGACCCGTGCTGTTGCATTATTTACCTTTATTTTGTTGAAATAACAATAAATATTAAAGAAAAAATATACAAAAATAAAAAAAAAATTTGATGTTAAAATACATGATTTATCATTTGATTACAATTAAAGTGTAAAACTCTTCCTGACATGATGGTGATTTCGGCAAAGGCTTGTAATTTATGTCGAAAACATCAGGTCAGTTAAATTGTTATTTTTTTTATGATATGATATGAAAAGGAAATGTGAATATGAAAAGGATAAGGGATGAAAAAGGGTTTATTAGGATTATTAAAAATGTAAGATTTTTTTTTCAGAGGATCGAAATACTTATGATACACTAAGTAATAATGCTACCATATCATGCAACCAAATCCATTATTTATCTTTGAGTTATTTTACCTTACCTTGTGTATTTTTTTATTTTTTGTATGGATGGGAGTAAAACGACAAGAAATACAAACAATTTCGTTTCAAAAAAAAATGAAATTCACCCTTTTATCCATAATTTAGAAATTTTTTCATAAATATTCTGTTCTTTTTTTTATTTCATTTCAGATATTTGATAAGAAAACATCTTCCGGGGAAATAATGAATATCTTGCTTAATCATTAATTAGCAAAAAAATGTTCATTTAACGTTTCCAGTGATGTACAATTCAAGATTGCTCTCGCAAATTATATTAATAACGTGGTAATAGTTCGACCCAACTGAAATTATTGATTTCTTTGTTGTTTTTTCCTCATCATTGTATCATTTTTCACACACTGACAAAAAAAATAGCTCGCAGCCCACTTATAACACTAATTGTACGGTACGTGTCTGTTTGAAGACTTGCATTAAGTCATGAGTATAAAAAGAGATAATTTTTCTACATTTTTTTTCTGTATTTTATTTGGTTCATAGTAGAAGAAAAAATAGGAAAAGCACGGATCATTTAAAAACAAAGAACGTTTTTGCTTCATTGTATCGAATGTTGTATATTTTTTTTTACTTTCAAGCTATTAAATTGTGGGTTTTTGCCTATTTATTTTGTTGTTTTTTATATGTTATTTAATTTCAATGGTTTAAATAGAACGGAAAAGGCGCTTTAAAATACGAGGACTTCTATCTATTAAAACATTAATGTTGAAATATAAATCTAAACTCGTAATATGAGCAAAAAAGTGTAAGAGTGAAACAAGAGTTAAATGTATCCGATTCCTTTAAAATTGAGAAAATAAACATGAAAATGGTTAACTTTACTCAGACAAAAGAAATTCGATACACGTCATGACAAGTGGTGCCATCTATTCAGCTTTAAAAAAATGTAATCCATCTAAATACATATCCTTGAAAAACAATTCAAGACATTTTCCTATTTTTCCGACCTTTTTACAGTAAAATGATTGTTATTCAATGAAAACTTCAACAGGAAATGCTTATCCATATCCCATTCCACTTATTTACATCTGTCCTTCAATGTATATAGACATTTGTTTCAGTTTTTTGTTAAATCTATTTTTTATACATGACAAAAGGGATAAGATAATAAAAGAGATCCATTATTATCCTCTGATAAAATTGAGAGATACTTTTCATTTATTGTTAACAAAAAAAAATAAGATAAAAGTCGATTGATGTTACACAATCAGGGTTTAAGAAAGGAAGTCATTTGAACTTTATTTTAAAAAAGATTCATGAATATATCATTTTATTGTTTATTTTTCCCCTTGAACATAAATGGAAATCATACGGAAATTTTCGGATACAAAGGAAAGTGATATTCATTTTTCTTAATTTAACAAAAATAAAACAATTATAAAGAAAATCCATTTTAAAGTATCAAATTAAGGTTCCACTCTTTTGTCTTACGGTAAAAGGACATTAAATATCAGAGATAAATTGAAACTTTTGATACAGATTTTTATCTTTATAATAATTTACATCAAATAAAGGAGTTTAACAGACCGTTTAATTGAAGGTATGGAATGAAGGAAGAACTTGTTGAATCGTGATGAAAATTCTTTGATTCCAATTTCGTGTTAGTATATCGATCAGTATTCCTGCCTATTCTACTCTGATTGAGTAGAACAATTTTCAGCTTTATTGTTTTTCTTACAAAATTCACTTTATTTATGTAATGCATCAATTAATTTTACATCATCTTAACATTTTCTTGGCTCAAGTGCAATAATATTAATTTACGTGTCATAGAGATTTATGTAATTTATTTACTTTGATATCCAAAAATAAAATGGCGCCAAGCACTTTAAAAATTTGGTACCCAAAAAAATAATCATGGAACTTTAAAAGCATATCTTGATTGAGTGCATTCAAAAAATAGTAATTTCCTTGATTAAAATTCGCTGTGAATGACAAAAGTTTTGAAAAACTTAAATAAATGCAATATCACGCCTTTTTTGCTAAATTGAAAAATTGTGAAACAGAAATTTCATTACATTACAAAATAAATATAAACCACGTTTTCCCATAAAGAGGAAACTCGTAGTGTAAACATAATTCCATTAATTTCGTATTCAAAAAATTTAGTTAATTTAAAAACGTAACGCCTTATGCTTGTTATTAAATTTTACACTATTGGTTACAAAAACCCTCAAATAAAAAATATGCAGAAAATAAAATTATTTCATTTAAATTTTTGCAAAAACTTTTCATTGTACAATATTCATTTTAATTTATATAATATACAACAAGAATGCAAGTTATTTTTTAAAGTAATTATTCATGAAATCATGATGCGGTTATGTGTGACATTATATATCGTTTAACATGTAACAGAATAAAAAATGTTAAAATAAGTATGACACAAAAAATATTACAATTAAATTAAATAATCGTACTAATGAGACATGTACGAGAAAAAAAAAGACATTGTGAGAACAAAATTTTTGTGGTACAAAATTTATCATACAAGTTAAATTGATTACTTTTTAAGTTATTTGATTTTGAAATTGAATTCTGTTATTGGTTCAAGGACGAAATGGGACTGTTTCAATGTTTTCATTATTTTTTATTTAACAAATTACTTTAAAAATAAATGAATTCAAATAAAAATAATATAAATAAAAACAACAATCAATCAATGATTTCTCACGGGATCTTGTTAAAATAAAAGGAAAATAACTTTCGTTACTCAATGAGAAAAAAAAGGTTTTTCTGTTACTCGAAGGTAAAAGTAAATCAAGTTTCCCTTGTTGCAAATAATTTGAGATAAATATTTATGTAATTTTTTCAAGCGAAAAATTAACAACAAAAATACAAAACAAAGGTCAAAGGCTTATCTGTATAAGAGGTTTACCTAATGTAAGAAGGTATTCAATTAAAAAAGGAGTTTATAAAAATCAACGAAACATTAAAATAAACCTCTTATAACAGTTAATGTTGAAATTCATCAGATTAATTTTAAATGAGACCTTTATTTTCGGATTTTTTCGTTTAATAAGTTAAATTTAATGATTTGTTTTTATTTTAGGACGATGCTGGACTGGGCTGGAGCGTACTTGGGCTATCTATATTAAGGTGAGTCATGAAAAACTTATGAACTTATAAAAAAATGAAATTTCCTTGATTTAGGTTCCTGGATACACTAACATAGAGTGCAATGGAAAGACTGCAATCCAAAACACGCTTTCGCACTGGTCTCCCTCTGGTGCCCCACTGCTTTTGGGTTGAGAGTGTAGGTCCAGCCTCAAGATATGCTTGGGTTGATCCATGACCTGGTACTCAGATCTGCAAAGCAGTCGTCTTTCTGAACACGTTCTTAACCTTACAAAGAACCGAGTTGGTTAAGTGGCTGGTATTATTGGTAAGAATTCTGTGAAGGGGGTTCGAATCCAGCCTCGGGCATGAAAATTACTTTGTGTTTTTCGAGTTCCAAATGTGCTCAAGTTTTACTTAGAATGCATAAAAAACCCTGCTGGAATTTTTAGGAGCGCTGAGTGAAATTTCAAGGCGACTGAATCGGATGACAGTATAAATTGTAGGTACCACGTGATTAGACGCTTACTATGGAAGCTTCGGCTGATGTAGTATGAACACAGTAAGACCATTGGGCTCGCAGTGGAGCTTGTTTAAATCTAATCTAACCTTACCAAAATGAAGCTTCTTGAAATAATCTCAGTTCAAATTACAGCTAAAATTAATAATCAAATGAGGCAAAGCATTTAGCGACGATATGGTAGCATTATTATCTTAATATAATTATAAACAAACATGACAATAAAATACAGGTCTCGGAAATCACAATTATAAAAGTTATTTCCCCAAAAACAGAATTAAAAATTATTCCGAGACCTGTATTTCATCACATTACATTGTGGAATAAACATACAGCTAAAAGTATGATAATTATTTAAGGGGATCAACAGGAAAAAGGATTTTTAATGGTTAAAGTTAAATTACTTTAAATGAAGGTTTACATTTGTAATCATGTTAAATATTTATGAATGAATAGTAATAATATAATAATAATAAAAAAAGGTCATGCACACCTCAATTTTGCGTCCCTCAACCACAGTGCCATGTAGACGTTCACGTGCTCTCTCGGCATCCGCACTATTAGCGAATGTAACAAAACCAAATCCCTACATGCAGAAAAAAAATTGGACAGAACAATTATTAAGAAAAAAAATTATTATTATTATTCTTTTTTATTTATTTCATTTTAATATTAAATTTAAAGAAAAATGTTTTTTCTAATCTAAAATAAATATATTTAATTTTGTTTTTTTTTTATTTATATTAAACATGCACATTTTTATTCATTGTACTGTTTTTTTTGTATATATAAATATATTTATATAATTTCAATTCAAATCAACTCCAATCAATATCATTATCAAAGTTATATCAATTAAAAAGTAATATTTAATAATAAATAGAACAAAATTATAATAATAAGATTAAATGAAAAATTCAGAAAAAAAAATTATATTACTTAACAGCTCATTGTCCGCTCAAAAACAACGTGCAACAAAAATGTATCATATATATATATATTATATGATGTATTATAATATATGTTTAAATGCGTTTATATACGAAAAATACAAATCTTTTTGTTTTTTTTTATTATATTAATTGTTTCCATATAATAATAATATGGTGGTATTACACGATAATATAATAATAAATGCAATATATATAATAATAAAAGTCATAACAATAAATCACCATATAAAACTATATCATTTCATTTCATTATCATATATTGTTAAAGAAAAAAACAAAAAAAAATAATGATTAAAGAAGGAAAAAAAGAAAATCATTACATTTAATCATCAACAATTGCGATACAATATATTTAGAAGACTATCAATTATCACCTTGTAATATGTTAATAATTAAGAGTAATTATAATAATAATAATTGTGACAAAACTATTACAATCATAAATCAACAGATATGTTTATTTTTTTATTGGTGTAATTTTTTATTTCAATACATAGAAATTTTTTTTTTGTTACAAGTATAAATTTGAAGGTAGATCAAGCAGATGCGAAAATAGATGAAGAAGAATTAGAATTAGATTTTTTTTTTTTGTTTAAAGGAAGAAGAAATGTGTAAATTATTTTAAGCTAACTAATTAAAGCTTAGAAGAACATGAAATTACATTGTTAGTGTGAAACTAAGTTGATGTCTCTTACATTTAATGTCTAAACACGAGTGATCTAAATTAAATTAAAATATAATGAGAATAAATTAAAGGTGACAGCTTCCATTATTGTAATTATTGTAAAAATTATAATAATAATAATTTATCTTACTCAATCATTGTTAAAAAGTTTTAAATTTTTTAATGATATTGCTTTAATCAGTTTTAAGAGTGATATCGCCAACTTTCGCTTGGAACTGCCAACTTTCATTTTAATGGGTTTTGAAATTTAAAATGTTGTATAAATCGATTAATTTCACAATATAAGACCTAAAATGAACTTTTAATTAAATATAAGCCAATTTGATTGTCCCATATTCTTATTTCAGTCCCTTGAAATCAATGACTGGCCATTTTAGATGCAATATCACTCCTAAAATTCTTCATTAACTCATTAAAATTTTAAATTTAAATTCCTGGTTAAATTCATTAAAAATAAATAATATCAAATATAATCCAATGTCATTCTTTTACAATTATTATCCTTATTTAAATTATATTATTTGAATTTAAACACACAATTCACACAAACAAGCAAACAAACAAAAAATGTAGATTATCATTAATTATGTCGACTTGATGCAAAATTTTAATAAAAGCCATGGATTAAAATTGATTGACAGGCATCATAAGCAGCAGAAATTTCATAAATGATGTGTTCAAATTAATGGGATGAATTTTCAATTAAAAAAACAACAAAAAATTACTAATTTTGATCAATATTTTTTAGCTCATGATCATACATCTTTAAATGCAATGAGGGGTCACACATTAAAAAGTATAAAAAATGTCACATTTTTATCTCATTTTAAAGTTTAATTTAATATTATGATAAAAAAAAAACTATACATGACACATTTAAGAGAGAAATGCAATCATTTTAATGTTCAACAGAGAAAAAAACAGAAAAATTGTAGCAAATTCAGAGTAAATATTGATTTTTTCTAACCATTATCATCTATCTATAAACACAAGACCTAGAGCAATCATCAAAACTACACATATAAAAGTTTCATACAAAGTACAATCTGATGATGTGAAAATCATAACAAAATAAATAAACTATTAAAAAATAGACTCACACAAACACACACACACACACAAAACACCCATAATGCCAATAACAAGTACAGATAATGAGTGATTGCGGCAAATTTGGTACTTGAGAGGGGTTACACAAAGTTCAATCAGTATATTTATTGATCAATTAGTATTGTGTTGGTCAAGGCACATTGCATTGCATTGCATTAATTTAATTCAAAAACACATTTTTATTTTAATGTGATATTAAAAGCGATTAAAATAATGATGCCACCAATGCATCTGTCAAAACTCATAAAAAATCTCCATTATTATTAAAACCGGGAAACACACACACATTTAATATAATACAGTTAATTGTGTTGGGAATTCAATGTAAATTACATTTTGCATGTTCACCCGAGTGTGCTGTGTGTGTATTTTTGATTGGAAATCGGCGTCACAACAACAACAACAACAAAATTTATATCAGTTAATTAAGGCATTTGTAGGGTTATTGTGTTCTACTTAAATATTAAATGGAACAAAATTCAATTTAATTTTCAGATAAATGAAGCAAGAGTGTGATGCGAGGCATAAATTGAAAGTAAAGTCACATTCTTTGAAGATAAGTCACTTAATTTTTTTTTTTTTTTGATATTTATATTTTTACTTTTATTGGATCTCACTGTCCCTGTCTAAGTCAATGTACCACAAACATCCATTTATATTCTAAATTAAGCTAAATTGATTTTAATTTATGATTGAGATACGTACATTCAAGTGTTTTTTACTGCATGCAGTATATTAATCTAACTAACTATTATTATTATTATTAGTATTATTAAATTGTTTTCATTTTTTTGTTATTGAATTACTAATAAAACTGTCGGATTTTTTCAGTGTTTTTTGGCTTTTCAGCTTTTTTTTAATCCAAACTGATATTAACCCTATACAAAACTCAAATAACATAAAAAATTATAGAGAATAAAAGAAAAATAAAACTATCATAATTTTTTTTATACATTTCACTATCTATCTAGGAAACAGAGAAAAAAGACACGCAATGCGATTTTTCATCAATTCAAAAATAAAATGAAAATACATTTAATACATTCTCTCGGTTCATATACTTATTGAACGATTGAAACACATTCAAACGCATTGATCAGAAAAAAAAATATTTAATATTAAAGTAAAAGTAAAATACAACAACAACAACTAAAAAGTTTCATATAGAAATTCAAAGTTATATTTTTATATTTAATTTTTTTTTTTCAGTAGAAATGAAGAGAAAATTCCGAACACATTTGCTAAAAATATATCATTTTCTTTTCCATTTGGATTTGGAATTTTTGCAATAAAAACAAATTTCATGCAAAAAGAAAGCAACTCATTCGATTTTATGAAATGATGAAATTGAATTAAAGTTTTTTGACCGGTTTTTTTGTACCGATTCAAGAAAATTCGTTGCTTCATTGCGGGTTCAGAAATGAATAGAAATTGACAGTTTTTGGTACTTTCAGTAATCTGAATTGATTCTCGCTTCAGCTATGAAACTTAATAAGCTCAAATTTCCTTTTACCCCGCTACTTAATTTGAGTTAAAGGCTAGATAAAAGCTAAGGCTCTCAGATGATGATAGCCACCCTGCAAATCTGAGCTGATCTGCTCTGAATCTGAATCAATGAGCTTTTTTTCCTACTGGCTTTGAGTAGTAAATAACAGTCAATATTTTTCAAAACGCTCTAAATTACAGGATATAACATGGAAACGATTCAAAGAGAACTGAACCGGTTAGCCGAAAGTTCGAATTTTCCATCTCTATGTCATATTACACAATTCAACAAAAAACCATGACATATGAGAGAAAATTTGCACATTTGAATGCATATTTATTCGTTTCATTCTCCGTCAATTTTTTATTCCTCATTTATATTGTTCTTATAAGTATTTTGTGACATATAAATAAATTATTCTAACATTATTCCTTAACACACACACACTCACAGAGACACTCACAGAAAAAGAAGAAAAAAAACAGTTTTGAAACAAATTTTCTTAATATAGTCTAGTCTGAAATGTGTATATTTTATTGTAAAATATACTAAAAACGAGCAGTATGCGTCATACATCTACTTGTCAGGCCAAAATGACAAATCGAAAGCAACTGTGTATTGAACTAAAAACTATTTGAAAAAAAAATATCACAAAATTAAGGCGAAAATTACGTTCAATACACAAAATCAAACAATTTTGGCACCAAATTCAAGTAAAAATTGATTTCACAATGTGTTGTATATGACATGCAAATTAAAGTGAGGTCAATGCTAGAAAATCGTGGTTCAGGTCAGTATTTAGACTCAATCTGTTCCTCTTTGTTCACTTGTTCACTTGTAGTTTTTACGATCATATTTCTGTGTTTTCATCATTTTTTCTTTACTTTTTTTTTTAATGTGAGTGAAAATGACAACACTACGTAATAAATACATTTATTTTCTTAAGACATCATTTATTGTCGTAACACTAGATTATTTTTAGAAATATTTTATAAAATGAGTAATAAAATGTATTGTAAAATAAAAAAAAATTGTAAAAATTGTACGATTTAAAATCATGTTTTCTTTCTATATTACAAATGACATTGCATGCATATTTTGGGTTGTTCAAGTAAATTTCGCTCATGTAATAAATTTTTATTTTAATATTTTATATGAATTTTAAATAATTTTCTTAGAAAGCATCATAAATACTTTAAACAGTAATTTCAATGTAAATCTCATTATTTTTTATTTCAATGTCTCATCTTTTTTTGTCTTTATTTTCATGCATACTAAAAAATTATTATTATTTATTTATATTTTATTATTTTTTTTCATTTCAAAATTAAAATAAAAAACATCTGTGTTCTATTACTCTTTGCATTCCCTAAGAACAAAAAAAAAATTGTATTACATTAAAATCAAGATGTAATAATAATCCTATGATGTATGAAGACGGAATTAAGGAAAGAACAAAAATTATGTTAAAATAAACAATAAAAAATCATTTACATTTTTAAAGTAAAACAATGACAGATGCAAACATTTTGTTGGTGTTAAATTGGTTAACAGGCAAAAAATATGAAAATAAAAAACGGAAATCAAATGTTTTCTTAACTGTTTGATTTGTAAAAAAAAAAGTGAAAAAAATATAAAAATGAGAATATAACATCATCGTTAAGTAATAATAATAATAAAAAAACGTTGAAAACAGCAGAAAACAGTGATTGATTGATAAAAATAAAAAGCAAGTAAATATAAAAAGGCAATAATAAATGAATGAAGATAATCTTAAATGAATTGGATAATATTAAATTACGTTTGAGATAAGGAAGTGCCTTCACTGTAAACTGAAAATTTCCCGTAAGCCATTCTACGGCACTAGACAAAAAAGACTCGAGAAACCATAAGATAAGCAAATCATGTGATGTGCTTCAAATTTAGCCTCTCAAAGACCTCATGAACCTGGTCTGTGACGTGAATTACCTGGGAGACATTTTCAGCTTACAGTGAAATGAATTAAGACAAAAAAATAAGTGATTTTGTCTTTCATTCAAGCAAAAAGTCTAAAGTGAATCAAAAAATCTTTAACTAGATATCGTTTCATAGCAAATTTCAGTTTTGACCAATTTTAACTTGAAATTTCACTGAAATAATGAAATTTTTCTGGTCAAAAAACTAATCTATGTCTAGAAAAGTTATGTTAAAGCCGTTAAACTTCAATTTCTTCGCATAATTTCAACATAAAATGTTATTAAGCGTAATCAAGTGAACATAATTCCCCATAAAATATACCCAATCTTGATGACGATTTCAAAGACAATCAAATTTCTTTACCATTTTAAAAGAATAACAGAAAAAAAAATTAAATGCAGTAATAAAAAAATAAATAACGATGATGATGATCACAGTGCTCAGTGTCATTGTCTTCATACATAATATTTTACATTCAATTTTTTTTTCTTTTATTATTATTATATTTTGTATTCAACGGACCTCTTTTGCTATCCATCATGAATTTATATTAAAATTCTGTCGAAATGACATACGATTACTGTGTATTTTCATTTTAATATTCTTTATTGTTACTTTAACGCACATTTAATCTTATTTTGGGTGTGAGTGCGAAAGAAATTAGAAAGGAATCGATTTTGAGTTTCACAGTCATGAAAATCGTACTGACAATTTCATTGAAATCATCCCTCTCTAATACCTCCTAGAAATGGTAATGAAAAAATATCAAGAACATGATACCAACACACATTTCAACGTCAAAAAAATACTTTTTTCTATCTAAATCGTATCATTTCATTCATCCACTTATCTAGTACGACCATTAAATGAAGAGTAAAAGCTTAGTCATACTCAAGTGATAGTAAAAATAATAAAATATGATGATGATAAGAAATGGAATGAAACAATACAAGTTATAAAACATTTTTATATATGAAATGGGACTACATTCATAAATAAATATCCCTGTTTACATCGTGTATTGTAGTGAAACATTTAATAAAAATGTGATTGCAACTTGATCGACAAAATGATTTTTTTTAAAAAGACTTGTAGTATTGAAATTTTTATACATGAATGGCAAATAGATTTATTAAATTAAATAAAATATCATTCATTTCCTTTCTGATTGCATACACACACACATAAACACACACCCTACAGATAATGATGATTCTACGTTTTATGATTCTTCGTCTCACTAAATGATGATGATGACACGTATTTTCTATGGAACTTTTGTACATATTGTATGTCAAGTATTAGCATGAGATAGAGATGTACAATGTATAAAAACAAATAATAATAATAATAATCTTTTAGTTTTCAACTTATGTTCAACACATTTTGAATACAAATTAAAAATTATTGTTGTGTTATGTGTTATTTAAATCTTTTTTTTTAATATTAGAATTGGGTGTCGCACTCATTGACGACTACTGGGTATCATCTATATGTAAATGTGTATAAAAATTCCTTGCATTATTTTATTGTCATACACTCGTTAAACTCATTTTAAAGCAATATTCTCTTCAATATTGTAGAATAAATGATGAAAACACATTGTAATATATATTTCTTCTTTTTTGAATTTGAATTTAATATCATTGTTATTCTCGTTGATATTTTATTTATTTATTATTATCACTTTTTTGTGTGTGTTGTGCTTTATTTGTATTTGTATATGGAATTGAAATTGGAATTGGACAATCTGTTCAGTGTTCCCGGTTGTCTGAGAATTTGATATTTATGCATGACAAATGATAATAGGATGAATATTTATCAATGAATGGGATTCACTTATCAGTATTTGAATGGAATCATAATACAAAGACAATATTGAAAGGAATTTATGTTGGTTTTTCTGTTTTATTGATGAAATTTATGGGAATTTCAAGGACGGTAGATTTCATTTAAGATACTGGTTTGAAATTGAAGTCAAGACGATCTTGAGTAAAATTCTTCTTTGGCAGATTATGACCGGACAAATCAGATTACTATACTTTGAAATGAAAGGTATGTCATTGTCAACTTCAAGAACTGCTGGAATAGTTTCTTCAAAGTCTCCAGAAACAGGCTCGTTTCTTCTTGATCTCTTCTCTTAATTCTATACTTGGCTTATCATTGTATATAGAACAAGATCAGAGGAAATTTTAATACTTACATGACTTTAAAATATCACATCAAAACAGCTCAGAGTTATTTCTAACATCAAAAATGTTAATGCACTTACAATCTCCAATCATAACTATGTTTCCCTTCAAATTTCTACTTGATATCATTGAAATTCATTCTTGAACATAGTGAAAGCTGGTATTTCTTTTGAAATTTACTACCATTATCTTTCTGAGAGAGAAAACAAAACGTTGTAGGAAACAGAAAAGTTATGATAATGATAATAATGACAAAATTGTGAGGATTCTCATTTGATTTATTATTACAAAGGTGATAAATGAGTGATTTATTATCACAATGTCAAAAGTTTTTTTTTCACGTTTTATTAACGTTCTATTGTCTTATATAAATAAAATATTTTTGTATTCAAAGAACGAAAATATAAAACTTTCCAGAAAAGCAGAAAAAAAAACAAAAGTTAAACCACATTCATTGTATACATTTCATTTAAAAGCAAGGATAATATAAAAGAAGAAAATAATTCAAAAAATAAAATTATAACAAAAATGTTGAATGACGAGGATTTATTTTGTTTTGTGTTTCTAATCTCCCGATTCCGGTTTTCACATAGCAAAAATAAATAAGGCACCAGCAAAAAAAAGGTGTTTTGTTGTCACACATTTTCAAATATATTCAAATTTGACAAGAGTATCAATTGTATAAAATGTGGTTGAAACATTCCGCTTCGATGCCTCTCTATTGGATTTAGAAAAACCGAAGCCAAAACTTTTTCAATGAAAAAAAAATTAAAATGTGGGTTCCATTTTAATACATCATTTGTGAATGGTAGAACAATTTTTCATTTGAAAATTAAATTCTATTGAGTGTGATGGAAAATTTAAATTATGACCAAATGTCACATTTTACGCATCACTATAAAATAGCAGAGAAAATAAGTTTGACATGAAAATTGAGACTCATTAAAAATTTTTAATCAATGTCATCAATTATCACATATTTATATGTCATCAATTATCACATATTTATATGTCATCATTAATAAAGATTTTTGTAACATAATTATATAATCAATCAAACTGTGATTGAAGCTCATACTTAAATGACATGAATCGTAGCGTGAAAAACGACCAAAATATAACACAACAAAAAAAATCGATTATAAAGTTTTTCTTTCACAGACAAACAACACACAAATTAAAGATCTTCTTTTTTTTAACATCATCATCAACATCTTTTTTTTACATTGTTTTATTTTATGTTTTTCCATTATAATCATTATTTTGTTATTGTTTTACTTTTTTCAATGATATACATTTCGCACATTTGTTGTCAGTTCTTTTATTATAAGTATATTAATTACTCGTTGTTATTTTTTTTCTTGCTCTTAAATTACATTAGATTTGTGGTCTTCTTTTGTTTAGGATTTTTACTTTTTATTATAACTTGAGTTTTTAGGTACGTGTAAAAATGAGACGATTAATCGAATTCAATACAAAAAGTAATTAAATGCTGACTACACAATGAAAGACAACAAGAAATGAAATGAAATAAAAATGTGAAAATTCAATTAAGTTGTTATTTATTACCCTTGACAATCTAATTAATTTAATCAATAAAATTTTTCGCATTTTTTTTGTATGGTATTTCAAGCATTAAATGGTTATGAAATTGACACGGAAAATAAAGTAGATTATGACCTGAAAATGTGTGTCCCAATGCAATTTTTCGACTTTAATCGTCTTCTATCGATTTAAAGTGCAATAAATTACAGAGGGGGTGAAAATCAATCGTAAAAGAATTTCATGGACAAGAATTGAAATTCAATTTGATCTGGGTCTTCATTTTAAAGGACATAAACTTAGATATCATGTCAAAACCAATAAATGTACAAGGAATGTTGCTTTTAATCCTTGTCTTGAAATGTTGAATTATAACACTCATCATATCATGGTCATCATAAAAATTAAAAGAATCCCATTTCTTAACTTGAAAGGAAAACAAAAAAGTTTTTTTTTTAAAAATGTGTCATATCATGCTGAGAAAGAAATTCATTTTATTTTTTCCTTCTCTCTTTTTCAGAATCAGTTGCTGTTACACCCTGAGGCATCTTTAAAATTAGTTAAACATACATAAAATATTTTATAATTTCACAAAAGTATCTAAAGCTACTTTTCTCTACTTTGTAATATAGTTACATTGAAATGAAAAAGGATTTTTTCTTTTAAAAAATATGAGGAAAAAAATGCATAAAAAGAGAAGTACATTAAGCTAACAACCCATTCACTCGTGCTAATGTTATGTTAATGTGTAGTACAATAAAATAGCTTTTGGTTAATACATCAGTTCCCTTTTTTTTCTTTTTAAAAGTCATATTTTTTAGTTAGTAAACAACAAAAAAAATACATACACAGGCACAAGAGAGTACACACCCATAAATACTTTTATATTTAAATGTGAATAGTTACAAGTAAAAGCATCTCTCATCGCGCATTTTTTATATCAAAAAAAATATGTTTCATATTTCCCAAAAGACCAAACACTAAACATTGGTATATACACTAAACAAAAATTATATGGTAAAGAAAAATATTTTATTCAAGTGATATGATGAAAAAAAATCATAATATTAATAATAATACGACCAAGCTTTTTTTTTGAAACGAGAGTACTTTTAAAATAAATGAAGAAATAAAGAGATGATGCTACAAAAGTTAGATGAAGGGTGCTCTGTCATTCATTCATTTTGATACTAAACAATCATATTTACAGCTTTTACAGGATTGTATCTGTAAAATACTTTTCATTCATCATATACATTTAACATGATGAATTCCCAGGTTAACCAATTACCACCCCTTTTTTTGTGTGTGTGTGTATGTAAATTTTAAACATCACTCATTACAGTGGGAAAAAAAAATTACGACACTCATACTTTCATTATGTAAATGACACCGAGAATTACATATCAAAAAAAAATATGTACATATACATTTATTAATTTTGCTACAATAAGCATAAAAGTGACAACCATCAAACGCGACAAGGACATTCAAAGACTCAAGAGAGCTATGCAAAGTCAAGATTTGAAATGAAGCAAAGAATAAAAAATGTGTGACACTCATTCAATTTTTCTTATTCTTTATTTTCTAAAATTTAACAAGATTTTTCTTTTCTTCTAACTTTTTATTCGTTATTGTTGTTGTTGTTGTATCGTGATATGAATTACACACACATACACAGTCACATTCAATGGGATCACTCTAATAGTATCATGCAATGTGACTTTTGATATTAAAGGATACATATGATGTGTTTATTACATGTATACCATATCCTTGTACTTTTATGTTACAATAATAAAAATAAAAATAATACAAAATAACATTCAAAGAAAATAACATTTATAGGTTAGCTAAAGAGGTTTTCTTGCTTCAATTTCTATTTTTACACTAAATCTTTAATACTTTTATAGGTTTCTGAGTCTACATTATTATGATTCATTTTGATTTTATTACATGGAATAATGTTGTACAAGGAAGAAAAGTCTATAGGAAATATTTTATTTTTTTATTATTGTATTGATTTGTAGTTTAAAGGACGTGACAAGTTCGAAGATAGTTACGGTTTAAGACTTGGAGTTGTCACGAGATCTTTAATAGAGTAAACAAAAGAAAATTTAGAGGCTTTGAAAATTGGATTTCTGGAATTTGTGTGTAATTAAAACTCATTTTACTCTGAAACAAGCCTCGCTATCGCCTCACTCTCTAACGTGAACCAGTTAAACCTTATTTCGATTCTAAGGTAACCCATCTTTGCTGCTTTGAAAGGGCTTTGAAAAAGGGGACCTTTTTAGACGATGGCGCCCCCCTTATCTTAGGGTTTGTAGCTTTTGTGAAAAGAAAATTTAAAATCTCGTGTTAGTATATCGGTCAGTATCCTCGCCTTTGAACCTGTTTTTTCAACAGGATGAGTCTCCACAATAAAATTGAACTTCAAGTAAAATGTGTTGCTTTGTAACTTCAATTAAACTTGTCTCGTCCTCTAAAATGTTTTAAAAATGAATAAATATCTGCACGTGTTTCCATCACTTTACTCCTTTTTGTTGCTATTGATACTTTCTTTTTATTATTGAAAAGCATAATAAAATAAAATATTGCAAAAGGAATGAACTACACCAGTAAAGTAATATTAATAATGATAAAATAAAATATAGAATAAAAAAATAGTAATAATGCCATTTTTTCAAATCTACAGGAATAAAATGATTGGAAATCGAATCAAATCAAATATAAAATGATTTAAAAATAATTTTACCCAGCCAATTTAAGATAAAATAATATTATCAATATTAAATTTTATTCATCATCATCTCTAACTAAATAAAGAAAAAAATCATTTTCATAAATTGACTTGATTGAAAAAAGAGTTTGACAAGAAATCCGTCGATAAGAGAGAAAAAATATCGTAATAAAACAATCATGAATATTAATGATGGGCGTTATTATATCATAAAATATGGTAAAAATTTATACATAAAAAATTGAATAAAAATCGAATAAAATTATGTCAAGTATTTTCCCAACTTTTGTGTGTGTATCTTCTTCTTTTCTATTTTAATATTTTTCGGGTCTAATAAAAATCATTTTATTTTTTTGTATATTTTCTATTCATGCATTAAATTTTATCAGAAAAGTTATTATGATCATTATTATATTAAAAAAAGAAAATCTTCCTTTTATTCGAGGAATCAAGCAGATTATAAAGAAAATTAATTTATGCAAAAATATGAGAGAGAGATGAAAAAAAAACACAAAATCATCAAATATTTACAATCACACAGCAATTCTAATTATATTAACAATCAATATTGACCATGTAATTTTGATTTGAAAGTTTATGATGAGACACAATGAGGAATTAAGCTGTGAGCTTTATGGTAAGCAGTAAAATTATTAATAATAACGATTTTTTTATCTTTTTATGATAGGATGATAAAGAATTTTAATAATAATGATAGGAATAGCAGAGAATAGGATAGATTTTTGTTATAATTTTCAAATTAATTATGCAATCATTTCTAAGATTGTGCGATTTCTTTCATTCAATTTTTTTTTCATTAATTTCTTGTTATTGATCGATTGAATTGTCTTTTATTTGAAATGAAATTATAAATAATAAAAATTAAAATGATGAAAGTTTTAATAGGATTATTCAATCATTTGAATTGAAATGAGTTGAGTTAATTAGAGTTTCATTGGAAATTGTGGATTCCAGTCAATTCACACTTCCAATTATTTCTGGAGTTACAAGTCTTATTTTGCCTATTCAATCAAAGTCATAACTATTTTTTTAAAAAATAAAAATTTTAAACAAAAATAACAAATTACCCAATTAAAAAGTAATTTTCCAGAATTTAAACTCGTCTTTTTTAAATGGAAGAAAAGCCCATTAAAATCACTTTGAATGAAAGAAAAACTTTCTATGTAATGCATAAACAAATAATTAATGAATACACTAAACAAGAAGACAAAGTATGATGATAACAAGTAAAGAATAACATTATTATTCTGTTATAACACATGAAACTTTTCTATTCAACAAAAAAAAAGAAAATAATTGTTAAATTTAATTATTTCATTTTCCTTTTAATTATTCTAAATTGAAGTAGATACACAAGTAATTTTTTTTGTTTTTTACTTTTAAGAAATTAATTTTTTGCCAAAAATTCATTCATAGTCATACCTTTAAAATAATGCACACACATACATTAATCTCATTCGCATTATCATTAAAATTATAACAAAAAAATAATAAAAAATTACAGAATTCAACAAAAAAATTACATATTTTACAATCAATTTCCATTCAATATCAATTCAAGTCAATATGTGTTTGACAATCAATCAAAAAAAAAAATAAAATAATAAGAAAAAAAATTTTCATCTCACTATTAATTTTTTTTTTGTATATTATTAAAATTTAAACTTGAAGAGATTGCGTTATATACTTTTATTATAAGCAACAAATTTAAAATTAACGGACATTTTCATTATCATTCACTTATTATTATTAAATTAATTTACGTTTCAAATGTAATTTCAATCCAAAAAAAAAATTATAATTATAAAAAAGGAAACATTTTTTTTTATACGATCAAAATACGTGGGAAAATTAAGACAAAAATAAAATCAAAACTTATAAAAATAAATTACGAATGCATTTTAAAATTTTAATAGGAATTTTTTTTTTTAATTTATACAGAAATTATTTACTAGTAAATTTTTTTTGTATCATATTCAATTATTTTTATTATTATTAAAAAAATAAAAAAGGAAATTAAACGTACTTATTTTCATCGTTTTCGATAATTTTGTTTCATTTCATATTTGAACTGATTATTTTTTTATATATTTTGTATGTTTCAGTGTTTTTTTGTGCTCTGCATAAGCAACACCTTTATATTTTGATCAATGCGACTATAATTGAAAAAAAAATAAATAAATTTTATAAAATTAAAGTAATTTTATTATAAATTAACATTTATTTATTGTTATTTTAGTTGTAATTTAATTTTTTTTTGTAATATATTGCATATTGTTTTCAAGCGTACATCTAAGAATGATTTTTTTAAAAGAATTTGGTTGAAAATAATAAATTTAAAAAGAAAATTTGTATTAAATTAGGACTTAATTTAATTTAATTTAAAAAAATAAAATGTCGGGTGTTTATGTTTAATTTTTTATATAATTTTAATTTTAATGATGATGGGAGCAGTGGAAGAGAAAATAATAATAATTTCGGTTTTCATGGTGAATTGTGATGAAAAGTGAATTTCCATGTCATCTTTGGTCTGAGAGAGCTACACGTGTGAAACTGAATCTAGGATTCTCCGTAAAATTCGACTTTTAGTTGCTACCTTGAAACCGCAATTTATTGAAATATTGTAAAATTATTTCCATAACAATGGATAATTTTCTCAAAACAGTGCACAATCATAAATAAATATTTTAATTATGATCGATTACGCACAAAGAAGCCATAAAAAATCCCTCTTTTATTAATTAATTACACCAAATTAAGAAGAACAATCATTGCGTAGATATCTGTTCAAATATTTTCCAGATCTTAATTGAAAATTTGATTGAATTTTTGTATTGTATTGAAGCTATTAATAGACATTAGAAAGAAATTTCATCGAAATACACAATTTGGGTCGATTTCTGTCTCTGTTACATCTTAAATTGAATAAAATTGGGGACGGATTTCAATTATAATTGAAAAAAATTAATATTAAAAAATTTTACAAATAAATTGAATCGAAAATTGATCTGAGGACATCAAAAAAGACCGTTCAAATTCAAGAATCCGCTTATTTAGCGTCCAAAATCTTCAATTTCAATTGAAATTGTACCCACCACGATTTAAGCTGTATCATCATATTTTATCACCACTTTATATTTGAATTACATGAAATTGAAGTGGCCTTTTAATAGATAAAATAAATACAATGTTCTAAATTACGTATAAAAAACGAACCTACTTAGGCAAGTACAATGTAAAAAAAATGAAATGAAACAGAGAAAGGAGAAAAGGTAAAAATTTATGCAAACGACAGGCAATTAATTGAAAATGGCATGTCAAAACCAAAAGGGATTTTGTTCTCTTGAATTGTTATTATACAACACTTAAATTTAATACGTTATTGGTTTTGTAATAAAAAAATGGATTTAAATCTCTTTAAAATGTCAAGGTAAATTTTTTTTTTAAAGGAAAAATGTTTATTTTTAAAATTTTTGACAAAAATCATAATAATAATTATGACGATGAAAAATGCAAGACATTGCAAAAATATTTTGAGTTTTTTCTTGTGTAATGACGACAATGATGACAACGAATGACATGAAAACTACCAATCAACACAATTTCAACCGGAAAATTGTTGTCGTAAAACTTGAAAATGTCTCTTTAATATAATAAAAACATACTTGTGTGTAAATTTTGGCTCTAAAAACATTATTTTTGATGAAGTACATCACAGTCACATAAACACATAAATAAAAAAAAAAGAAGAAAAACAATAAAAACTTGGATTCTGTTCAAGAAATATTTAGTGAATGTGTTTTTGAAGAAAAAACGTGATCAGAGACGTGAATAATTCATATAAAATTTGATAAATGCAGCAATTTCGAATTGATTTCTAACCAGAAACATCACTGAAATGTAAGAAATTTCAAAAAAAAATGAAATAAAAATAAAACGTAAGTAATTTCCTTTTTTTTATTCTTTTGTGTGACTGTGTGACTTCATTTCATTTCTGAAATTGAATGCCTTTCAAAACTGCATTTTACATTTAACACGAAAATTGCGTGAAATTAATTATTATTATTTTCTCTCTCTTTCCACTGAATATTGTTTTATTTTTATTAATAAGACGGCGACAAATGATAAAATGTGGGACTGACTGAAAAACTTTTTCTATTAAATTTAGTGTGTCTTCTTCTTCTTCGTTTCCTTCACATTATTTTATTATTAAGAGTATTTCTTCGTTTAATTTCATGTTATGAAAATTTGTTGAAAAAAAAATGTTTTACGTGTGGATTTAATTTAGTCAAGTGCAAATAAGTAAATTAGAGTAATTATTTTCTGTTTATTTCGTGTGTGCGCGCATCAACAGCGAAATAATCAACAAAATTAAATTATTAAAAGTAAATTTCAATAACAGGATTCAAAATAAAAATATAATAAGAAGAAAATTGAAAAATCATTGACTTACCTTGCTCCCGCGTTCATTAAAAATAATTTCCACATCAAGAATTGTACCAAATTGCTGTGAAAAATCAAGAAAATTCAATTAAAAAAAGGTTACAAGTCAGATTATAAGTAAGGCCGTAATTAAAATGAAATAAACGTGACATACCCCAAACATGGCTCTCAAGTCTGGATCTCTAAATCTGAATGGTATATTTGACACATGTAATCTCTTTGGTTGATCTTTTTGGTTGTTGATGGCGGCAGCTGCTGCATTTTAATGAGATATAAATTAATAAAATTATGAGATATTAATTTTATATTTGGATTTTTTTTTTTTATTACCAGCAGCAGCATTTAGCGCAGCAGTGACTGAGGAGACTGTTGCTGCAATGTTGTTACTTGTCACGGTATTGACACTACTATTACTATTGGCTGTTGTGATCAATGAGGAAGTAGAAGATGGGGAAGAAGTTAATGATGATGTTTGACTACTGTTTGTGATTGTTGTGGAAGAAGCATTTACTGATGTCGCAACGATACCCGAATTTGGTGATATCGATGATGAATTTGGAGAGAGACTGGGTGGTGTCACAGTACCATTTGTATTTGTGGTACTTGTTGATGTTGTAACAGCTGGTTGTTGTTGTTGTTGCTGTTCATTTCCATCACCATTATTGACTGAATTATTTGTGGGTGATGCAATGTTTGTATTTGGTGAATTGTTGGCACATGAATTCTCTGGTTCTGTTTGTTGTAGCAAGTCGGACTATGATTTGAAATTTAAATCAATGGCTGTAAAGTTGATGAAATAAAATTTTAATTTACCTGGTCATTTGAAGTGTTTTCGGAAACGTTTGTTGAGCCATTGGTCAAAGTATTGGCTACTGATGTGGGTGCAATTGACGTCGATAATTGAAGTGCTCCGGTTTGACCGATTTGTGACTTATTTGGCGATGTGTTTGCTGTGACATGACTTTGATGTTGTTGCTGCTGTTGTTGTTGTTGCTGTTGTTGTTGTTGTTGTTGTAATTGTTGTTGATGAGCATGATGTTGTTGTTGTTGTTGCTGGAGATGATGCGATAATGAAAGAGCATTCTGTTGTTGCTGCTGCTGCTGTTGTTGTTGTTTAACTGCAGCAATTTGTTCAGCAATTGACGTTCCTTTCACAGCAACTAAACTACTCACAGGCATACTATGATCCGTTGGGAGACCTGTAGCACCAGCAGTTAGTGCACTTTGTGGTGTCCCAGCTCCAGGCGGAAATCCAGGAGGTGTTGGAAATGGTGTTGCTCCCATACCCGCTTGCACCATGTGCTAAGGGAAAAATAAACACAGAAAATCAAGAAAAGTAAATAAAAAATGAACAGAATTTATTTAACCAATTTATAAGACAGAAGAAAATTTCCTGCCAAAAGAAAAAATGGAATGCTTTATGTTTATAACAAATTTTCTTCTACATCTAACCTACAACCTTAAATTCATATATTTACTCAATGAAAAAAGGTTGGCATGTGCGGTATTCTATACACACAGTACATACACACAAATGTCATCTAAATTATCATTTTATTCAAATTAGATGTAGTTTATTTATATTTATTTTATACAACAATCAAATGTTATAATAGAAGAACATTCATTTATTTATCATGCACGTCAAAAAGGTATATTATGTGAAAGTTTAACTAAAATGAACAGAGCGTATGTTCTTTTTAACTGTATTTGGCCTGTGTGTGAATGTTAAACGATTGAAAAAGAAAAAAAAAACCAGAACACTATAAGTTATGATTACCGTGAAATGGTCTGAGAATGGCCACCGGTTGTGAGATTGGCCACCCTATTTTTGGCTAAACTACTAGACTTTTTTATTGTTTAAAAACATGTATGATCAGTTCAAGATATGTCTATATCAAAATGATAATCACTATTTTAAAAATATGGAGCATTCTCATTAAAAATGGGTGGCCAATCTCAGGTTGCGCGGCCAATCTCAGACCATTTCACGGTATGAATTTTATATAAGAAGGGTAAGGAATGATGTAAATTTATGAGTAAAAACGTAACTTTTGGTTTATTAGTCGAACAAATCAAGTGTCATGAATTAAAATGGAAATCGAGAAACAAGAATTGCTTAAATGGTATCGATTTTTAAGTTAAAGGGACACAATTTCAGTCTCACTCACTCATTCGTCTTAAAAGAAATGATAATTCGTATCAAATTAAATTCTTTATTTAAATAAAATTAAAACTTTAATCGCATTTCGACATATTTCGATTACTCAATTATTTATTTGAGGTCAAGGTTGATTTTTTCTTTTTTAATTTTATCAGCTTTCTTATAATTTATTTTTTTAATTGTTTATACAATTATTGTTTTATTATCATACGGTGTGCATTTGTTTTGAATCAAAAAAATTCTGTATGAGATTCAAATGAGAATTAATCGAAAGTGGTCGAACGAATTTTTCTAAAGAGGTTTGAGTTGGCTTGAATGACGAGAGACCGGGTCCTGTAAGAAGAGTTTGAGTAAATGGATTTGTATCGCTAGCTCATCATTCCAAGAAAATTCAAGCCCTTGTGACCTTCCTGCACGCATTTTTTGTGATCTGGCCCTAGACAAACATAGTTTTGAAGGAAAAATTTCATAAAAATGAGTTGTGAGTTCTCACAGGTCTTCAAATTAACAAATTCCCATAATTACTCCCAATAATTAACAAATCATAAATAAATTAATTGAAAATTAGTGCATGATTTCACTAAAACAATAAATTTAATTCCAAGACACATTAAAAACTTATCATAAGACTATGTTACTCGAAGTTCTTCAGGCAAAACCGAATATTTTCAATGACAATAAATATAAAATGACAAATTACATTATGAATTGTTTATTTATTTAATGATTTAATATCTGAATTTGAGCACGAGCACACATTAAAAGTAACTTTTCTTGAAAGAATTTGTTTTTTTATTGTTGTTATGAAAATGTGAGTGTTTTAACTTGACTCGTGAAATAAAAATGTAACCCTTTCACAAAGAAATTTTATGTCAGTGTAACTAAAACACACTCATAACTACTCATAACGAGGTAAATTTATACAACCTTGATACCTTTTTATGCTTATTTGTTTTTATTTGGCATATAAATAATAATAATAAAACTGTAATAGAACTAAGTTAGTAATAATAATAAGACTAATAGCAATGGAAAGCAAAAAAAAAGTAAAATAAAATGAAAGAAACGAAAATAAAAAAAACTGAATAATAAATTTATTCCCTTTTCATGCAAAATTGATGCAAAAAAAACGTAAAATTTAGCTATAGATACACTTATACATGAAATAAGACAGCACTAAGCCCTATATTTTATATCGTTTTTGTCTTGGCTAATAAAAATTGTCATCAAATTATACTAACTTGACTATTAGCATGCTATACGGATCTAAACCTGCAAACTTCCAATAAAAAAATATAAAAATGTACACCAAATAGCAATACATGCATACACACACACACACACACACACACACATGTACACGAAAATTGAGAGACATTCGAAGAAAAGTGTTTTGTTGTTTTTTTGGCATTTGAACAATAAATTCCTTGTGATTTGCCCAAATAAATACACAAGTTTAGTTTCATTAAATAAAAAAAAAATAATACATTGAATTATTTCAAATGAAAATTTCTGTGTGTATACATTTAATTTATAGAAAGATTTTCAATGTTTAGTACATATTATTTTTTTGTTGATTTTTATTTTGAACAAGAAACAGGCAAAGTTCTGCATTATGCAAGCCAGGATTTATTTATTTATGTTAATCTAGTTGTTGCCATACAATTTGTTTTTCTTCATCATCATAGGTATTTAAGTATTTATTCAAAAAAACAGAAGAAAAATAATCTAGCGTATGTTAGTTGAATGGTAAAGTGGGTTAAATTTAATTTTTATGACATGTCTCATGGAAGTTTTGAGTTGTGAGATATGTTTGGTGACATTTTGGGAATTTGAAGTCATTTCAGGAAATCTTTGAATTATGTCGAATCAAATTTTAGTGACATGATGATAGAGGCTCGGCTTATGATAAGGAATTGAGAAATACCAAATTCGACCCGCAATCTCTCAAATTATCGAAAATGGGATCCTGACCCCTTGATCACCCAAAAGTGACTTCCCTCAAAATAAGTTCAAAACTGACTTTTAAATTTTAGTGGCATTAATTCAATTACAGATCAAAAACTTTTCATTGACAAAAAATTTCCATTTAACTTTTTACCACCAACATTTAATTTACTTCTCTTTCAAAATCACGTCCATTCAAACTTTTGCATTGAAAATTCTGCATTCAAAACCTTTATTTAATTTATCATCTCAGTGTAGTCATAACATTTTTCATTTCACTCTAAACACCACTAAAACTCGTTAACAAACTATTGAAAATCTAAATTAATGCACTTGTTCTGCATTTTACACTCATACTAACAATTTCCTTTAACAATATGTTTCACATCAAAATTTATTTTCATTTTTTTTTTTTTATTTACATTAAATTTTCACTTTCAAAGCTTCTCTGACAACAACACCATTTTAATGAATAAACAACTATGCTACACTATTTCTAATGAGATGCGATGAAATGAATAATGATTTAAATTTTTCTATAAACTTACCGGAAAATACATTCCTTGCGGGGGAAGAAAATATGCTCCTGAGCCCCACAGTTTGACTGATTTTTATTTTACCGGGTAACGAATGAAAATTTAACTGTAATTTTTTTATATTTATTTTTTTTGATTAATTTATTCACTTAATTTAATTTTGTTGTAATTTAATCGTCACTACTCAAATCGTAACGTAAATTCTTCACAATTATCATAGAATTTATTTACTTTTATTTCTAAGTAACACAGAAAATTACGATTATTTATTTATTTATTTAATAATTTTTATTTTAATAATAAGAATATGACAACTTTGAGTAGTGTATCAAGCAAAGGAAACACCAATTTATTTTTTAATTGATTTAATGAAGAAAACCCGCCTGCCCGTATGTTGTTTTTTATTAATGTTCTGTTATTTTTTTTGTTTTGTATGTAGTCAGATTTTGTTATTATTATTTTTTTTTTCTTTTACATGTACATACAAAATTCTAAAAAACACTGTGGCAGAATAATAAAAATATTCACATATTTATTGATAAAATTTTTGTGAGTATGAATGAGCAGACGACCGAAAAGAGACTGAAACACATGAATGAAAAAGAATATTTTGTGTGTGTGTGTTGTCATTTCACATACACGTACGTAGACACACGCACACACGTAACGTGTCTGTATGTCTGAACAGCCTGGGAGTATTTTTGGTGTGAATAAAATGTTTTCATACTACGCAGATGTGTAAAAAGTTAAAAATGGATGAGGAAACAGAGATGAGATGTATTTTAATAAAAATAATTAAGATTGGAATGTGAATTTTATGGAATCATGGATTCAAATTAAATTAAGTGCCTTGTCGAATGCGAGGTTTCTTGTCATCTGAATCTGAGCACCAAGCTGACTGGCTTTGATACCCAAGACTTAAGATGAGGGTCTGTTAACAATGCTAAGAGTTTTCCCGAAAATGGTGAGACTTATTTCGGAATGTCACGTTTGAAGGAACCATTAATCCAAATATTTTGATTTAAATTGATTTGAAATCCAGGCCCCTTAATCAAAATTATCTTACAGCTCACCCCTGATGAGGATATTGTTTTGTGTGTATGGTACATCATTTCATCTCACGTTTTCTGTAAACTTTTCGTATAACATGTAGTGCCATATCGTCTCGTACACGAGGAAAAATTTTTGTTTTTTTTAGGGAAGCTAATGTCTGCTTTGTAGATTGCTCTTAGAAGAAGATTTGAATCTCCCACACGACGACGTCAACGAAAACATTGTGATATGACAACGTACACAAAATATATATTTTTTACTCTCACTCACAAAAATATTCAATTGATGTGCGTCTCAAAACTATGCAGTTCAGCAGCTCAGCTCATCATATTTTTTTTTGTTCAATATGTTAAGCATGAAGAATAATTTTACATGCAGGCAGATTTTCTTTGATCGAATTCCCTTTAATTTTAGAACGTATCACTTACATTTAAAAATAATAATGACGCGTAATTCTTTGATTTGTACAAAACAAAGATCCTCGTTTGTCACAAATCCTTTGTTTAAACACAGAATCTGAGGATTCACCACACCCGAAATATTTTTAAAAATATTTCTTCAAATTCACTTTTTATTATGAACTTTGTACACTTAACCAAATTATAAAGTTAAATTCTACCGATGTATTCTAACTATGTGCTAGACATATTTTATTTTTCCTTCTTCATCCCTCTACAAAAATAAATATAACCTAAGAATATATTTGTGATGCAATTTCTTATAATATTTTTTTTTTTAATTATTTGTGTGTGTACGTTTTTAAGGTAAATTGGCGAGTGATTTTCTAGTAAAAATCGTATAAAATAAATTTGGAATTTAATTTATATCACAATTCAAGCTGAATATAGCTCACGATTAAATTTTTTTGTTATTTTAAAATTGATTTTTTGCTTTTTTCTTTACAACAAAAAAAAATATGTGTATATTCTTTCAGAGCTCGCAATTTTTGTTTTGTGTGTGTGTACTCCGCTATTGTAAGCTCAGCACTGTGATTTTTGACAATTATGAAAATAATATACGTGTGTACGTAGCAGAATGTGTGTATATTGTATGTGTGACATATGTGATTGAAGTAAAATGACAGTTGAGTGAGACTGTTAAAGCGACAGGGGTTTCAAATTACTCGATTATTTCGATTTGGATTTCTCGATGCCTGTTTGAAATTGAAATGAAAATCCGTTAAAAATCGAAAAAAACTATAAATTGGAGATTAATTTTTAAATGTTACAGATTTTACCCCGTTATTAAACTGTAGAGCACAATTCTTGAACTATAACTAAAATCAATTCATAGTCATAGAATGATGAATGACGGAGCGACAACGACGTTTGTGGAACGTGACTGCATGATGGAGATTAATGGAGTTGAATTGTTAGGCTATCGAATCCAAAATCTAAGCTCCCTATGCCAATCAGTAATCGTAAGACTTGTTGAGGTCATCGTCTATGCAAAGCAGACCAAAGTCCTCTCAGATCAAATATTTCATATTTCTAGTTCCTAACTTCTAAGAAACTGAGCAAATTTACATAAAAATTACCTAATTTAACTTTTTATGAATAAAGAAATCCAAAAAATGGGTTTAATTTAAGAAGCAAAACCTTGTTGCGAAATAAATTTAATTTCAACAAAGAAATTCCTGGAATTCCTCGCGTCCATCTCTCAAATTCATGTTCACTTACCCAAATTTCCTGATTAATTCCAGGCCATTCCTCATCCATTTCCAGAATGATGAGGATCCGTTGAATATCTTTCAAGTTAAACGTCGACATTTAACTTATTTCATATAATTATTCACTGAATATTGCAAATAAAATCCATTAAATAGCACAGCTATTTAAAAAAATGTCTCAAATCAATGTGACAGTTAACATCTAGTTCAACGCGTGACACGAACGAACAAATTTAAATTTCCTAGAAAATTCCATTTTCCATTTTGTTTTCAGTATCTGTCAAATTCTTATTGGAATTGAAACAAGTGTAAACATAAACAAAACAATAAAATTAAAATTTATACCGGTTTTAATTAATTTAAATATTATAATTATAATGAAGATTGCTGTTGAAGGATGTGCTCATGGTGAACTTGAAAAGATTTATGAGGTTGTGAGTGAATTGGAACAGAAGCAAAATATTAAAGTTGATTTACTGATATGTTGTGGTGACTTTCAAAGTACAAGAAATTTGGATGATTTGGATTGTATGGCTGTTCCACCGAAACATCGGCATATTTGTACATTTTACAAGTAAGAATGACGCTTGCATTGAAATTGAATTTATTTTAATGTTATGTTTTTATTTTTAGATATTATAATGGCGAGAAACAGGCTCCAATTCTAACATTATTCATTGGAGGCAATCATGAAGCTTCAAACTACCTTCAGGAACTTCCTTATGGTGGATGGGTTGCTCCAAATATTTATTATATGGGATATGCTGGCGTTGTTAAATTTAATGGAATCAGAATAGCAGGCATTTCTGGTATCTATAAAGCTCACGATTACTTTAAAGGACATTATGAGTGCTCTCCCTACAACGATCACACAATTCGATCAGTTTATCATCAGAGACAACTTGAAGTGTTTCGCCTGAGTCAACTCACACCAAAAATTGACATTTGCCTGTCACATGATTGGCCTCGAGGTGTCACAGAATATGGAAACAAAAATCAGTTGTTACGATTCAAGCCATTTTTTCGTGATGATATTGAAAATAATTGTCTTGGAAGTCCTCCGTGTGAGGAGTTATTGTACAAATTACAACCAAAATATTGGTTTTCAGCCCATTTACATTGCAAATTCTCTGCAGTCGTGCCACATGAAGATACCGGATATGAAACGAAATTCTTGGCACTTGATAAATGTCTTCCCAAACGACGATTTTTACAAATTCTTGACATTGAAGAACCAGAAGGATGTTCAAAAGGGTTATTTTATGATTTAGAATGGCTTACTATCCTGAGTACGACAAATTCCTTGTTGAGTGTTAAACCAACACCGAATTACATGCCAGGACCCAACGGAAATGAACGATTTGATTTCAATCCAACAGATGATGAAATCACTAAAATTGAAGAAAAATTCTCTGATCTACGAATACCTGAAAACTTTCAAAAAGTAAGTCCTGCGTACAATCCATCTGATGAAAGACGACATGGAACACAACCAGATGCTCAAGTTAACATGCAAACAACACAATTTTGTGATAAACTTGGCATTGATGATCCATTAAGTCTCGTACTGTTACTTTCGGGAAAAGAATTAAATTATTCAACAAATACAAATTTAAGTCATGACAGTGACATGCAATCACTAGATGACACAGGAAATATTTCAGGTTACGCGTTATCACAAAATAGTCCTGAAAATCCTGATCAAGCTCCACCAGCATCGAGTTTACCAAAACCAGTGTGGATGGTCGAAGATCGTACTGGTGATCCAGACAAAATCAATTTAGACGATGACGATGATGATCAAAATGAAGAAAAGTTAGCTCAAGCTTTCACAGCCAAATACTCAACCCCTTTCAAATCACCATTAGGAGCAGGCACTGCCACAAAAACACCACGCTCGAAAATGACATTACCAAGTCCTAAATTTGAGAGTTGTATAAGTGAGGAAAATGAAACTGCAAAAAATGAGATTGATCTGGAACCAAAGTCATCTGAACCCGAAACAACTCCAGCCAAAAAGTTCAAGAGACGAAATCAGGAAATTTATGGAACACCATGCGATGACTGATTTTAATGAATAAAAATATAGAAAAAAAATAAAGTAATAAAATTTTATTTTTCTAAATTAAATTGTTCCTTAAAATATGCAATTCACATTCAATGTCTTACCTGTAAGCAGAGTTCAATGAACTTCAATTACACTCTTACTTTTATTTGAATTGAATTAAAGCTACATTACATAACTTGCTCAAACATAATCTTAAGGTGAAGGTCAATTACATTGAATTTCATTAAATTTTTTTTCATTTTATTGGTATTGACACACATTAAAATTAAGCATGATTTTCGGGTTGTCACGTGTCCCAAATAAGTTTTAATCATATTAAAACATAATTTTAACCTGTTTATGTACAAATCGATGCAAGCTCGCCCTTTCAATTACAAATTAATGTGAGAGGTGGATTAAGAGCAAGTTGTAAGAAAAAAACAGTTGCAGCACATTACAATGATATGTCAATTTTTGAATAGTTTGGTTTTTTTTTGAAATCATAAAGGGCTTAAACTTGATCGAATTAAAAATAAATATTTTTGTGCAATAGTTACAATTTTATTAAAATAAAATTATTTTAAATTTGACCTTGATTTACAAATTCCGTTAAAATGAGTTTCATGTTTATTTTTAGTGTTGAAATACAAAATAAGATAAATAATTATACCGATCAAGAACAATTCAAATCAATTTCATGAAGTGATCTAGATTTCCTCAAATAATGGGAAACATTGTAGCAGTATTGACTGTAAATTGCAGTTTTTTGCATAATAAATGAAAAAAATTGAAAGAAACACGTAAATTATAGAGAACTGGTGTATATTCAATAAAATAATACTAATTACAGGTGACTATTAAACTTAACAAAGAATACAAAAAAAGAACTAACAGGTGGATTAATTGATAATTGATATTTTATTATATTATGACTTAATCTATGTCAGCACTTTGTGTTACATGGGATCTGAAATTGCATTTTTTTACTCTGAATTGGAATTGAAATGAATTTTTGTTATGAAATCGATCAAAGATGTATTTTCTGAAATAGACCCGTCGAAAAAATTCTCACACTCACCAGATGGCGCTCAATTCAAAACGAATTTCTTGAATTTTAATTTTAAATTTCATTTTTCAAAATTTTGAATTGAAGCAAATTCAACATTGACCCACAAATACCAATTCATTGAAATAAAATAAACTTACTCATTCCTTTTCCTGCAAACAAATAAACTAATTGATGACTTAAAAATCGCGAACGTAATCTAAATATAAATATTAATTTCAAAACAATTTCATAGACATTTTACCCAAAAAATGCAACAAAAAATTCAAAGAATGACACACATTAAATAATAACGGTATTTAATTTCACAGCATTGACAATTCATCGGCCTTGAACGACCTTAAGACTTATTGTCATATTTTATACTCATTTTACATAAAAAATCATACTCATTGCATATTTTTTTTTTATAATTGTCATGTTTGTATTAAAATTTATTAATTTTTTTTGGCATTGTTTCACGTAATTTGCGTGTTAAATCATGATTTTTTTACTTAAAGTCGTATAAGTGATCGTAATCGATGAAATTCGATATTTTTATGCAACAGTTAAGGGAAAATTGAGTGTGTAATTTGATTATACTGAAAAAACAAAAATAAAAGGGAAGGAATTCAATTAGAATAACATGAATTACTTGAGTGAATAAGTATCAAAATACTTTTTAATTATAATTGATGAACAAAAACAAAAGGATTTGAAATGTGATCACATTAATTTAAATGAAAGGGTGATCACAATACTTAAGGTAAGCGTTGAAGTAAGTGTTACCTTGGCTTAGAAAAAAAATTAGAGACAAAAACAATAGTTTTTAATTTAAATAGATAGAGATAATTGTAACGCGCACCAGATAACCAGTGATTGTAATCAATGCCAATGTTAATTATTTTCTGCACTTTTGAACATTTAACGTTTTTTTTCTCAGTTTTCCATAAATATCATGAATATTTGCAATGTACAGATACTGGAATGAGATACAAGATACATTTAATACTATTTGAACCACAAATTTGCTTAACAAGCGTTTAATTCTTGTTTTTTGTTTTTGTATGACTTGAACATGGGAGCATGAGTAACAGAATTGAATGAAACGATTAAATTAGAATCAATTTACAGTAAAGTGAAAATCAAGGGAACTTTCAATCGAGACCATGGTTCAACTTTCCATAGTAGAAATTTCAATAAAATTTCATTCAATGGTCAATTTGAAATTCAATATCCATACAACTTTCAATTAACTGTTAAAACAATCAACAACCTTATCTTACACATGAATACACAGATCTAAGCCTATGACGCAGCTGCTGAAAGTAAATCAATTATAAGTTTATATTCTTATTATACAAGAACAATAAAAATAATAATTGTAACAACAAAAATAACCATGAACGTCCTTGAGATTAAGGTGTGGTCGGATACTGAACAGATCGATCTTATTATAATTATATTTTTTATTCATTGTGCCGTATTTGTTACAATTTTTTTATGATATCATTCAATTCAACTCATTTTAACGCTCTTTTTTTCTAAAACAATTATTGTTCAATGTAAACGGATATGGTAGGTAGGTAGTTTTGCGCTTTGTTTTTATTATTATCTTTTAAATTTATTCTCATATTTTTTTAATTTGATTTGATTTGAAAAGGAAGTACAAAAATGAATCATGTGTTAAATTGGTTTAAAATAAGGCTAATTTCAAAGTTAAAAAATTGAAGTGACACCCTATAATGAGATTTTCTTGATATGGATTTTAAAAACAAATCACGATTGCTATGTCTCGATTTAATTTAAGATCTAAAAGGGATCTGGGATATTCAATCAATGAAATGAAATCTGATTGTGGTTCACAGAGTGAGATTTGGACGTTGATGTGGACCTTGAATCAGCACATGGAACATATTTCCTTGTCTTATTAGAAAAAAAGATACCTAAATAGGACTAATCAAGACCGTGCTGGTGCCCTTATAGAACCTATCCTAACCTAACCTGAGCAAAAAATCATCTTAGAGAAGGTTTTTTAGAAAATTTTTAAAAAAATTACTTGAAATTCCGTTAAATGAAGAAAAATTCAAATCATTCAAAAAAAACCGTTAAAACCCTTAGCTGAACATCCCTGATTTTGATTTACATTAATTTCCAAATTTATTCACTTAAGTGTATGTAAAAAATAAATTAATTTTTTGCAGACATACATTTTTTTTTTCAATTCTTATTAAATTTAATTTTTTTTCTAATTTCATTTCAAAATATAAATAATTACACAGTAATTTGTCATAGATCAACACCTTCAATAAAATAAATATGATTTGAAATGAAAAAACTCACAAAATTTCCGGCCAAATTGAAGAATTTTTGCAGATTTTTTTGAATTCATATATGCAAAAAAGCTTAACACAATTAATATTTTAGATTATAACAAATTTTTGATTAATTACCTTTCAAAAATTAAATAAATAAAGGCTTAGATTGTATCAGCAAATTCCATGTTTAAATATTAAATTATAAGATAACCAAAAAAAGCGAATTACTAGTCTAGCAAAAAGACTAATATGTATGATTGCAATTAATTAATAAGTTTTTGTATTGTTTTTTTTTTAATGTCATTCTAATAATATTTGAGCAAGGCAAACATAATTTTTTGATAATAAAAAATTTGTATTAAAATAACATTCATTATTAAAAGACTCGGTTATGCTTGAATTGATATCTAGATCCACACTTATTATTTTATGTGTGTGTGTTTATTATTATTATCAAGAATATGTTTTTTATAATGTTTAAAGTTAAATTTTATTATGATTAAAATTTATAATAAATTTTTCATAAACGGATATTTTCTGATCATGCTCACATTTGTAATGACAAAGGCTCACGTATGCTGTCGTCACACAAATTATATGATCAATTATGGTATTATTTATTACCATTTTTTAATTTGAATGAGTAATGGGTTTGAATTTAATGCTTAATTTGTTATATTTTTGAACTAATTTGAACGAATTGAACGAATTGGTACGAATTGAAATCGAAGTGTTCTAATATTTGATACACATCTGCGTTTTTGCAATAAAATACAATAAATTATGAGTTATTTAACACTTCTGTTAAGAAAATATGAGCATGGGAGCAAAATATCATGACATTTAATTTCAATTTTATTTTATTTTATTATAATTTTTTTATTGATCATGCTGTTTTTAATCTTACATCCTCTGCATATTAGTTCTCATTCCATGTGCTTTGATGTGTGGTATAGTCTGACAAATATAAATTGAAATTTTTGTGCGGGGCCGTACTTAGGTTTGATTGAAATAGAGACGACTTTTTACAATGATTTTGCACATATTTGAGAAATTTAAGGAAAAAAAATAAAAGTTTTGATCATTTTTAGAATGAATAAAAATATTTTAATTTTTAAATTTCACTCGAACGTCATTTAAATTCCACTAAATTTTGTTTGTTTTCACCTGGTTTTCAGTCAATTTGACAATTTTTCAGAAAAAACAGGTTGAATATAATAAAACGTTCAATTTCAGCTTCCAATTTTTAGAACACTACATTTTAAAACAAAAAATAACAATTTTTATTAACGTTAATTTCACTTATACAAAAATATTTTGATTCCTGATTACGTCAAAAATTGTAAAGATTCGATAAGCATAATTTTGTTTAGCTCAACCATATTTTCATACAAAAAATCTCTGGATGAGTACAAGTGACACTTGCTCATCGAACGCACCTTTTAATAAAATTTCAATTTATATTTGTCAGACTATATACTTTGTAATTTTGCTAGAATATTATAGATCAGAATTATGAGTTTCAGTGACTTAAAATATGGTTGAGTATTGTAAATCTGACATCGATTGTAATTGAAGTGGCTCATATCGAAATTTACCCACGCATTTATTTGAACAGATGTTGAAAGGCTTCAGTGTGATCTTGAATGGAGCTAAAAGGAGTGTTCATACAGGATGTCTCTTAACATGGGTCCTTACGTGAACCATCAGATTATCATTACTTACTTTATTAGCCTGTGATCATATTCTAGGAATGAACTGGTTAAGAATTCAATGTCCGGTTTTTTTTACAGTTTTCTGCTTTAAGTGCCCTCAGACCTAGTTTGATGTCGTCGATCCATCTCTCTTTAGGTGAACTCACGTCACGATAATCGTCCTGATAGTCTTTGAAAGGCTTGTCATCATATGCTTGATTCCCCATTCACTCGCTCTCGATTCTTCTAACAGTGTGTTACCATGACATTCAATTTTAAACTAAGCTACTAAAGTCTCCTTTAAGAGCATATCAATTAATCTTAATTTACATTGCAATATCATGATAACAATATTCAATAAGAACCACAACTCAGCATTTCACATTCTCAAGTTCAATTTCTTTTTGCAATATTCTTACATTAAAAAAAAAATAATCCTTTACAATGATTGTTCATGTTTTACGATATTAATATTATACTTTAATAGCAATTTATGGTTAATTTTATAGAGCACTTATTTCTAGGATCCGGTTCAACTCAAAACTTGCAATGATTCTAGTTAAATATTTCATGTTTGGTACACATTTTGTTACAATTCTTTAAGCAGTTATAATCAAGTTTGCAAACAAAGCCTGAAAATCACCTCATAAAATTTAAATGCAATGCATATAACTTGTTAATTTTACTCCAGGACAACTTTGTATGATGATATGAGACAAAAAAAAAGAACAAATATTATGAGTAATCAAAATTAACATACGCCGGTTGATATCAAATTAGCGTAAAACGTAAAAAAAGAAAATTTTTAATCACACTAGACGACTCCACCTTTAATCGTGTAAGCAATTTTTTTACAGTTTCAAACCAGATTTAATTGTGATCTAGAACATTCACTTTTTATTCTTATCGCATTGCAAGCATCATAACCTGATCTCATTTTTTAGCATCGCATCGCACCACACCAAGCAATGCTTGGTAAGTTACTTCAACGTCCACATCCTTCAAGGTCATCGTTGTAAATTGATTGTTACATTTTTTTTGTTACATTACATTACATTAAATATCATAATACACATTAATTTTAACAGTAAAATAATGATAAATAAATAAATATTTTTTTTTCATTCATTCTTTGATTTCTTTATTTTCCATGTAACAACAACAGACAACACCAGGAAGTGAAGGAATTTTGTGGTAATTAATTTTGTGTTTGAATTCTAATCCTATTTACGTATAATTTTTAATTTTATTACATTTATCGCTTTACAATTATCTTTAGCATGTAGTTCCATTGTACAATCTCTTTGAATTGAATTTATTTGACTACAGAAGTTGTAAAAATTGATCTAATTTTAATTAATTTACTGTTTATGAGAATGCTGGTGGATATTTTAATGTAAAAATAATACAAAGCACGTCAGAGCCGTGTATGTGATTGAAATGAACGTCCTTGCCCTTAAAAAGTGATTTCAATATGTTCATAATAATAAATTATCGAAAAATTATTCACATAACTGTACGTTTTGTGGTTTTGATTTACATTTTTACGGTAAAAATTTGTGCTACTGTAATGACTGCAATGAATTATTACAAAATTTATCAGGAATGAATTGATATTTAACTGAAATTGATATGTTAATTACGGATTTGTGCTGAGAATTGATGGTAATTTAAATTGAAGTGGGCGAAAATCTTAAATTCTGATAACTTCAAAGGGTTGACCCTTCTATAGGACAATGATGAGGCCTGAGCGTAAATTTAGTGCAATTTTGTGTAAAGTCAAGGAGTTTTTCAGAGAGCCTCTGTCAGAATGTGTCTGATGGGCATTGCTGAGACTGCCGCTATGCGCTAACCCTCAACCGTGTTTATCATGAGAATTTTGTTAGGCATCGGGTTTGCACCCTATCTGTAAAGTAATTTCAGATCTATTCAGAATTTAAATCAAAGAAAAAAATTTCTCTCAATTTCACAAAATCTTTTTCCAAATCACAATTCAAATTGGAATTCAATCTCAAAAAACAATCAATATTGTGCATAAAACATGAACAAATAATTACTATCTTTATCAATTACCAAACATCAAATTAAACACCATTCTCCCAAATTAAGCAATTGTCTCGAAATTTTATCTCAAAAATGCATTCAAATACTTTAACATACAGCTTTACAAACTTTTGTTTTGGTCAATCGAGTGAAACTATAAAATAATTTAATCTCAAATTCATTTCAAACCATTTTCTTACATTTTTCTTTTTTTTTTGCATATTAAATAGCACAAAAATATTCTCTAATTTATGTAATAATAAAATGAAATTAAATTAAATTTTAAATGAAATATGTTACAAACTTAACTTAAAAATATAATTTATTCCATTATAAATCCATAAAACTATTAACGAGACTTGGTTAAATGCTCAAGACAAAAGTATTTAAATGCAATTACTTAATCGAATCAAGTTGGGGTGGACTTGTTTCAATTGTGTACCAATCTCAATGAGTAGAGGAAAAAATTTGATCTAAATTTGGTCAATTGATTATAATTTTGTATAATTATTGGTTGGGAGATATAAAATTTGATTATAATTAAATGGTTTGCTTATTGTTCTTAATAATATTTTTGTTTTTTTTTGTTGCTACTTGATTATTTGTCTGTTTTTCTATGGTTTGGATCGTATTTCTTTAATTAGAGTAATGGTGGAGTTTGTTTTGATTTGTAAAATTACAGATGATTAAATGCTTAAGAAAAACTTTGAAACATCAGAAGAAAGATCAATGATTCAAATTCCGATTGTGAGCAGGGTATAACTTGGTTGGGGATTAAACGTTGCAGGGATCAGCATGCTGGACTTTCATGTGCTGGAGATTGGCGGTTTGCTTCTCGCTTCGGCTATGAAACTGCACAATCTCAAATGTCCGTTTTTCCGGCTTTTCAATATGGGTTAAAGGCTAGATAAGGTTGTGACCGCTTGGGATGGCAGGGACATGCACAATGAGCTCGATTGATGGCCTGAGTACAGCCTTAGCCCAAACGGCACCCTGAATCAGGAGTTTTTTACCAGTCGTGAATCGTTTTAACTAATTTTACTCTACATAATATTTGTTTTTTTCCTCCTAAAAATACCTTTACAGAAAAATTTAAAGGCCGTTGTTTATCATAATCGATCAAAACTATCATAAATATCATGACTTTTAACTTTTTTTTCCTAATTGGATTGAACATGTCACTACCTAAAAAAGTGAATTGTATCCGCCTTTTAATAATACTCAAAAAAAAAAATTATTATTAATTCAATGTCCCTAAATAGATCATGAAACTCACGATAAGAATCTAATTTAATTTAATTTAAACTTATTTGTTTTTTTTCTGCTTCATAAGATTAAGATTTTTTTCCCTGTAAAACTCTTAAAACACAAAAAAATTAAGACAAATTTAAAAACAAAGCCGCACACATAAAAATTCCTCCAACTCAAAATTTATCTACAATTACATTTAAATTTTAATAAAATTGTCTTTTCATTTATATTTTTTTTTGAATTGCCACGCGTAATCATTAGTTTTACTATCAAAAAAATGAATAAAAAAAATTCTTGAAATCAGTTAACCGTAAAATCTAACATAAATAAGCCTGTTGTGCATTGTTATGTGATAAAATTTTTTGAATGCATTGTAGTAAAATGAAATAAAATACTATAAAAGATATGTTCGATTATTACTCAATCGAATTATTATTATTATTAAATGCATATTTTCAATTATGTACCAGCAGGCTCATTTTCTGTCTCGTTTAATTTGAATTGAAAAAAAAAATGTTACATTAAAAGGGGGTTGAATATGATTTGATTAAAATAATTGTAAAATATTTCGTTTAAACAAATGAAATTTATGGAAAATATTATTAAATTTGAGTGGTATCGCACCAAAAAATATTTGAAAAGTAATTGTAACATTTATCCTCTGGCAATATTTACAGTAAAAATTGTCCTGTTTATAAATAATTTAAGATTAAATCTTTGAATAAATTCAAATCAAAATATCACTACAGAGTAAAAATAAAAATAAAATAATAAAATTCTAGATCAACAAAAAAAAAATATATTTCTATGAGTAATAAATCGTATCATTTACTTATATGGAATCAATTTATTATTTGTTAAATTAACTTTTAATGCCAATAAATACGATATTAGATCAGATCATTACAATTAATTTCCTATTAAATTATTTTTTTTTTTGAACTTTGCTGAGCTAACTCCTTTGAATGTGTAATTTATTGTAACGGTTATTTTTATTATGTTTATGACTCAAAATTAAATAAAATTATGGCTTCAAAAATAATTACTTTTTAAATTATGAATCCTTCAATGAATGGATTTTGTGCAGTTAAAGTGTGACACAATACGAATTCTTTAAATATTACATTAAAATTATATTTTTTTTGATACAGTTAAAGATATTACTTGGATGGAGAGAGTGAATCAGATATACTCTGTTTTCAGTCATTATGAGTTAATGTATGGGGGTTAGTAAGTTAAACTTGACAGTTCAAAGAATCATTTTTCATATAGTCTGTTCTACAAAATGGCACAATTAGTATTTCGTTGGCTCTAGAGCTCTGTCATTGTTGCTTCATAGCAAATTTAGTTTTGATGAATACAGAGTCAATGTTTCCCACCATTACATCAAATGCAAACATTAGACAACTGGCAGTCCTTCTCTTTTCTAGACTCATTTAATCTAACGACAACATCTTTTCAGTATAAGATGGCAACTGATCATATTGAAAGATCTCACTGTGAACCAAATCATATCTAAAGAATCGTCGCTGATTCTCTGCCTGTGAGGTTAAATTTTTTTGCTGTACATGATTCTGGACGCGATTTATCTTTCTGTCCAAAACAAGTGGATCTCATTTGAATCTTGTGGATCCTAATTTGAAAAGATCAAAAAAAATTTTTTTTAATTTGTTTCGATGTTTGAATTTTTTAGACCATTTTCAAATTTTTTAATGAAAAAAATCTGAAAAATAGACTTATATTAAAGTTCCCATACAAATCAACGATTTTTCATGTATTTACTATTTTCAAAATGCTGAACTTAATTTGAATGGTTTTTCGATGTTTTCTCAATATTTTTGTATGAAAACCCAAAAAGTTGTCCAACTAAACATTTTAGCTTATTGTATGAGCAACAACTTGCTGAACAAAGTGAGTGATTTATTTGAACTGAAGTACAATAAAAATTGATTTTTGCGATCTAGTTCATTAAAAAATTTGAAAATGGTCTAAAATGTTCAAACATCGAATTTTTTTGGCCTTTTTAAATTAGGATCCACGAGATCCAAATGAGATCCACTTGTTTTGGACGAAAAAAAATCGCGTCCAGAATCATGTACAGCACAAAAAAATAACCTCCTGTACGATTCATGATACGGTATCCATACAATCGATGTATATTCGGCGTGCGATCTTACGTAAGCTCTAAATAAAACTTTGAGAGTTGCTGAATCACGAAAATCAGTTCGGTTCACAAACCCCATTATTGTCATTCCTTTTACTGATTTCAAGGTTCACATGCTTCTTGAACGTCTCCCTTAATAATATTTAATCTGCCTCTATAGTCCAGTGGTTAAGTTATTAGCTTAGTGTACTGGATGTCACGGGTTCGATGCTCGGGGCAGACAGAAAAAAATCAAATAGTGCTGTATTTGTGATTTAACGATGATGCCCTACACCAGCAAGTTGCTGTCTTGGGACCAACATCGTTGTGGTTGATGGTAATACTTTTTAAAAAAAAAAAATCTTCGGGCTCAATGTGCTTCGTCCCAGTAGCAAACAATTTACTTCTCTTATACTCTGCTACTTCAGACTTTTTTGTAATCAAACATGATCATTATGTATCGCTATTTTACACTCATATAATTTTACGATACATACCACGATATAGTTACTCATTTAAACGACCTTCAACTGTAAAAATTAAATTACGTATGTTTCAATTATGTCTATATTCCATTTTTTACATACAATGCTTTTTGATACAATTTTTTTTTAATTAAGATGCATTCCGTCACAAATATTTTTGGTATTTTCTTTCATTTGTAATTTCATACCCTTAGAATTTCCTTGAATATTTTTTCATTAAACTAGGATCAAATCAAAATAAGGCTTTTTTTTTGACTAGAATATTAAAATTTATTGATCAAGAATTTTAGAGTGAGGTCAAATCGCTTGATATTTTTTTTCAAATGCAAATACAAATTGAAATCTAATTATTTTATAAATGAGTTTCATTCATAAAAATTATTTGAAATTTACTGGCCATATATAAACATAAACATATTACCAACTTATGATTAATAAAATACGATTTTTATTCATTCACAATTTGAACTAAGCAAAAATAATAATAATAAGTAACTGTATCACTTATTATTTTATTCAAGTTTAATTTTTTATTTACATACACACTTGTATACACTTTGAATTTGAACAATTACGATACAAAATAATGATAGTTTACCGATCTGACACAACAAGACAATAGTACCTTATAATACTTCTATACAACAAAAATAAAAAAAAAAATGAATCGAGACAAGACACTCTAACAAGATCAGGTACAGGAATAATAGAAAATATTCATGTATATTGTCATCGTGTGCTTATTGAATGGTGGTGGTTTCTTTCTTGTTATTATTACAATTTGTATGTTAACCTGTAAGTATGGCATATGTGTGGAAAATCGGGTGGAGTTTTGTATATAAGAGCTCCTGCAAAACCAAAACAGTTATCATTTGAAGTTTAACAATTGAAGTGGTGTATTCAAAACCCCAGTCAATTATTTTAAAATATTAAAATTTACATTTTAAATTACAAACAAAAAAATCAATTAATTAAAAATGGCATTCGCTAAAGTGAGTTAAATCAAAAATAATTTAATTTTATAAGGAAAATATACATTTTACATGGAAAATGATTTAAAATTTAATTGAAAGTGAAAAATTTTTTAAAAATCAAGCTCATTTGATAAAATTATTTAAAAAAAGGATAAAAAAATTCTAATTAAATTAAATCACTTATAATTCCAGATCGTAATTGCATGCGCTGTCCTCGCTGTTGCATCAGCATCAGTCTTGCCTTTAGGCCCAGCATACGTTGCTGCCCCATTGGCATACAAAGGAGACTATTATGTAAGTATCTGTGTCACATCCCTGAATCGTAACGGGATCAAAGAATCGTTCTAATCATTAATTATGATTTTTTATTCAATTTACATTAAAAGTCAATGCAATCTCACGCTCAAAACCCGTATAAATTTAATAGTAATAAATATTCTTGATTCATTCATTAATAACACAGGTAGTTATGGCGCGATAGTAATTATTTATTTTTTTTTATTACAATACGAATAAAAGAAAAAAGTATTGAAAAATAATTAAATAAAAGCAATGCCCTTGATCAAATGCCTTTGCTATTCATAAAAAGAGGCAATTTATCGTCATATAAAGGTGATATTTTAAATTAGAGTGAATTACGGTAAAAAAAAAATAATCACAGTAGGATCAATTAACTTTGCCATTACAAGATAATTGATGTCAGGTCACGCTTTTTCCATCATTTAATTTCATTGTCAAGGTTTTTCACATTTCTTGTACTTTAATTTTTCAGAGCCACCCTAAATACTCATTCAACTATGGTGTCCATGACTCACACACTGGAGATGTTAAATCACAACACGAAGTCCGTGATGGAGATGTTGTTAAGGGACAATACTCACTCGTTGAACCTGACGGTTCAGTCCGTACCGTTGACTACACTGCCGATGACCACAATGGATTCAACGCTGTTGTCTCAAAATCTGCCCCAACTGTCCACGCTGTTGCCGCTCCAGTTGTTGCCAAAGCCGTCTATGCTCCAGCTCCAGTTGTCACCAAAGTTGTTGCTCCAGCTGTATACAGTGCCGAATATCACGGTAACTACTTGAAGGCTCCTCTTGCCTATGCTGCTGCCCCAGTTGCATACAAAGCCTATGCCCCATATGAACAACACGGTTATGCTTACCATTATTAAATTTTCCATATTTAATAGTATTGTGAGAATCTCATCGAAATGACAATATATTTAATACCATATCAGATATTTTTAAAGCTGCTTCTTACATAATCATTAGCTCATCGTGACTACTTATCAGTATTATTATTAAATCTATTTTTTCCCCCATCATGTGTAAATATTTATGTGCCACACTGCCATTCATCCAATCTAGTTACTATATTGAACTATTTATCACAAAAAAAATGATATATTTATTTCTATTTTAATTTATTCTTCATCTTATTTCTAATTCTATTTAATTTTTACTGTAAATAGCAGCTTTATAGATCTTTTATTGTCTCTCTTTAGTTAAAATATAAAAGAAAATGTAAATTATATTTTTAATATCAAAAAAATAAAAAATATATGAAAATAAATCAATCGGAACAAATAATCACTTGCCTTTTCATTTTTTTTAAATTTTTTGAATTGTAATTTGATCATTAACATTCTGAACATGCATATTCACACCAAAAAATGGATCCATTTATGAATTGAAACAAAAAAAACTGATTTCAAAGAAAAAAAAATTGAATTTTTGGTCTTATGTAAATAAATTATGACTAAAAATGATTTTGCCAAAACAGTTTTGAGCAAAGTTATAAAACTTTTTGTTTACAATTTCTTTGTTTCTGTTAAATTTAAGGGGAATTCTTTCATTTTAGATAAAATATGAATTTTGGATGAATTTACATCTCAGACCTCAACGTCGAATATGATCTTAAAATCTATTTCTTTAGAAAAAACACATTTTAACCCTTTGACGTGATACAATTTTTTAGATTTTTTACACCTGCTATAATTTCAGTGAGAAACATTCATTGAAAATTTTCCTTTTTATATGCAGTGGAGACGTTAGGTGTTTATCATCCGAACTATTCTTATGTAATCTCATCTTATTTCTTAAATGTGAATCATTTGACCCCTGTAGCACATCGAAGGGTTAAAAAAAACCAATTATTTTAAGAATAATGCGGGCATTCAGTAAAATATTCTCATGCCCACACATTTTCTACAATAAGTACAAAGTTTTATATTGAGATGTTATTTTTTTATAATCTGGGCAATTCTTACGGGTTTCTTGTCTGTTTTGATGCTACTTGTTTGTTGAATGGCAATAAAATTCTGTTTGTAAATCGTGAGTAATTCTTTTTTTTTGGTAATGAAAGTTCCTATTCAGAAAAGAAATGGTATAAAAGTTAGTGATAAACTTAAATGATGGTTCAGTTATTAAATGTCTGTTTAAATGAAAAGTGTGAAATAAGTTGTAAGAACAAAATTAAACATTTAAAATGAATTATGTAAGAAAATTTACAATTACAATAATTTCCGTTATGAATTGCAATTTAAAAAAAAAATTAAATTAATTTGAAATTTTTAACATTTAACATACTTTCAGGCGATTATATTAAACATTCTGCTATGCATCACACAAATATTGGCAGAAAAAGAAACTGATCGAACTGCACGTGATTTTCGAAGTATACCAAACATTGCATTAACTGCAAACACATATCCCTCGTATAACATTCCAAATATCCATGGACCAGGCACATATGCGTTTGGATATGAAGTTCAAGATCGTGACACGGGAAATTTACAATTCAAAGATGAAGAAAAATTAGGTGATGGGACTGTGAGAGGTGCGTATGGGGTTTTATTGCCTAATGGTGAAGTTATTATCACGAGATATGTCGCTGATGAAATGGGATATCGGTGAGTTTTACACTAAATTTGATGATTTTTAAATGAATTGTAATTTTTTTTTTGCACAGTACAAAAATTGAGAACCATAATTTGAATCAAATAGCACAAAATATGAATCTATTGGGACAAAATGATCCCGTTATAAGTCCATACTCTGTCCAATTACCGAGTTTCAGTAACAATCAATTGCAAATTCAAACAGATTCCTCTTCAAATAATGGTGTATTTGGTTGGTTTGGAAGTTTAGGTCAAAATATTCAAAATGCATTTCGACCACCACCACAAAGTGAGGGCAATCCACCAAATTCTGGTCCTTTAGCGACACTTTTCCGTCCAATCACTAACTTATTTAATGGAAATCCAAATCAGAACAATCAAAATGGAAATCAAGGTGGACTTTTTGGAATCTTCCCGTTTCTAGGAGGTGGAAATAATCCAAATAACAATAATAACGTGAATTACAACAACGTGGAACAATTTTCACCTGTCCAAGCAGAACCACTTCCCTCCGTTGTCCCTTCAGTATCAGTCGGAACCCAAACAAACAACAATAACGATTATTGGGATTATGACATTCCAATTATCCGTCCATTAGCGGTAAATTCGTATAAGCCTCAGGTGGTGCCAGGATACGATACGACACACAATTCATACTCAAATTTATTGCGATATCCAGTTATGACTGGACCGAATATGATACCTGGACCAAATTTGATTGCGATTCCAACTCAAATGGGACCAACTATCGTTAATGAGGATGGTTGGTTCAAGAAAATGCTGAAAAGACGAAGATTGCAACAGCAGTTGAAAAAGGAAGCGAAAAAGGAAATTAAAGCTGTTAACAAGAAAATAATGCAAAGTGTGGCCACTAATACATAAAATATTGCAATAAAATTATTTATTTGAATAAAAAAAAATATAAAATTTTATCTGATAAAGTTTTATCTTAGTTTTATTGCAAATTTTTCTATTCAAATAATTTAACAATAGCTTTTAATTATTATGTTCATAATTTTTTACGCTTTACACCTTTTTTTTGAATTGTGCTCATAAAAAAAGTGTTAACTATGCGTAGAAAATTTATTTAATGCTTTGATGTTAAATTTTTAATATTATTCATTTCAATTAATCATCAATTTTCACTTTCAATGAGATTTTAAGATAACAATTACCGTTTTGAGCTTCCATCTTTTGAAAATTTCGATGCAAATCAGAACCTAAAAGAAAATTTCAATTTCAATGAAAAAAAATAACATAATTTATGTAATAAATTCCACTTGTGGTCAGACAGTTCATAATTAATTGATGTTCATTCAATTTACATTAAAAACCACAATGAAATTTAATTCAATCATCTCAAAGCGATACGCAGACATCTTACAATGAAATTTAATAATAAATGAACCAGTGCAATTTTTTTTTCGATATAAAATAATTGAAGCGGAAAATATTTTAATAATAACACTTTTTGCCTGCTAACAAGACTCTTGTAAGACATGTGTAATAAATATAATGGGTATAAGAAAAGTGTAAGAAAATAAGAAAGAAAACAATATCCATGGTAAGTGCACGCTACCTAGTCTCTTATTATGGCGTCGTTCATTGATGATGGGAATATTTTTCGAGGGTCGGGATATTTAAGTACAGATTACTTTTAAGATAAGTGATTTGAGGATCAGAGTTATTTCATGAGAATGCTGATTCAGTTTAATGAAGAGCCCAAAGACCATAAGCAGCAGCAGTTTTTCGTTTTGGCTCCTTGAGTCGATGCCAAATTCATAAAAAGCTATTTTCTGAATCAGACGGATAATTTGAGACCCTCTGGTTTGGAATTCGGCGTGGCCCGTATCTCAGTCCTCCCTTTTCATAAACATTCCTAGTCAATGTAAACTCGGTTTACATTTTTGATACTTGAGTTTACATTTCAATTAACCACATTGAAATTTATCTGAAAATCCAAATGAACAACGCCATACAGTTCATACATATCGTGCCTGCAACATCGCCGCCAACTGAGAATACCATTCAAACATTCATTGTTTCATATTAGATTTTACTCTAAATTTCATATTTTATTACTAAAATAAAATTATTATTTAATAAAAACAATACAACGTATAAAATGAAATAATAAAGGTAAATTGTGATTAAATATTGTATAATCTAATAATAAGTTGTCTTGAAGTGCTACACTTTAAACTGACTTAGTTGCTACTGTTCACCTACCGGCTTATATTTTAAGTTATTTGTATAAAAATTTCACAAAAACTTTTAACTAAATAAATCACAAATCAATAACTCAATTACATTATTTGACTTTAATAGAATTGAGAAACCATGTCAAGAGGATTAAAGTTAAAAGTAACAAATAAAATTTTAATTGAGATGAAATGTGGTTACTCGCTTAATGTTGCGTTGAAATCTTTTGTTATAGTTGACAATAATTGTATTTAATTTGAAAGGGTTTTGGAGCATGACACAAATGACTTTCATTAATATTAATGAACTTATTTTATTATTAATTTTTTTTTTAATAAATTTTTCTTATTAGTTCAAGGACGATTGAAATTTATGTTTTTTGAACCACAATCGATTTTTTTTTGTTTTATAATCCACATGTATGTCGATTTGTTATGTAAAATAGTATTGATATCATCAAAAAAAAAAAATCTAATTACATTGATTTTTTACAAATTTCGTTCACGTCCAAATAGAAATGTAAAAGTTTTATTTTTGATGGTTAAATGTACAAAAAAAAGGAAAAGAAATGCATCAACAGAAAAAAAATCGCGATTAGGTAAATTCTTATCATGATCATAATTATTGTGTAATTTAAATGCAACTGGGTGTATCAACACTCACTTATGGATTTAAAAAAAAAAATAAATTAAATGTTAAAATGTAGTCACTCTCATTATTACCTAATTCAATTAAAAATACATTAAAGAGGAAATAAAAGCAATCAAACTGTGAACACTTGATACACCATCTGCATAAAATCAAATGAAAATGTAGTGATTTTTTTTTTGAATTTACAATGTTTTGGTTGACTTTGACTTTTTTGTATGAATTTTTCTGGTTATTGGTAGATTTTGGTCTTGACTGACAATTTTTGAGTTAAATCACAGCATCAGAGGCATTTCTAACATTTCCTTAGTGAAATTTTCTTACGAAATTCACTCAAAATGGTTCCTTCCACCTAAGAGCTGAGAAAAATTGTGAAAAATGGACTTCATTTTCGATTCCTGCCTCGAAATTCAGTTAAAAGACTATAAAAAACACTTCACAATCACATTATTGTTTTTAATTACCTTACATGACTATCATTAATTCATATTAAACACACTCATAAAAAAAATTTTAACAAAAAAGCAATTATTTACCCAATTTTAATCTACTTAAAAAATTTATGGCAAATAAAAACTCATTTTATGCACACACACACACTACAAACCTATTTAAAAATCCATTTAGAGAATGACGTTGCAGCTTAAAAATACTCTAAATAGTGAGACACCATTAAATGTGAAACATGTTACAACAATAACCGAACAATAAAAAAAGTAAATCAGAAAATTGCAATTAAAACTATGTATGAGTTATATCTAAAATCATTGGAATTTTGAGTTGAAGCAACTTTTCTTCATCATCATGAAATTTTATTTATTTTAATTTCAATTTTAATATAGATTATTATTATTTGTTTGTTGTTGTTGTAATAATAATAATGTAATTGTAATGTCACTCTGATGAAATATCTCCAACAAATTTATGCAAATTTTCATTTTGAAATTGTCCGCGCATATTAAAATTCACTGCATTTATCGAATTTTAAACAGTAAATCTTACACTTATTAAAGATAAAAGAGAGTGAAGAAAAAAAAACAAAAAAAAAGTGTGATTAAATAAGGTGATTATGTAATCAAATGAGCAGAAATGCATATTATTTATTTATTTTAAAAGAAAACTGTATCGTATCGTATAGAAATAATAACAAACAACATACTTTTGACATAATACCTTACTGACTTACTTCTCTTTATTATTATTATATACTTATAATAACTTTTATTTTTTAAGACACAAAAATTATATCGTTTGTTATTATTATTATTATTACACTGCATACACTTCTATTTAAGAGATTACATATTTTTTTATGTTATTCATATGTCCATTCAATAATATAAAATAAAATATTAATAATAATTGAAAAACTGAGACGACAAAAAAATATTTGTATAGTTTTTCATCCATAATGTCTGTCTGATGACAATTAAATTCATGTAAAGGTAAAATAATAAAATTTCACATGAAACAAGAGACAATTAAATGAAAACACATGTAATTCAGTCTAGTGTGCACCAATTGTTAAATGAGCCATTTAATAGTATTATGTTGTGTATTAGATGTGATCAAATTCGAAGAATATGTGAAATTAATTTTTGTATTTTTATTTTTTTTCATAACTTAGATGTTTTGAGAGATTTTACTGTGATGTAACATAATATTTTTTTATGTTGATGATATTTTTCACATGTAATAACTTAATTTTCTCTGATTTTTATTGTCATATTTTATTTGCTTGTGATTTGTTATCAGATTGATGAACTTTCATTATTTCACACTGAGATGAAATTTCGCACAAATTTCTGTACGTTTTTCTGTGATATTATACGAAACTTTTAACTGGCCCTCCTGTAAAAGTTTGTATCAAACTCTAAATTTCTACCCAAGAGAAAAGTATTTAATTTGACACAAAGAACAAATCCTAGAAGAAAATTTTGCTCTAAATCAGTATTTCTAGGAGAGGCGACTAAAGGGTTAATTTTTACTCAGCAAATGCTTGTATAACGATTTTTCTCAATTCAGCAACTTTAAAACTGTCCAAAAGGAATTCAATCGATTCCTTTACATGATTAAAACATTTTAAGCTTTAAATTTGAGTCAGGTTTGAATTCAGCAACTCTTCAATTCAGCAGTTTTTGGATTCCGCAAACGACCGTGCTTAAGATTGGAGATCAAAAAAGCGAAAGATAGAATATTCGCTTAATGAATTCGTTGGTAAAATTTTGGTTTATTATCTGAGATAATTTAAAGTCAGCAGCTTTTCAATTAAGCAATTTTTGAATCCAGCAACTTTTGCATTCAGTAAGTCAGAATTATAGTACTTTAAATTGAATTGTCTACAAATTTCACCGATTTCGACTTTATCAACTTTTTTTTAGTTGCATGAATTTATTGAGAAAATATTCATTGAAATAAGTGTTAGAAAGCTGATAAATTTCATTCCAAAAATTACTTTTGGACCCTTTGAACCTCGATTTCCAAAAAATACAGTAAATTCTAATTTCAGCAGATTCACTTTCTTAAAAAATAATATTCATGAATTAAACCGAAACTTCCCTTTCAAGCACATGTGACACTTTGAACAAGTCAATCACATTAATTTGAATCACGTTTCAACTTTAATCGATAATAAATGTTTGTATTTCTGTCTGTACCTCAATTTATTTGATTTTGCTTTACATTTACATACCCACATAGCTACTCAAATCATCATATCTTATTTTGTATGCATTTCATTTAATTTAAATTAATTTCATTCTCATTTATTACAACAGCTACACAGTGATATGATGCATGCGAAAAATACGGAAGCACTATCCTTTCTTTTTCTTTATGACTTTTGAATTTTATCATTATTTTTATTATTTTTTTTTTTAATTTTTTAAATGTACGTGAAGTATCATCAATGTCACAATCATATAATTTTAATTTACATTCATTGTTACCGAATTCAAGCCGTTTTATGACTTTATTTTTATATATTTTTTTTTTACTTTGACCGATGCGGGACACTCTTTAATCATCTCACTTCCAAAAACTTGAATTCATTTCATTTCAAATGCATTTATTTGAAAAACAAGCAAAACAAAAAACACGTTTTTGAACTAGACACTGATATTTTTAATTTTTTTTTCCACTGATTTGTCTATGTTTGGAAATATTATTATAAAAATTTATTTTCATATCAAATTGTAAGAGAGAAAATGAAATAATAATTGTAATCATATCAAAACTGGACTGTATCGAAAATTCCAGTTGAACAAGCTTCACGACATCGACATCGACTAGTGCGAAAAGTGAATTTTCTCTTACAATTCAAGTCACACACGCAAAAATTTTGCATTATCATCATCATCATCGACATCTCTCTGATGTAATCGTCTGAAATAAAAATAAAGAAGAAAAAATGGTCTAATATTTTAATCATGCATGAATCAGAAAAGACTTTAAATTAAGTCAAAAATGTGCTCCATTTTACAATGAAAATAAAAATAATAGTAATAATATAATTGAGGAGAGCAAATCAAATACTTATTATTATTATTATTATTATTTTACTTCAATTTTGAATTGAAATAAATGAAAAATTTGCATTTCAATTATTTTGCTTTATTTTCCTTTGATATACATATTTTTTTGTTTTGTGTTATTTAAATTTCAATTGAGAGATGGTGATGAATAAATGTTAGCAAAAAATTTGAATAATAGTAGAGTGTGATACAATGTTGTTGGGAAAATGTCTCATTTTGTCATAGAAATTTAAAATTATTCGCATGAATATTATTATAACTTTTTTTGGACTGAAACTTGGGGTAGGAAGGGCTGTGATTTAGTTTAAGGGGGTCGTGCTCAATTCATCAGGGTGCGACATTGCTCATGATCGTTGAAGGGTCTCAACTGAAATTATGCCAATCAAGCAGTATTGAAGAGCTGGAAAAAAGGTCATAAGGTTGGATTATTTTCAGGCTGAGATGATAATGTGTCGAGAAAACACGCTCCTAAGCTCCATAGCACAAAATCATTCATTCAATTGATCATTTTACTTGATTTTTTCTGAGCACTAGGCATCAAAAGTACTCACATTAACAAATTGAATTCAAGAAATCAAAATTTTTGAACTTACATAAAAAAAACCAAAAATGGAATGAAAAAAATCATATTGAGATATGACATTTGTTCAATTAATCATGTGTGAAAGTACTCAAACATGCCCTAGTTTCCTTTCATTCAAATTCTTACTTTAAATTTATTTATTTTTTCAATAAATGTATCACATTCAATTAAAATTTCAAAAAAAAAATTGTATCAAGGATAATTTCAACATTTTATTTATTAAAATAAAAAAAAATTGCAACAATTTCAATAGTTACAGAATATAATAATGACAGTTATTATTAAATTATTTACAGTGGTTCAACTTAAACAAACATAAGTTTCATTTATTTTTTATATCTATTAATAAAAATACAAATAAATCATTTAATATTTTATGTTTGTTAATTTAATGATAGATACTTCAAATTTTTTAAATGAAATTCCCTCAATCTAAAATCAAACTATAGAAATTAAGCGAGGAACCTGGTTTCCTCTTATAGAGGTCACACTGACTTTCAGTTGGAAGAGAGGTCACTCAGTGTGAGCTTTTTTCCAATTTCAATGAAATTAGTAAGAAATTTTTACATTCTGTGCCATCACAAGACAGAAAAAACCATATCATGTCACTAAAAAAAAATTTTGAATGGAAATTTTTTGGAAATGTTCGTTGAAAAGCCTTCTAAAGTCATTCACTTGAATATAAATGTGCATTTAAACACCTGTCAACATAAAAAAAAAAAATTAAAATCAAAATATTAAAAATGCTACTTTTGCTTCTTTGTTTATTCATCTACATTGTGTTTGCACACAGGTGCCTTACCCATATATAAAACCCACTCCATGCATCGATACGGGAGGAAAATTCAATTGTATACAATAATTTTTTTTTTTTTTAATTTTAATGCATTTATTTTTATTTTCGCTTTCTATATTGTAACACACTGCATACATCGACTTAATCCAACTTACATACAAATCTGTGTGTGTAAACTGCAAATCCACTAGATTTTTGACATGAAATTGTGTATATAAAAGAGGTAAAATTATTAAATTTTAACATTAGTCAGTTACCATTAGTCGAGTTCAAAACAAAAAACAAAAATTAAAAATAAATTTAAAAATCACGTGCCAAAAAATTTAATTACATTTAATTAACATACAAAAAAATTAAAGAATATCATAAAATGGCTTACAAGGTACATAGAAAAAAAAAATTGAGATTATTATTCAAATTATTCAAAAAAATTTAAATTAAAATCAAGTGAAAAAAAAAAATTTGAAAAGTGATATAAAAAAATAAGACAATATTCAATGAAAATTGTGAAAAAATATGAAATAATTAGATGAAATTCAATTTAAAAATACCAAGAAAAAAAATTTAAATGAAAATTTCAATGAATTGAAAATTGGAATTTAAAAAAAAACTTAAAAGTATGAAATAATGTCACATAATTAATGTAATTTCTTTATTAAATCTTCCAGTACATTGTCTTTGCATCAGTAATTTGCTCAGCATTTGCCTATCCAGGTCACTACAACTTCGGTCAATATTCAGGACATGAAATTAGTAGTTACGAACATCAACCAATTGCCAGAATTTCATACGATCATGGTCATCATGGATATGAGCAACATCATGAAGATGAACATGTCGATTATTATGTAAGCATATCTCCTCTTAAAGTCTTATATGAAACCTTCAAAATTCATGCTAATCTTTGCTAATTTCATTTTCATTTCAGGCCCCTCCAAAATATGCCTTCAAATACGGTGTCAATGACTACCACACTGGAGACGTTAAATCTCAACACGAAACACGTGATGGTGATGTTGTGAAAGGACAATACTCACTCGTCGAACCTGACGGTTCAGTCAGAACCGTTGACTACACAGCCGACAAACACTCAGGATTCAACGCTGTTGTCCACAAAACTGCTCCAGTTCATCACCATGAAAAATATTAAAATATTACATTTATATCTTGCTTTAGGGAAATTCTACTAGTACATAATTAATTAATTTAAATATAATTATTTCATTCTCAATCTTGCCTAAATTCACGTTCTATCCATGATTTAGATCAGTCATCATACATAATTTTTTAATTTATTTTTACTGCTGTGATATTATCTCTTACACACACAAACACAGACACACAAGTGCTTTTTTTTAATAATTTTGTTGATTTACAGTCAGTATTTTAATTTTTATTTCATTTATTTTTATTATTTTTTAAATCATCATTACACATTATAATTAGATTTAAAACGAAAAAAACACACTCATGTATAAAATCTTATATTCTCTTACCTAATAAAGTAATAAACTGTAATAATTATTATTTAATCTTTTTGTGTTTCATAATAATCATACATGCATGTAATCGTTACATTTTTCTTCTCTTTCTCTGATAATGGTGACAATTTTCACTCAGGATGTGTTAAAATGAAAAAAATAAATAAAAATAATTTAAACGCATGTAAACAAACACGTTCCGTCTGTTTATTATCAATTTATGTTTCAGGAAATGTGTTTGATGCAGTTGATGTTGATGTAATAACAGTATTTCACTTGTGTGATTACATGTGAGATAAAAAATTTTCATGAATTTTACACATTTTTTATGATTATTTAATTTTTTTGAAAAAAACTCGTTTTTTTATTTTATACAATTCATTCAATGAAAATTTTTGTTATGTGAAAAGAAATTTTTTATGGATAAACATAAAATGATGCTAATTGGAGAAAAATTAGAGATGCATTTAAAACAAATTATGTAAAAAAAATTAACATAAAATTTGAATCAAGGCTGGAATTTCTTAACTGTCACTTTGGCTAATTTTTGCACGTTTCTAAGTCAGTGCAAAATGATCGTGATTCAAATAATTTTTATTCAACAATAAAAAAAAACTAGTTATTGAACTTGACTTGAATGAAGCAATCTTAACTATTTACTGTTTTGTATACTTACACAAAAATATTCATTTTAGTAGGTACAGTAAGTGAATTTTGAAGTTTCCTTATGTTTATCAATACAAAATGAACTGTCTATGTTAAGAAATTTAATTAAAATTGTCGAATTCAACAGCTAAGAATCTCAAGTTATGACAGGAAATGTCCGTCTGTCCTAACCTTGAGTTCCAGTTACGAATGAAAAAACTGTTACCGTATAGCTCAACAGACCACCCATGCACGTGCTGCACATGACTACATTTTTCTGACACAGAGAAAGCTCAATTTTCAAAATATTTAACCCTAGAATTTACCTTGATAGCGTTAATTCAATGATGTTTTTTTTCATATTACACTTGATATATATTATTAATACGGTGTGTGATAAAAAAAAAATTAAGCACCATTTGAATGAGAAATAATGAAAGCGAAATTATAAAATAATAACATTCACATTTACACCAATTGCATATAAATTTCATAAACGCATGCCTACACCATGATAAAAAATTGATAAAGTTATTAAAAAATTATTAAATACATGAATAAATAAAAGAAAACTGCATCTGCTAACTTTAATAAATTTATTTAAAAAAAAAATGAACATATTAAGGCTCGTTTAACAGTTTATCGTCGTTTTATGTAAATGATATTGGGTTTTTTTCTGCCTTACACTAATTTATTGGAGTATAAAAGTAATTGAGTGACATTTTATCATTATGTTTCAATCAGTATCAAAAAACAATTTTTTCCGTTTTTTTTGTAAAAAAAATATTAAAATTACATATTTTTAATTAACATTTTGAATTAAATGTTCTTTTAAATTCTGAGGATCAATGTAACAAGTTTCTATAAAAAGATTTCGAGATTTTGCGTCGTTTATTAACGAGGACCATGTATTTGATTTTTCTAATGACATAAAATTTCCACAAATGAAAAGGGATCGACGAGCTCTCGTTAATGCGACATTCAGTCTTTCTCTCGATGACATAAATCCAATTCCCTCGGTTCGAGTACAGGAGAGCACGATGATGTCTCTTTCTTGTCCTTGAATTGAATCAATTGTGAAAACGGTTATATTTTTGTCTGATTTGTCACTATAATGATATTAAAATGAAGTTTAGCGAAATTTCTATGGAATTTGTGAGAAAACTTACCGTAATTTATCTTCAATCAATTTCTTCTGTTTGGCATATGGTGTTACAACTCCAATTGAGTACTTCCCTGGTGGCGTTAATTCATTAAGTGTATTCACTAAATCCAAGACAAATGAAATCTCATCCGTGTTGTAACAGTTAGGATTTTGAGTGAAATTTTGTTCACTCTCTAACTCGAATACGAGATATGGTTTGAGTTTGTAACTTTTATCAGCACTTTGTCCAATAATTGTATTACTATTTTTGATTTGGTTTCCATAAAATTGTTGATTAGGAAATTTGAGTATTTCCGGATGCATGCGATACTGAGATCTGAGACTCATCAATTGGTGATTTGTTGAAATAGCAACTTCTCTGATTCTGGTAAAAAGTGAGGTTCCTAATCCTAAATCTTTGGCTTTTCTACATTGTACCATACCTGGCAGTTGTTGAGTATCACCGATCATCACAATATGCTTTACTCCAAGATTGATGGCTGGAAGACAATTGATTTCAGTTGCTTGACTCGCCTCATCAATTATTAAGATATCAAATTTTTGCGAGCAGTTATTTTTGAGGGATGGGCATGATCCCAAAGTGCAACACACGATTGTGGCCAAATTCAATTTGTGTTTTCTCATCTTCATTTTAAATTCATCTAAATTTTTTTGATTTTTCACGAGAAAATACATTTTCTTTTCAAGTTTTTCCAATCTAATCTTCAAATCCAACAGATTGCGTTTATTTTTTTGAAGTTCATGATAGTCAGTTGGGTTTTGAACGCTATTTTCCAGATCAGTTATTTTGTTTTTTAATGAAATGCGTTCTTCTTGTTCATTGCAATTGGACGGAATTTGATCAGCTGTACTTTTGAAATGGTCTACAACTTCCTTTTCAACCAAGGCATCTAAACTATATAACGACGAAAGATGACTCATTGGTTCCAATTGATGTCCAAATCTAACAAGTTTTATAACTTCATAACTTTTGTCGTTTTTGGTTTTTAAAATTTCACGATATGAAGCTAATTTTTCTGTCAAAACATTTACGGCATTATTGCTGGGAGCACACAACAAAATTCTAAAACCAGCATTTGGGGTTATCGCAGTTCTCAGCATATGCACTATCATATTACAAATCAGACGACTTTTACCAGTGCCAGGCGGTCCTTCAATGAGGAAAATTTGCGGTTTTTCTCTGTTTCTTGTTATTTTTTCAGAGACAACTGTGAGAACATCAAATTGCTCTTGATTTAGTCTTTCCAGACCCGATTGATTTTGTGTTGATTTAAGATTACGATCGAAATCTATATTGTGGGGATTTAGAATCAGTTTTTCCGCAGGTGATCTTTTTAAATCAGCTAAACTCAAACAATTTTCGAGCTCTACTTTTAAGTACTTTAAATATATAATTTTGATATTTCTTTCACGAACAATTGAAATTGAAAAATTATCGGGAAACAAAATAAACATTTCATGTTTCAGAACATCTTGCAAAGAATATGCTCTATCCACGTATCCCAAAGTCATTCGATTATGATACTTTAATATAACGATGGTGCCTGCACGAATAATTTCTTGACCGTTAATCATATTGCATTGACAACAAATCGACGATAAATTCTCACAATTGAAATTTTTATTAAAATTATTGCTCTTACTTATGACTTCGGCACTTATCATTTTTGTATTGACATTTTTCGAATATGCAACTGCCAACATCTTAAACATTTCTAACTTTAACAGTGGTGATAAAATACTGTTGAAATGAAAAAAAGAAATATTGCAATCAAAATTAAAAAAAAAAAATTTAAGAATTATACTCACTCAATATATTGCTGACAAGAACCAAAAATTGGTGTCATGCAATGTAATTTGGCATAATCAACGCAAGCAGGATACTCATCACCAAGCCTTTCAACTTCCCAATGCAACACATCACTTAAAATATTTCTTACGTTGTATGGTGGAACTGCAGATTTTACAGTTGAAATCAAACCATTTTGTAGTCGAGGATCTTTGCTTTGTTCATCATTAAAATCAGTTCTACGATAAAATAGCTGATTGGGTACAGGAAGTGCTGGAACTGCAAATTGGTGATTATCCTTACGAGGAGCTTCACTATTTGGATGAAGAGATTTCTGGTATTTTTCTTTGTTAAGAAATGGACTTGGAGGTGGACTCGGAGCTCGATGTTCAGACGGAAAAATATCTGAATTGAAATTAGGACGTGGAATGTCAGGAAAATTAATTTCGGGTTCAACGCTTGATTGAATAGGTCCTTGCATGTCAGTTGATTCATTACGATTATTGTCTGATGATGTTGAAGGCTCTTCATGATTGCTCTGAATTGATATTTCTTCATTTGAATTTTGTCTTGAGCACGATGGTGTCTGTACCGGTTCTTCAATTGTGTTTAAAATTGACAGCAAATCATTTTCAGGCTTTTCCACAGTAGATTTCCGTCTCGCTGGGATTTTCGGTATTTTGAATGTGTTTGAAGTTTTAATATTTCGATTAATATCCTTTTCTCCATTTAAACTTAAATCTTTTTTCTTTTTCGGTGGATCATCTTTTTGCTTGTCCGAGGTCTTATTATGAGCAACTCGATGTTTAGTTTTGTTAAACAAAATATTTTTAAATTCAGGTTCTTTAGGTTCTGGAACAACCTCCAACGGAGGAGGCAATTGACTCGCACGAAATAGTTCTTCAATATTTTTTTCAGGAGGCACACTTTTTAATTTCTTCAAACTAAATGTACTATGATTATTTGTGTCATTCTCTGCTTTTCGTTTGAGTGCTTGCTTATTGTGATTGCGATCAATTTCAGGTTCATTATGTGAACTTGAACGACTATCAACAGAAAATCTACGTTGAATTGAAGTTGAAATTGTATCTGGAATGTTCGGTTTAGGCAAAGGCACATTTTTGTGTGAACTTTGTTCGAATGCTTCGTTTTGGTCGTTAATTACGAAATTACATGGCATTGATTTTCGTCGATTTTTAATTCGAGCAGCTTTTTGACAATCTTCAATCACAATTCTTAACGGTTTTATAATTTGGTGAGATTCATCATTATTTTCATCAATTTCCATTAATTGCTCTTCATTCTGCTGCACCGATTTTCTTCGTTTCTCAATTTTATCCGATGTTTTTTCTTTTGAAGTTGAAGGTTCATTTTTGCTTCGATCTTTTGATTTTTGATTGGTGGACTTCTTGTGAGATGATTTCGAGGATTTTTTCTCTTTCAAGAAATGTGGATCTTCATTTAATACTGATGATGATTTACGTAAGTCATTTTTATTTTTTGATGATTTTTTATGAGTATTTTTCGAGCTCGAGTGACCGGTAAGTTTTTTGACCGTTTTTTGGACCATTTCCGTTCCGTAAATAGAAATTAAATTTTTCAAAACTTGTTCAAGTGTATCACTTGGTGCTTCTAATTGTATTTCAGCCCCTTTTTGCTTATTTAAAATTGTTGTATCACTTAAATTATCAGTATCTAAGGCATTTATAGGAATAATATTTGTTGGTAATGCTGTTGAATTTTGACATTTTGATGGTTCACATGCAACAGGTGTTGTGGCAATTGGCTCCAGATTTGTATTATTTAAATCTTCTTTGTCTGAAACAACGCAAAATCCTGTGGTAATGACTTCTGGTATTTCTGGTTCATTCAAATCTTTTAAGAGCAATTGTGTATTATAATACCCATCTACATTTTCTGGAACTGGTTCTTGCGATAATTGGTTCAGGTACGAAAAAGGCTCATTTTCTTCCTCAGAGGAATCCAGAACAATTACTTCATCATCAAGAACTTCTTCGTCAGTAAAATTTCCGCCAAAGTCATCGTCCTCATCATTTGTCCATTCCGTTTTGAGAGATTCTTGTTTAATTATTTCAGGCCCAGAAGTTTCAGCTATAATTTGATTTTCAACATTTTCAACACCTGGCGGTTTTCCTTCTTCTATCTCTTGTGAACGATGTTCTGACGATGTGGAGGGCAAAGGACTTTCATCAATGATTAAGTTTTCAAGTTCGTCTGGTTCATCAGGTCTCTCAGTTTTCATTTCCATCTTTACTTGTGGTATTTCGTACAGCTCAAGTTTAAACCCATAATAACTCTTCCCATTAGTTGCGTTTTCTTGATTCACTGGAAAGCCTATTCCTAAAAAATAAAAAATATTAACATGAAAATAATTTTTTTTTTTATTTGTAATTTGTAAATAACTCACCAATCTCATCATTTAGACGTAGATCTAACTCCATTGCTCTATAATTCTCTCCATTAATATACGTCCCATTGAAAGACGTGTCCTTAATCCTAATTTCCCCATTAGGTAAACATTTTATAGTGCAATGATTTTTGGAGACGTAAGTAGACGGACAGTTGAGGAAGTTCCATTGCGCATTCAAAGATCTACCTATTATAAAATCACCGATCGGTAATCTATGAACAAAAAGTATTAAATAAAAGAAACAATGAAAATTAAGACTATAAAATACCTTTTTATAATACAAAACCTAGATAGGTGAGGGAAACCAAGCCTCCTAATTTGATACTGACTCCAACTTCTTTCCATTGTTTAACTTTAATCCTTGTGCCATTTCAAATATAAACATTGCACTTTCCTTTGAGGAGGTTGCCAAATTATCAGCCAATTTATCGGGATTTAATCATTTTTGGTTTGGAAACCCCATCATATGATTGTCAAATGTCAACTGTCATTCCGAACATCTCTAATCAAAAAAAAACGTAAACATGGATTTTTTACAGGTAATATTTTTAAATTTAAAATGAATTTATCGATTTAATTGAAATAAAATCATCAAAATATTGTTATTTTTACCTTAATCCACTCAAATAGTACGAAACCTCATCTTAAATTGTGTTAGATTCAAAAATATTTTAAATTACATTACTTCCACGTCATCCTCCCTCTGGTAAATTGAAAATTAAAATTTCCTTTCATATAATTTCAGGAACCTTCGTTATACACCGTCAAAGGAATGTGCATTTTAGATAATGATGGCAACAGGATTTTAGCAAAATATTACGATAAAACAATATTTCCCACCATCAAGGAGCAAAAAGCATATGAAAAAAACCTGTTCAACAAAACACATCGAGCTAATGCTGAAATTATCATGTTAGATGGATTGACTGTTGTCTATAAAAGTAATGTGGATCTATTTTTCTATGTAATGGGATCGACACAAGAGAATGAATTGATCCTATTATCAGTATTGAATTGTCTCTTTGACTCAATTAGCTTGATCTTGAAGAAAAATGTTGAAAAACGAGCACTTTTGGACAATTTGGATATTGTTATGCTCGCTTTTGATGAAATTTGTCATGAAGGGTAAGAAAAGAATTTGTTTATGAATTTTACAGTCAATTAATTATCCGATATCCATAATTATAGAATCATTTTGGATGCTGATCCGTCAAGTGTAGCAAAACGAGTCGATCTGCGTAACGATGACATTCCAATTGGGGAACAGACTGTTGCTCAGGTAACAAATGCAATTCATGGATTATTTTGGTAGATTTTAAACGTTTCAGTTCCTCTTTAAAAGAAAAAAAATTGAAATCACCAAAAGTGTCTTCTCGATTGAAAAAAAAAACAAATTTAGATTAGGGTACAAAAAATAATGTTAAAAATTAACGAAAGACTCTCTTTGAACAAAAAAAATATGAGATTTGTATTAAATTTAATCAAAGTTACTCGTACTAGGAAAAAAAAGTATTAAAAAGAAAACAAAGCACAATTTATAAAATAATTTGCTATTTTATTTGTCTTTTTCCCAAACAGGTGCTTCAATCAGCCAGAGAACAACTCAAATGGTCGTTACTTAAGTAAATTTCCACTTTATATAAAAAATTTATGTCTCATCAATTTAAAAATTAAAAAATATGAATTATAATAAATTAATGATTTTAAGTGAAAATTTAGACTTTAACTGGATCAAAATTTTGACTGAACTAGGATTTTAAGTGAAAATTAATTGGCTGATTAACTTTGTGATAAAAATTTTATTTTCATTGGAATTTTTATACATTTTCAAATCCTTCTATAAATGGCAATCCATCGTTCTCCTTTATTTCTCGTGACTTTTTGTCCCTCCTCACTACTATCAGGCAATTTATTATAGAGAATATCATTTTCCATTTCTTCCTGTGTCAATTTAACAAACAAGGGATGTGCTTCAATGTGAAGACACATCCAGTCATGTAAATCCTTCACATCTGTCACTGTGTACAAACGTCCTCCAGATGTCAAGCAATACGCATATTCACTCAATAACGATGTACTGATAATTCTCCACTTGTGTTTGGCTTTCTTGAAATGTGGATCTGGATACAAGAAGAAAATTTTACTCAGCTGTGCTTTTTGAAAATAATTAACCAAATATTTCATCACATTCGTCCGAATACACGCGATATTTTGATATTTTCCTGGATGCAAGGCACGTAATGCTTTGATACGATCAACAACGAAATCTGAAACTTTAACACGGATTTCCATTCCAACAGCATACTTGTCGGGAAATGTTTCGCCCAATGTGACGAGAAAACCACCATAACCACAACCAATGTCAGCGAACTCGACCTTCTCAGTGTCTTTCATTGAAGGGTAATGTGGATGCCAGTCCATTTCCTGAGGACGAACCGGACTAAAAAAGAAAATGCCATTAATTAAGATGGAATTTGAAGGTAAAAAAATATTCTTACTAATCAAATACATGATCAGAGATAGGATTTGCATGAGCTCGTTGCCGATAATGCCGTTTTCGAGGATATTCAATCTCTTCGTGAGCCTCGTTGATTGTGTCAACCTCCATTATTGGTGACCTTATTCAAAATTTGTCTCAGTTTAGGAAATTAAATTGGATTTGCTTTGAAATTTAATTAAAATCAAATGGATTGTTTACTTTTATGTATATTTTTACACATGTGAGCATTCCGATTACAATGACAATCGAAATAATTTAAATTTAAATTCAAATGGAAATTGACTACATGGACATGTGTCGAAAACCGTTACGATAAATTCAAAGGCAAATGGATTCAGTTAAAATTTGATAAAGTGCCTTAAAGGAAAATGAAACAAGAAATGGTTTGTTTTTTATAATAAATTATGTTCAAATTTAATTTAAATAATTATACTTTTATTATTGTCACAAAATTCATAAATATCATCAATAAATTCAAGTTTTTCCATTGACAAGCGTCGACGGTGTGGAAAATCATGTTTATTGGCATCACTCGTCTCCTGCAATTTCTGTTCAGATACGATTTTTGTTTTTAACTGTTCTTCTTCCTTATCATGCATTTCAAGTAAAGTCTTCAATTCATGCAAAACATTCGCCTTTTGTTCAACTTCCAACTTTGTCCTGAATAGCTCATGCTCATTTTCGATGATTTCCTGTGCACAAACTTCCAAATTTTTCTGAATTTCATCCACATGCAGGTCTGCCACATGCATCCTCGAATTATATAATTCATTTTCAGCACGATATTTAGCACATTTCATTTGAATTTGAGTGAGCAACATTTCTTCACGTATCAAAAGTTGCTTCATCTCACTCATTTTCAGCATGATTTCAAAGCGAATACCATCAAATTTATCAGCACGATTTTTGTTTGATTTTCGGTATTGTTTCTCATCAAAAACAGGAAAATCCATTAACTCAGAAAATTCAACGTTAATCCCATCAAACATTTTTCGATTATTTAAGGAGTGTTTTCGGAGGGCATTGAAATCCCTTAATGATTTGTGTTTTCTTTTGGGTGTCACTGTAATGGGATCTGTGAAATTCGAGGAGTTATCTGATTCAACGGTTTCATGTTTATCTTCGATACTTTTTCCAATTGATCCATTGCCACTATCGTTATCAACATGTTTAATTTCAGATTTTTCATCAATGTATTCCTTATTTTCAATCACTAGCAACAATTCATCATCGGTTCGGACATTATCCTCAAACGTGTGTCCATTTCGCAGTTTCTCATCCAAAGGCTCCAATGAAACATTTTCAAGCAGTTTCGGTTCAGGACACGGTCTGACTCGTAAATTATCGGTGATATTGAGTTTTTGTCCCTTTTTGTTTGAAAGTACATTTTGATTGCCACAACATTTGCAATACAAGCGTTCAATGGAGCTACACACACTTGGAACGACGGTTGAAAGTGTTCCATTTGAATTGCGAGCCAAATAATTTTCATAAAACAGCTTTTTATTGTACGAATTTTTATTGTAACGATTTGGTTTCAAGTCATCTTTCTTGTCTCTGTTCAAAGAAATTTTAATTTTAATAAGAGAATTTTATTTGAAATGAAATTGAATTTTAACTCACTTTAACACAAATAAGTGCTTTTGAATGTAATCTCCTTGTTTCAGGACGCGCCTCATTAATTTAGTCACCATTGTCATTTTTTCCTTTTTATCCAACTAAAATTTAAAATAAAATATGATATTAATTTTATGAATGAATGTAATTTAAATGTGAATTCCAAACCTTTTTCTCAATTTTCTCTGTCTTCATTTCCTGCAATTTCCGTTTATTGATCTTCAACTTAAATCTCACTTCTTTTTGTGCTCTGCCCCATTCCCGCCACAAGGGTAAAATTTGTGTATCACCTTCCAGCTCACTCTCAACATCACGCCATCGTTCAGTTATCACATAATCATCAACATTCAATCTGATGCCTTCGATACTCGTGTATTGGCCATTTGAAATTTCATCGTTAATCAAAGCAGCGATTACGTCATTGCACGTTGTTATTGAAGTGATACCAGAAATGAATCGGGGCTCATCACGAATCCAAATGGGAATTTCTTGTTCTTCATCTTCATTATCATGGTGATCATCATCACCGTACCACGATGAATTGAGATCGTCTGAATATGGTCCGAGGTAGTCCTGAAAAGGAAATTAGAAAATTATTCGTTATATAATATGAAGCTAATCCAATTCTAATAAAAAAATAAAAGAAAATGTAATTTCTTATCCACTTTAAAGTAAGAAAATCAATACACTTCCTTCATATTATTTCCGTTTCATTGTTGTTCTTGTTTGTCGTGGTGTATGGTGAGTACACAAGGATCGCATGAAAATCAACCATAACTTTTGTCTTACATATGCCAAACTAAAATTTACTTTACTTAAATAACAATAATGCAACTTGATTACAGGCATCCAAGTTTTATTGTGATAAGCAAAGTCGATTTCATTTAAAAAAGAATGCCATAAAAAAATCTACAAATAGCTTACTTTTCAATGCCCCTTATAAGAGGGAATCGCTTTTTACAATCAGTATCATTTCCGTTTATTATTTAATCTACTGATTTTTTTTTTACGGGTAGTGTTGTAGTGACTAGTAATTATAGTGAAATGATGGTGTGTTAAAATAAAATTAAATCAATATTATTCTATTCTGGTTTTATGACTGTGTATTTCTTATGCAATACAATGGCATTTAACACACCCAGTTTTTTTTCCTTTTTCACGTTATAATTATTATTATTATCGGTCTTTGTTCTTTTTTTTGTTTTTGTTGTTTTTAGATGTTTACAGGAAAAATGTGAAGTAAATCAAAAGTTGAATAAGGAAAGATGTGAGTTTCATTGAGGAATTGACAAGGAAATCGTTTTTTTACTCGGCACGTGGTCTTATTTGGCCCGGATCATTGGTTGTCAACGTTTTAGGTTGTCTCGCACTCAAAAGGTGCGTCACGTCATGAGAGGTGCCGTATTCTGGGCAAATATCTAAAAATTTAGGGTCTTAGTTCATCTAATTTTGACGTAGCCTGACTGAAGCTGTGCTTAAAAAGTGGGAACACGTGGAAACGGTCTGTGTTTGATGTAATAAAATTTTTTATAAAAAAAATCGTTATCGATTTAATTACAAAAAATTAAATTTCATTTAAATTTTTTTTTCCTAAACTTTCATGATACCATGTCTGCATTTGCCCATCTAATAATTAAAATGTATGACATATTCCGTATACATCGTAGTGGGACTTTATTAAAAATTTTAGTAAAACTTTTTCTTTAAAGTTAAATTTCAAAAAATGTTCTATTTTAAAAAAAATTAAAAATAATAAGACGCACACATGCAATCATTATTATTTTAAGGTATTATCATAATTGCTTAAAAACTAGTAAAATTGTGTGCTCAAGGCAATACTAGTCAAGAAGTTTCTTGTTAAATAACTTGTTTGTTATTTTTTTTTCTTTGAATTTCTTTTGTAAAAAGGAAAATTTATTGCATTTCATTCAAATTTATAGACATTTAACATAGAAACCACGACTAAATTTATTCAAATTTCCTGAATCAATTATTTTCGTTTACAAATTTTTCGTTTTTTTTTTTGGAATTGAAGTTATTTTACATTTATTGCTATTAAGAATTCAAATTTAAATTTGATTCACTTGAAATGAAATTTATTTGTTTTTTCGAATCTGATTCAAATTCATTTTTTTTTGTAATAAATAAAAACATAAATATATCAAGTCAATTTTCCATTTCTCTCTAACTATCATGTACCAAAGACTTGTGTACAAAACAAAAGTACAATGAAAAACCAAAACTATTATTAAGTCATAGATGATTGTGAATGGTACAAACCTCTTCATCGCTATTTTCATTTTTTATTAGTTTTATATTTTCGTTGGATATCGATTTCTTTTGTGTGGGTCGTGATGGTACGTTGCCGGCAACAATCATATCGAGAATAGGCACGTTTTCTACATAATAATGTTGACGAGCCCGTTGAACGTGATGTTCGCCTGCTGATTTTGGCCGTAATATTGGACTGTAATTGCTCACGAGGTCTTGCATGAATTTGGCCGATTGGGCTTTGGACGATGATGTCACACTGCTGACAGATGCAACATCGTTGTCTTGTCTTGATGTGGCATCTTCGTGGATTAACGTTGAATTTTGTGGTGCCATTTTCGGTTGGACATGAACCGATATCTGAAATTGAGAAAAATTTAAAGGTAAGTAACATATGGCGTTTAATTGTTACAATGAACGAGGAGATTTCAAGTCTCAGATAAATAAAGCAATAAATAAATTAAAAAAATTTACAATTAAACAACATTGTTACATGAAATTTTGTATGAGCCACTTGCATAAACAAAAAGGGGTTTCATTTAAATTGAAGGGATAATTTAGAAACAGTTTCATGTTGGTCAATTAAATGATAATTATTCTGATTAAATAACATAAAATAATGGGGTTGAAAATTGATGTAAAAAAAATAAATATTGTAATTGAAACAGTTAAGTCACTCAATATGCTATTTTTAACTATTTTAAGTATAAATTCACTCATTTCTTGTAGTTCATTGTTGATTTTAATCTTTCACTTTTTTTGTTTTGGTTTCATTTTGATGTTCTTCACCTATTTTACACGATGGCACCAAAAGATCCACAGACCATTGAACTTTTTGATACTACTGTGAATTCTCCCAGTGCCAAGGTGTACAATAGATTCTTATTGTTGTTTTTCTTCTTCTTCTTCTTTATGATACTCCAATTATTGTTGTTTTGTTATTTAAATGCATTACAATGTAAAGATAAATTTAATGGAAGAATAAGAGTTTTAATTTCACACCATATATAAATTTTTTTTTGAAAGAAAAATTTCACATGTCCGGTAAATTGATTGTGATTCATGTAATTTTGAATTCAATTTACAGTGATGGGCTTGAAAATTTAGGTAAACCGGTTCAAAATTTTCAGTGACACGAATTTTGAAAGGACCGATGAGATCATGATCGAAAGTTGAGTGGAAACAGCTCATTTGAATTTCCATGAGACAAGGCAAAGCCACTTATGAGAAAAAGTTTGAGGTTTCAGATTTCTTATCAATAGTTATGAGTCAAAAAAATTTGATTTTAACTTTTTTTTTTGGCGTTTCAGGACATGGGGCCAACTTGTACTTGATTTTAGACGGTCAGTAGAGCTGTACGATGGCAATTTGGGATTCCACTACTTCAAATAAGGTCAATGCCATAAAAATTCAAGTTTTTTCTGAATCAGACGGATATTTTCTTTCATAATTTGCAGAACTTTGAACTCTCAAGTCTAATCCTTCCCAAAATTTTGGGCTCTCCCACACTTAAATTTATCATTGCGAATATTTTCATTTTAATTGGATTTTTTTCACTGAATCACGTTCTAACGTCAATTTAAACAATCAAGAAATAAAACGAGCATTGACCCTTTTAAATTTAATTAATTAACTAAAAATATCCAAACATTCAAGACGATAAGTCATTTTTCGCACAAAACTCTCATAGTTTTTTTTTTGGACTTCAAAATTCAAAATGACTCAAATTTTTTTTCCATTTCATGAAATGCTTTTAACGATTAATTTTTCATGTAAATTATAAAAATAGCACAAATTCCCACTTTAGTACCACTAAACTTAATCAACGAACAAATTTTAATCGTGAATTGAACGACAAATTCATCATTACTCATCATTTTTTTTGCTTTCTTTACAAAACTTTCCTTTTCAACATAATTTTCACATGCTTTTGAAATGTGAAAATGAATTGCCAAAAAAATAACAGAATTGTACAAAAATGGGAAAAAATGTGTGTTTACCAATTCAATTCAAAAAAACATAAAATTATATTTGTGAATTAAGGTGGAAAATGGTTATCAGCATAAAAAAGGCAATAAAAAGGTGAGGCAATTCTAAATTAGGATGTTCGTACTATTATTATAATTTTTTTTGTTGTAATTTTTTACGTTAGAACTAATTTTGTTTTTTCGCTGTATTCAAGGAAATTCTGATTCTGATTTAGAATAACTAATAAAATATGAGCTAAATGGTTTTACTTACAATGAAATTTTGTCCTGATGATGTCCATTTTGATGATTTTTTATTGAATGTAAGAAAATTAATTTTTTTTTTATATTTTTTTTCCTTTTAAAATAATTTTTCTTTTAATTTAATGTTTTTTTTCTTTCAGTCGTGAAAGGTGACTTCACCCAAAAAAATTCTTATTAACCAAAAATTTTTTTGTTGTAAGTTCTTGATTTCATTGAACGCACTTTAACAGTTAGGGAGCAAAAAACTATGTAATTTAATTTTTGATTTTCTTTTTTTTAATGTTTGTAAAAAGTGGAGGACACACACCCAAAATTTAATTGATGATGTGTTCAATCCAACACCTGGCGTTAGACTAAATCTTCTAGACGACTGACGACTCACATAATGAGTGAATAATAGTCACCATGCGATGTATACTTATTTTTTTATGGATTGCTCACTATTTATTATAATAACAGTGGTGGTATAACAAAAATAAAATATAAAAAAAATCCACCCTCGATACTGTTTAGTGTGACTTTTCTGACTGACTATTCTTTTGCTACTACTACTAATTTTATCCATAACTGTTATTATAGTGTTGTAAAATAAGCCCATAGATGAGTGAGTGTGAGTATAAGCCTTAAACAGAATATTTTTATGATAATATCACATAGTTTTCCTTTCGTGCTTTTTTTTGATGTTTTTTTTGAAGGAAAATTGTTTTGTATTTTGAGTAACACGGGGCAACCCAGGCGTGGTATGTAGTCTGATTTGATTATTTTATTGAGTCTAGTATCCAAGGCAACAAAAATGTGACCAACTAAAACGGTGTATGGTGGCATGTTTGTTATTTGATGTGTAAATAGACATAAGTGCATGTGTCCCATGTAAATTGGGCATGAAATGTAATAACAATAATGGATTAAAATGAATTTATCTAACTCTGATCATCGTCATCATCATCATAATTAGGCAGATCCTGATCATGATGATGTGATAAAACACTTCTTGGAATTTGATTTAACTTAATTACATTTCAATCTGAACAGAATCAAGCAAAATCATTAATTTTCAGTTAAATCACAGTGAAAATGTTTTTAAATTTAATTTCCATGTTTTCAAATACATTTCCTATCATTATACCGTATAAATTTAAAGTTGTTTCTTTGGAAATTGATGTAAAGTTTGTATTTTACATTTTATTTAGACATCAAATCATATAGAAAACAATTATTTTAATAGTGCAGATCATGGATTTGGTATAAGCTGATAAGAAAACCAAAACACCCTTTTTCCTTACCAACGCATACATGTGCTATATGGATATGAAATGTTATGAAACGAAAAAGAAATTTTAAATGATGGATTTTAGTGCATTTTTAATCTCTGGATTTCAAAATGCTGTGATTAAAGCATTCGTTTTGACAAGCCAATGGCATGGATTTGAGTCCTAAAACTCAAAATATCACTTCAGATTTTTGTCTGGTAGGAATTTGATGCTAATGCGTGATTTTCTCCATTTCTGAAGCATAAATAACGGTTTTCTTCATTTAATTCAAATTTTAACATATTTTTTTTACATTAAGATATCCTTAAAAATCATCTTATGTTCACTTTCCCCTTAAACAGACACCAAAAACCGCTTCAAAGAGCATTTTATTACAGTAAACTCTCATTTTACCAAGAATTGTTATATTTCGTGCACCATATGTTGCAGGTGAATATGTAAAAATAATAAAATTAGACGGTTCTATGTATTGCATTACATTAACTCATGTTTGATGTTGATGATCGTTCCTTTTTTCTACCTTCCACATAAAACAGTCCACACACACAATCGATCGATAATTTAGATCTTTTGTTAGATAAAAAAGCAAATTATAGAAATTACGTTTCTTTCATACAAGAAAATACACACTTTTTGTAGTGATTTACATTTAAACGTTGATTTTTTTTGTAATAATAACAATAAAAATGAAATACGCCAGATATGGATCACACAATTCTAGGGCTTAATTACAAATTCATATGATGATGATCAAAGTAGTCCCCTTAAAACCCCTTTTTAAAAGGAATATTAAAAGTATTGAAGACATAAATTAAACGATTAAGATTGTATTTTGACTTGATAAGACATTTTATACTTCTTGTAGTTAAAATGTTACAGTTTGTAATACATTTTGATGATAATAAAATATGAAATTTTTATAAAATGCATTACATTTCTTATAACATGAATTATAGGAGCATACAAAACACGTATGAATTGAAATGAAAACAATAACATATTATAAAAAGAAAAGAAACATGTAACATGCGATGTTTTCCTTGTGTTTCCTTTATAATATGAGGAAAAAAAGGAAATTCCTGGAATTATTATTATAAGAAAATGGCGTTCAATGAAGACAGCACACAGTAAATTTTGTATTACTTTTTTTTTACTCTATATTTAATGAAATCAATTGCCATTTTTGAGTCTAATATAAAATGGTAAACGTGATTGTAGGAAAATGCAATGAAATTGAAGTTTTTTTTAAATAAAATGAAATTTTCGTGAATAGGAGGACGATCACCATGAAATTTTCTTCCTATTCTGAGACCATTTTTATGAGAATTTTCAGAAAACATCAAATTTTCGAAATTTAATCACTTTATTATGTAAATTCACATATATCTTCATTAAGGATCAGCTTAATGTCCAATTTTTAAGGCCACGAGAGAATAAAAAGACATAAATATTTGATTATCACAAATCTATTATCAACATAATTTAATATATTGAGTGAGTACAAATAAGGAATAAAAAAACTAATTTTATTGATTCATTTAGTCGTTGATAATATCTGACAATCATTGATTGAGTCAATAATAATTATTTATCGGTCATCGTTAATGATTACCTGCCAATAAATAAATAAAATCTTCTGAAATTGATTGATAAAATTAATCAAAATTCAAATTTTGTTTCAAATTCTATGAAAAAAATTTCTGAAGATTGTCTTTCGTGGCCTTACATACCAAATTTTAAGTAAAATAAGCATTTTTGATCATTATTTTCATTGAAGTTCATCAACAAATTTCAAATTACACGCTATTTAAAGGAAAAACTTTCATAACAGCAATAAATAATGATCATTTATATTGATTTTGTCAACGTCTTTACAGTAAATATTTTTTATTTTAATTGACATTTTCGATTAAACTACAATCAAAAATGAAAAGGAAAAGAAAATTCTCATTAAATGTCTTAAAGTTGATTATTATGATTATTGTTGTATTGATTATAATTATTATTTTTAGTTTTATTATTACTATTATTATTGTTTTTATTGGACATTGTACATATAGCATGATGTCTATAAATTAAAATACTTGACGACATTATGTTTGAACATTGGACAAATAATAAATAAATACAGTTAGAATTATTTTTTTATTATACATATTTTTACATCATTGACCATTACATACACACACACACACACATACATGCAGATATACACAAAAAAGGGTAATACTGCCCACTTTCATTTATTATTTAAAATAAAAAAGAGCTTTGATTGCACATGGCTACCTCGACTCGTGACTTTTAATATTATGTTTCTGTTTGATGTATTTTTATGGATGAGGAGAGTGCAATTTAAAGTGATGTTTCACGTTTGAACTATGCAATGTAGTTGAAATGCCCCTCAGTGCAATGACATTCGCTCGGAAAAGGAGGATCTTTGCCTTACGCTGACAGAGCGTGTTTAGGTTATTTTTTGTTGATTTAATACGCGGGTTCTTTCACGAATTCGGGCTCAGGTGATCGATGTCAGGTATAGCTAAAGCACTCTGCTGATTATGAGTGGTAGCCACAATGAACCAAACTGATGATCTGAGTTCAGGCTTAATAGTCGCCGTTTAAGTCTGCATACGAAATACGAGTATTGTGATCACTTGATTCATCTGCGTGGAGCACATTGGGGTGCTTTGTGGTTAGAACTCGAAAATAATCATAGATCCAAAGAGCCGTCGAAGTTTTGGACGCCCCAAGCGTAGGTGGATCGATGATATTAAACAAGACCTGAGAACATAATGGGTGCAAAACTGGAAACAGCAAGCGCTAGACAGAGAAACTTGGAAAGTTATTCTTCAACAGACCTAGTCTAAAAAATTAAAGTAGCGCCGGAGAACTATAAGTAAGAGGCCCGATTCGGGTATGCAATCGAATATTCTGACTATTTTCATCAAATTTCGTGCTTTTTTCTGTTGAAACCCAATTTGAATTTCAAGCTCAAACGTCATGCTTGATGAAAATGCGGTCCACCCCTCCTATCTCCAGTCAATTCGCTCATATGGGTCATAAACCGTGTAACACAATTAAAAATTGTCACATCTTCCAAACTCAAAACAAGTAATGAATGACACGAAAATGTTTTAATGCTAGTGGTGGTGGTGGTGATTTCGTGTTCTTATTTCTCCAACTATATACTTTAATTTTCTCATACATGACGATTTTTTTTTCTAGCTATATTTTTTTTGTGTAATAACCGCATTGCTGTTTTTTATATAAATATATTACTATTGTTATTATTATTTTCTTTTTATTTTTGTGTAAGTTTAACACACTCCATAATTTTGCTGATAATTTTTGAGTAAAGAAAACACATAAAAAGTATGTTAATAGCATGCTGTAGATTTAAATAAATTATAATGATGATGAATATAAAATGAAAACAAAAAAAATATTTCATTGAGTTATTAAATTTGAATAGAAACAGAAAAAAAAAATTAGAGGAACAAGAAAGAGTTTGACCTTAATTTAACTGAAAAATTCTCGTATAATTTTGTGTTTTATGGCATTCAATTAAATTTACTTCATTTTGATTGTAAAACAGGATAAATATGGTTATAATAAAAAAAAATATGGATACATATAAAAAAAGTTTCCATAAAATTTACGGAGCTTGTTTGTTTTAGTTAAATTTTTTTGTTTTTTTTTTGTTATAAATCTGATGAAGTTTTTAACTGTTTAAATTAAATATTGCATGCAACTTTTTGATGTATATTCACTTTATTCGAGGTTGATTGTCACGAAATGGCACTAAAAAGACTTCACCGTTTCTTTGAAACTTTTTTGGATAGTTTTTGGGTGTTTTGAAAGAATTCTGTCTCCTGTGTCTGGAAAATGTGAATTTTTTGCTTCATTGACTTGACTTACATACAAACGATAATCCAAAAAAAAACATAAAATTTCATGTTAAAATGTGCTGTAAAAACTGCTTATTTTGAGTCATTATTTTTGTTAATTGACGTCATACTATTGGTAGAGAAATTTCTCCCTTACAATTTTTTTTCTTTCTTTATTATTATCGTACATATTTTTTTCGTCATTAAAAGTCCTCATCGTTCATTTTTTTATTTTATGCAAAGTCATACCTCCTGTGTTCCATTATGACTCCTAATATATATTTAATTTCATGTTTTTTATACATTTTTTTTTTGCTATTATTATTATTACATAATCATAACATTTTTACATATTACCGGTTTGTGTTCCAAAATTTCTTTCTTACTTTTTTTCCATTTTATTTTAATCATGACAAGAAAACTAAAAAAAAATTAAGCAGAGAAACATGAAAAATTTGACATAATCTTGATTTTATTACACATTTTTTGACAAAAATTGTATGTTTTGAAACTTTTTTTTTAAAACCCAAAAATAATAATGTGCGTTATGGATAAATAAAAAAGGTCACTTCAGAATCTGACTTTGATTAATCACTTTTTTGTTCTATGGTTTAATTTGAATTATTATAATTACATATCAAACTATTTAAATGAAGTTGAAAAGTACGGAAAATGATTGAAAACTTCAATTTATTATGATTCGATATACTTTTTCATTGTAATATGACAGACAAAAGTTAAGCAAAAACTTTTCAAAGTAATCACGATCCTCATAAATTGTGTTGAGATTAGATTTTAAAAGGGTGTTAAATTGACTTTTAACTTTGAATTTGTTATGGGAGTTTAATGGTGTTTGGTGATTGGTACCAAAAATTTCATAATTATTCTTTTACAAAAGTTTTCCCTTCAAATAACTTACAAAAAACTTGCAACCATAAATCAAAGGTGTTATTTCGGTATATAAATAAAATAAAACCAAATCAAAAAATACACAATTAGACACAAAATTACCAGATTTTAGTTCACAAAATCAAATAATTAACTTGCCACTAATAGTAATACTAATGATAATTAAAGGTTGCATTGTGTGCACATTTTGGTGTATTTTAATGGTGTTTTATTTCTCTCAAACCATACAAATAAAAAAAAATGTAGCAAGAAGTATTAATTATGCGAAATAAGACAGGTGAAAATTAATGTGATTTTTGTGTCTGAACAATAAAAAGTGTAATAATACAAAAAAATAATAATAATAATGGTTAAAATGCTTAGTTGTCATTGTAATGTGTATTTTCTAGTTGTGATTTGTGTGGTGGAAGCTTAATTCGTATGATTATTTGGGCTAATTATGAGACAGCACTTGTATTTAAAGGTAGAGCGATATTAATTAAGTGACTTTGATTGGGCAATAAAAAATGCAAAGACACAAAAAACTAATTAGCTGTGAATTGAGTCCAAAATTATAGTGGCGAAATATTAAATGCAACTGATCCATGGTTCTAATTTGATTAGGCTTTAGCTGAGTTGCTTGCTAAGCTTGAGTTGGGCTTTAGCCGTAAAATGGCAGCTAAAAATATCTTAAATCCGTCAAAATTTTCCTTTAAAAGGTCTTGCGTAATGTTTCGAAAACAAATATCTGGACTGTGATGTCCATCTCGATGAAACTTTTGATAACGCACTAAAAAATGGTGAAACAAGCAAAAAATGTTAAAATGCATTTTTCTATCATTTCATTAACCGAAAAAAATTTTTGAAGAATAAGCTCGTTTTAAGCTCATTCGACGCAGATTTTAGACTTGTTCTACCTTAAAAAAATTGAGATTCTTTTCAATTTAAATTCAAAGTCATCAAATAAAATTAAACTTCCGCATACTTTTAAAGTGATTACACCATTTCTTAAAAAAACTCATTGTGCAAAAGAAAGCCATCACAGAAAATCGTGACTTTTCATTATACAACGCACACACACATGTGTGTTGTATCCATTCACGAGTAATAATTTATGAATAAAAAATGAAAAAAGGGTTGGAAAAAAATGTTCTTTTCCCACTTTGAACTCACTCACTCACTCAAAACCTTATAATTTTGATCAAAAAAATACATAATAACAATAATAAAAAGAATACAAGAAACAAAAACACGCATCATTTATGTTATCAAACACAAGAACACAAGTAACTTCAACATCAAAACACAAAAAAAAATGTATAATAATAACTTCTAATATCGATTTAATAACACCTCGTCCATACAGAAACATAGCATTGTGTTAACTGACTCGACTAACTCAGAATTGCAAATCAAATTTGAATTGGCAGCGATTAAAAAATTAATAATAATGGTCAGATCTGATATTAATTTGAATTTAATCATAATTTTACTTGAAATTATTGAACAATTGCAATTACATATGAAATTCAGTGAAGTGAGCCACAATTAGGCACTTTGTAATTCGAAATGTAATGAATTCAATTTAAATGAGAAAAAATTACTTTTGTACTTATTTTGGACCTCAAAAAAAGTTCTTTTAACATTTTTTTATTACATTTACAAGGGGAAATACTTCATGTGATTGTATAATTTGATAAAATAATCATTTTCATACCGTTTGTTTTTTTTTATTATTATTTCTTTTTTTGTTTTAACATGAACCGGTACACGACACTTTCTTGAAGTAAACGAATAAAAAATTTATTTGATGTAAATAGGATTTGACCATTAATGAAACAAAACAAAAAAAAAGCTAATTTACTTTTGTGTTGAAGTGAAAAATTATTCATGGAATTTTATTTATTACTGATTTTATGCTAATGATTTTCTTTTTAGTGTTTTTTCATTTCGACTTTTGGGTAACTGAAGTTTTTGGTTTGAATTGAAAGTTTGAAAATCACGATGATCAGACTTAGATTCATAAAACGATCTTGAAAGTCTAGATTCAGACGCTCAGTGGAGCTTTTTATGCATACACACTGTGAAAATTCAAAAAATTTATAAAAATTTGGTTAATATTGAAGAAAATTTGAGTCATGGGTCACATTTGCACCATGATACGTCAAAGGGTTAAAAGGATAAAATTAGATGAATAAACATCTTTAAAGAATCTGAGGCTTCAAAATCATCTCCAAAGAATCAAAAATGAAAAAAAAAATCATTGTAATTACCTTAAAGCTTTAACTTTGATATAATCCAATCGACTTTTATGAATTGATGATTATGAATTTTAAAAATATTTTGTGTTAAAAGTACGATTTTTCTCAAAAGTTTTATTTTAATTTTCACTCAAATTTATTTGAATTTCACCATTCAATCTTTTTCAATGTTAAATTGCATCAATTTTTTTAATGAATTAAAGCTCTTTCTTAAGTTTTCCTTTAAACAGATAAATTTTTCATTTAATGCATGTAATTTTCTTTTATTAATATGTGAAAATTCTTTCAATTTTAATTCTTTTTATGATAGGACACTTGTTAATTAATTTTCCTTCTTGAACCAGAATCTTCGATATTCACTTGTCTGTCGCTAAATAACTATTAAAGTAAATAATTTTTGTTAACTTTAAAAAAGATCGTTAAACATTCATACTATTACACGGTTGCCTTTACAATTTCCCAAAAACTTATTCCTACAGACAACCTGTATCTGTCTGTGTGTATTTTAATTTTTTTAATTCATTTTTTTAAACATTTTATGTGAAAATGCCATTACACCTGTGCTGTCGTTTGTTTTGTTCTCTCTCCAATACAAATGTCGTGTGCTCTCAAGTGTTACACATTTCTTGTTGTTTTGTAGTTTTTTTTTTAATTTTATTAAAATACCCGCGCGTTTACTTGTAACTTTCTATACATACACTTGCTGAAAAGTAAAATAAAAAAATGAACTGCTGCTGCAATTTAAAGTTAAAGTTTTAAAAAAAAAATATATAAGTTAATATTAACAATAGAAGTCATAATATGCGAGTGTGTGTGTGTGTGTGAAAAGGGAATAAAAGACGTGTGATTATGTGTATGGGAATTTTTAATATAAATGTATGTTTTTTTTTTGTATTATTATTTTTTTCTATAATATTTTAATAATAATAAGGGCTGAAATGCACATTTAAAATGTGTATTGTATACAAAATTGTATCAATGTAAAACAAATGTTGTTCCATTCACAGAACGTGCGGCTATTGAATTGAATGAACGACAGGTGCGAATATCGGTTGATTGTTGTATGATATTAATATGAAATTGAAAAAAATATAAGTCAAGTGTTTGTTTCCTTCCTTGTTCGTCGTCCTTAATCTTATCCTTAAATATTAAACGTTAAATTGAGTGATGGTCAATAATAATTTCACGTATTCAGGCCTAGAATCGTTTCCTTGTCCTGACCAGGTCAATTCAAAATTCCCATAAAGTTTAACGGACAAAAATCTCTTAATTTTTTATGCGTGATGTCACACAAGATACATGTGTGGATATATAATAATAACATGTTATGAAAGTTCATGGTCCGACAATTTCTTACATGTCTTTGCATATTTTCTATGAGAACCTTAGTGATATTTGGACCTTAAAAAAGACAATAGATTACCATAAAACAGTGGTCAAGCTGACATAATCAAAGGTATAAGAATATTTAAAGATTCAATTTAAATTGGACTAACTTTACATTTAAGTGATGATCAGATTTTAATGCCCAACCAACAAGGATTTCAATTTCAACCTTAAATTGTAAATTTTCTTTGAATTTTTTTAACTGTAATACCAGACTCGAAAATATTTACATTGTAATTTGACCATCTTATCTCATAATACATTTTATCATTTATTTTTGTCTCTGTAACAGTTTTCTCAGTCATTTTATCATTTTATCAGTCATAACACTGATAATCACAAAACTTTGATACGAAACTGACAATGACATGACTCATATTCAGCACGCATCGTATGGCAACGTATTTTAATCTTCAAACACAAAAATTATCATCAAATAAATATTGTAGTAAAAAATCAAAAAAAGAAGAGCAACTGAAAAGGCAGTTAAAACATATTCACTCTTAAATTGTTATTTTTCGAAAAAATTATTATTAACGAAAAACGTAAATAAAACATTTAATTTTGAATAGTAAAGAGAAATATTGTACATGTGCTGGTATCACTAGCTGCCTTCAATGAAAACAGAAAATTTAAATAAAAACTTTTAATGGAATAAAAAATTTTACTGTTCCTGCCTAATTACAACTATTACGTATAAATTTTAAAATAAAAAAAAAAATTAAATAAAAAAGTTTGACACATATTCAATATGCACCGACAAAAATCTTCAGTTATTGCTCAGACATACATTGATACGGTAGTTAGTGAAATTAAAAGTTAAAGAAATTGAATTGATTTAAATCGTAAATTAAATTAATTGTTTTGTTTTGTTCGTATTCGTTTACAATTAAAACAAATAAATGTGATATGGAATGAAATTTAAGTACATAAGGGCTTAAAAATAGAAAAAAAAAATCTTTATCTTATCAAATGTGTTATCCATACAAATTGAGTTGCAAAAATATCTTTAAACAAGTTATTTTTTTTGATTAAAATAAAAATAAATGATATTTTTGAATAAAAATGTGTAGAAATAGATATTTGTAAATTAACATACGAGTCTAACCAGAAATATTAAGCAATAAATAAATATAATAAATACCAAAGTTAAATAAAGACTGTTAAGTAAAAAGGTAAAGTAAAATGTGTCAATTAATATTAAATTAATTAGTTTCTATCTAGACGTGATAATGTAAGGTTCAGTTTGAGACGTGTATTGAATTAAAAGACCGGTAAATTAAATTTTACATTGAAAAGTTTAAAATTTTGAATTAAAAGTTAAGAGTTTGACTTTTACGAGGTATTTTTTAAAGTTTTGTTCATGACAACGATGAATTTTGGTTTCACGACTCAAATTACCTGAATTGACCTGTAACAGGGGGCCAGCCCTGCGCCTGAAATCCTTATCATTTTATCAAAATACCCAGGATCGTTTCAGCATATCACGATTTGGGCTCGAGTATAGACAATTGACCCATCCATCGTTACAGGACCTTTTGAAATTACAGTGAAATTGTAATACCTGCTCGAAGCATGCTCGAGTATTGATACCTGTTCAAGTTCAGTATCAAGGTCCCATGAAATTCTCGTTTCTTTTATCACTTAAAACAAAAAAAAAAATCTTCAAAAATTTGATCTCCATACAAAGAAACCAAGTCATAAAATCTCAAATCTCATCACAAATTCCTGCAAATCACGTTTTTTATCTCTATTATTCATTGTGCATCTCTTTGTTTCATGATGACCTATAACAACAATTTCAATCCAAGACTAACAAAGCAATTCAAATACCAAAACAAGATTAGACCTGGTACAAGTTGAAATCCTCTCATAATGTTCAAGGCATTTAATATGCACTTCACATCATCACAAAGTGCATCAACTTCATTTAATCATAATAATTATTATGAAATTATCAATTTTTTGTTATTCTAATTGTGCAATACTTTCGATTTTATTTTCATTTGAATTTCATTTTCAATTGAGATAACAATTAATCATTTATAGTAAATATTCATTTGATCTCAATCCAAAGTCAAGGAAAATCATGTGAGATCGGTTTAAAAGTGTGAAATTAAGTCATCGACCACTATCATAATATTAAAATGAGATATGTAATGAGAGTAAATTCACTTAAAATGTGTGATATTAGGTCAAAAAACAAAAAAAAATTAAACAAGATCATGGTAAAAATATAGTCCAAACTGATAAGGAACTTCATTTTACTAGTGAAAGACACTAAATCCGAAATTTCGTCATTATTGGAAAAAAAATTATTAAATTAAGAACTTAAAGAAAGAAGACACAATTGATAAGGAAAAATTTAGGTCAATAATAAAAGTAGTAATCAAAATCTTATTAAAATAAAAAAATTATAAAAATTACCGTCACCTTTTTCTCATGATTTCATCGCACAAGGTAAAGGTCGTTTAATGTCGAATACTTAACATTCGAATAACGATTTAATGCGAAATGAAAGACACATTATTGCAATAATTATTAGTTTAATTTGTGTTTAATTAAGAAATATTCATACATTATTTAATTTTATTTGGATTTCATAATGAAAGTGTATTACAAAAAAAATGTCTGAATAAGCGATTGTCAGAAAAACGAAGCTCAGTGTATTTGGATAGATCTCGTCACATATCCAATCCCATACAAAAATGTCCTTAAAAGCACAATGACACTAATTGTCGGTTCTGGCTTTGGAAATTTCAAAATTGGTACTCATGAAATAAATTTCATATCATTCAAGACCGAAATCAAAGGATATCATCGTAAAATTTCATGTAAACATTATTGGTCATGTAATTTCATATGCAAAACATAATTGTTTGTTATTATTAATGTATTATATAATTCTCAACAAAACAAAAAATTTCACACTTCGTTAATTTTTTTAACAAAAAAAAAACGAATTAAATTTTAATGTATAGCGTAATTAGTAAAAATTCACGACTTGAATAATCAATCCATTGTATCAAGACGTTTTTTTTTTAAATTGCCGCGGCATGGCGAAAGTTTTTTTTTTATTTTCTGTTCACTTCAATGAAGCCTTGATCTACAATTGATAATCCTTTAAAATACAAATTCATAAAAGAAAATCAGCTCGTTCTTGAAAAGAGTCTTAAAATAATTTTAATTGACTCGTAAAATTTTGCACTTTCATAATTAACCGCAAAATTTTAACATAAAAATTACTTGATAACCTTTGTCTTGCGATTTTTTTTTTAATTTTTTGGGTGTATAACAAAATCCAACAAATTTTTGTCACTATTGAGATAGGTCAGTGATACTGTGGGATGTTGTTCGTAACCAGTTTCGGTTAATTCTTGTTCAAGGAAGATATGTGTGATATAACGGAAGTACAATAACCGTGCTTTTCACTTTTTAAAAATTATTTCATGATTTATTGTGATTAAAATGAAACCTGTTTTTATTAAAAATTGTATTTTTCTTATTCTTATTGCAGTAGATACCGAAACGTGAGACAATGAAGATCACACATGCAGCAACACATCCAAAGGATGATAACAGTGCCAATATTGAATTTCATAAAATTGTTCCAGATGCTGTGCGTCCACCGAGATCAGATTCACCACTCATATTTCCATTAGCACCTAGCAGTGGGACACAAAACAAACATTTTACTCCGTTAAATCGTCAGGTAAATTTTTTTTTTTTTAATTGACTTCTTTTGATATTTAAATTAATATTTTTTTTACATTTAATCAGCTACTAGCATCATGTGGTCCTGTGCTTGCTTCAATAGGAGCTGGAATGGTTTTCGGATACTCAGCCACCCTCTTACCTGCATTGAAAAAGACTGATTCAGAGATAAGTGTGAATGGAGATACAGGTTCCTGGATTGCATCCCTTTGCCTATTGCCAATGGCAATTGGATGTCTGCTTGGCGGGTTTTCAGTTGAAAAGTTTGGACGTAAAATTGCACACTTACTTCTCTGTATCCCACTCCTACTTGGATGGATTTTCATTTATTTTGCATCAAATTTGGAAATGCTCATATTTGGCCGGATTCTGGGTGGACTTGCAGTTGGCCTTATGGGACCTGCATGTTCTGTGTATCTCAGTGAAATGAGTGACCCAAAATATCGTGGTCTGTTCTTGGGAACTCCATCAATGGCACTTTCAATTGGAATTTTATTCATTCACATAATTGGAACATTCTTCACATGGCGAATGACAGCACTCATTGCCTGTAGTTGTCCTGTTTTGTGCTTCCTCTTAATGAGCATTGTACCTGAAAGTCCATCATGGTTGTTGTCAAAAGGCAACTTTGATAAAGCAGCAAAAGCCTTTAAATGGCTTCGAGGTGGTTCATTTGAGAGTGAACAGGAATTCCGTGTTATGGTTGATAAGCAAAAACAGTTACAAGCCAGTGAAGGAGAATTGCTTCCATTTTGGGTTCAGTTACGATTAAACATATCAAAACCTGAATTTTATAAGCCATTTAGCATAATTTTTCTCTGTTTCTTCATCATGCAACTCAGTGGACCCAATACACTTGCATTCTATTCGGTCACAGTAATGAAAGACACGCTTGGATCTGGAATCAACGAATACTTTGCCATGATTATCATTGATTTATTGAGAGCTGTTATGTCAGTTGTTGCTTGTATCCTATTAAAAATCTCTAAACGAAGATTTTTAGCTATATTTAGTGGAACTGGAACAGTTTTGAGTTTATTTTCATTGTCCGGATACCTCATGATAGCAAAAATGTATCCTGAAGTCAAGGAATTTGCATGGCTTTCCTTACTTTTCCTAATTTTATACATAATTTTCATCTCAATCGGGATCTTCCCACTGCCATGGTGTGTCAACGGCGAATTATTACCATTAGCGATGCGTGGATTTGGAAGCAGCATCAATTCATCATTCAATTTCATTTGGTGTTTTGTTGTCATCAAAACAGCACCTGAAATGTTCACTACAATTGGAATGGAAGGCACATTCTTTTTCTATGGTATAGTTTGCTTAGTCGGAACTATTCTCATATTTTTCTTTTTACCAGAAACGAAAAACAAAACTTTACACGAAATTGAGGCTAATTTTCAAAGTTCATCGAATCAAAATGAAACATCACCCTCAATTACTATTAGAACATAAATTGTAATATTTTTTAAAATAATATTTAAAATAAAAAAAAAGTATTTATTAGTCAATTTAAGCGAATCTAGAAGAAAAATTAGATTAATAATAAAATATTTTTTATATAAATACATTTATTTTTAAATTTTTTTTTACGTTAAAGAAAGAAAAAAATTCATCATCCAGCCATATTTCATTTAAATTAATTATTCACAATTCACTGTAATTGTGGGCTCTTACGAAACTGATTAGCTAAAATACCTTCGTCAGTGTATCCTGCAATCTCTTGTGGCACAATTGCGCTTTCTTCGACTCCAGTGCACGGACGACACATACAACTCAATGGTGCTTTTGTGTTCACCTGAAAATAAAACGAATCATCACGTGTTTGATAGTGTAACGGTTTTTCAATTCAAACTATTTTTTAACGTTTTATCGTTTAAATGTCAAATTAAATTGACATTTGTTGACATGAAGTCGATATAAATAATTATTCGTCAACAAAGAATTGGGAAAACAGAAAATTGTGAATAAATGGTAGAAAACAAACGAATATTACTTAATACCTGAACTAAAACAGTTCAAAAGAAGTCCAATCAAGGATGTTTAATGGAGATAGCTAAAAAATTCAGGTAAACATTTGATTTTTTTTCTGTGAAAGTTTGTTATGCTTCACAAAACAGCTGCTTGAATCGATTTTTGTTTTCATCCATAAATTTACATTGAAAATTGAATTTGAATCTCAATTACTTACCTTTCTGAATTTGCGTTCACCATTCTTAGCCCTTGGACAAAATAGTGCTACACTTGCTTCTCGTTCACCACTTTCCTAAAGTAAATTACAATTAAAAAACAATTAAGGGATTCCATACTTCAATGAAACAAGTTACCTGACAACACATGCAACTACGTTCCAATTGCCAAATTTTCGAGCCAGACACCTGAATGTAAGACTCACATCGACCGATGCAAGCAAATGATGGAATGGGTTTTGGGACACATCCAGGATATTGCAAAACATGGATTACAGGTGTAACTTGACACTCATCCGTAGTTCGTTGAACATCATTTTCCTGTGCACTTACTTCCGGCATCACATTTTGACGTAGAGTGCAAGCACAAGTCAGTATTATAGCAAATGAAACGCGAAATGATCTCATACTTGTCCGACAAGGCAAAATTAGCAAGAGCAACTGTTATGAGTGAATTATTGACGCGGAATGTTAAAAATGAAGCTTTCAGGCATGATATTTATATCAAAAATCCCATGAATTAGGAGAAAATTCCATTCGACATCTGCGTAAACGATTATTTTCCAATGATTCTGCTTTGATTTAATGCAAAATATTAATAATTTCTCATAATTCAATCAAAATTTAACACTTATATAATGGAACATGCAAATATATTTAAAACAAAAAGGACGAGAACATAGGATTCACATCAAGGCACGGCAGGGGGTCTATCCTACTTCAAATAGTTGAACCAGTTGATACAACATGAAAGAAGAGGGAAATAGAGGAAAAAACTAAAGGAACACCCGTTACGTGACACTATCACACAATGTTAAACGTTTGAAGCAAAAATCAAGGAAACATGAACCCACTTGACTAGGCAGCAGATAAAATATGATGGACAACATCAATTTTGATGACTATGCGTGAATTTTATTTAGATTTTTGTGTCATAAAATACAAAGTTCATCGACCTCACAAATTAGGTCCTGCTGAGCTTGAAGCCAATAATAATTTGATTTGTCTTGGGTAAGGTCAATAACCGGAAAAGTATTAAAACGTGTGAGAGGAATTCTAGAGTTGGACATTTAGAGCTAAGAAATTGATAATGACAAATTGATTTCATGACAATGAAAAGATTTAAATTAAGTGCGTATAACTTCTATCATAATATTTATTTATTTCAAAATAATCGCAATTACGTCCCTTTTACATAAATTTTATAGTTTTTTTAATTTCTACAATTAATTTATCTGGAAAAGTCTCCACATTTATAACATCGACAGTCAGCTGGTTCCTTTAGACGAGTTTCCATAGTTGCTTGTTCTCCAGTCAACCTGACACCATCAGGATCATAGCAGTGCGTCAACAAGATTGTCTTGTCTTTCAAAAATGTTTCACGACAACAATAGCATTCCTTCAAAAAGCCAGTTTGAGTTATGACCGATGGCTGTACTTGACTATTGCACAAACCCTCACATTTCATAACCGTCACTTCAGCATTACAAGTTCGTTGTAGTCGACCCAACTCATCATACTCCTCCTTCACCAAATGTATTTCTGATGGTAATGTTTCACAATTTTCATCACCTCGATTACTCATTTGACCAAAAGCCAAACAGAATACAATTGAAATTGTATACAAGAAAAGGGTTTTTGTGAAAAAGTTTGCCATTTTAACTTGGAATCCTAAAAGAGAATGGCTAAAAATTTCAATCAATCAATTGCTTTTATAGTTACATTAATTTATTTCATTTAAGGGGAAATTGAATGTTAACATTCTCCGTTTTTTTCACATTTTCTTTCAGAATCACTTTTCCAATCAATTTATTTTACTATTTCCAACAATTTTATCGTTAACACACAATATTCAATATCAGTCAAATCATTTCAACTAAACTGGAACTTCAACTGCAAAAAAATATAAACTTCAATATGTCAAATAATGTGAATAATGGATCTTCGAATAATGGATTATCTGCAGGAAGAAAACGGTCAAAATCGGATCAAGGCAACAATGATCAGTGCTCACAAAAGGATGAGGCGAGAGATTATCAAGGAAATGAGGGTGATGAGCCACAGCAAAGAAATGGGAATAAGCCCAATGGTACACGGTTATGTCGTGATTTTTTGAGAGGAAATTGTCGCAGGAAGTATTGTAGAGTAAGTGAATCTGACATTTTAGTTCAATGAGATTTTTTTATAATTTTTTGGTTTAATTTCAGTTTCCACACGTGAATTCTCCGGACCAAGTGGTATTTTGTCATGATTTTCAGAATAGTTATTGCCCAAGGATTAATTGCAAGTAAGATTTTTCATCCATGATTGTATGAAATGACTCTAATTATTCGTTTTTTATTATTTCAATAGATTCTTACATTACTCAATTGAAGATGAAGAACATTACCGAACATATGGTGAATTTCCACAGACAGATGAAAAAGATGGACTTCCTTTGCCACCTCCTCCTCCCCCAGCTGGTCCTATTTATGACAGATATAATCGTGACTTTCATTTCAATCCAAACAACAGACAACGAGATCCAGATTTAATTCAACAAATACCTTTTGCACCACAAGGAAATGGTTATCGAAGTAATTATAACGGTAATTTTCGAATAACAAATTTGAAATATAATTCAATAAAATTCAATTTTAAACAGATTATTATATGGGTCAGCGTGACTTTCACAGAAGAGATGAATTCGGTAACGGACCTGGTCCAATTAAGAGAGAGAGAAGTGATCGATATCCTGATGGGTCATTTAAGCGATTTTGTAATGATGATGAGCAGCCTGATATAATGGCTATTATCCGGTAAAATTTCACTAAAATGCAAATTTGAATTTTAAATGATTGACTTGAAACTATTTACAGAAAATTTGAGGAAGAACAATACATGTTGCGACGTCGTGTCGAGGCAAATGAGGTTAAAATTGCTGAACTTCGTGCATCAAATGAATTTTTGATGTCACAAAATGCACATTTACGTATGAATACTGTACAAGTATCACGTGTCGTTTCAACTGTCACAAATTCATCACCACAGGCTGCAGGACAGTCACAACCAGCGGTAAATTTTCCTTTAAATTAAAATCCATGTAATGTATTTTTTATTCATATAACTCATTATAAATTTACAGCAAGTTATAAGCACTGTTTCAATGGCTCCTGTTCAAATGACACCAATTGTTAGCATGACAACAGCTCAACAGCCAACTATCATTGGTGAGACATGAAATTGAATTCAAATCATAAGATTTTAATCTAAAAAATTAATTTTCAGCTAGTGCAAGTCCACATTTAGCGATTGCCGCAAGTACATCGCAAGGTCAACTTACAATTGCCCAACCGAATATTAGTGCGTTAAGTACATCGACACAACAATTGACACCCATCAATCAGATTACATTGACTCCAACACTTACACATCAAGGAGCTTCAATGGGCCTAGCTACAATTAATACGTCTCAAGCACTAGCTATGTCTAATGCGACAATTATGACTCCCACTATTATGACTCATAGCATTTTACCACATTAATTGGTGAAATTTAACTCAAAATAATTTGGAAAGGCAGAAAAAAAAGAAAATTTTATGTAAAAAAAAAGAAATGTAATTTAAACACTTTAATTTTAATTTAAAAACTTTCTTAGTTAGTTTCTTCAATCTCTTATTCCTTAAATGTAAGTTTTAAATATAGGCCAAATATAATAGTTTTATCTTAAGTAAGATAAAAAAACAATTTAATGTGAAAAAGGGTAGTTAAAAGAAGATATTTTTGAAAATTGTATTTAAAATATTTAGTTAAAAAAAAAAGTGTAAAATTGAACAACACAAAAATGTTAATTGCTTAAAAAAAAACATATAAAACGCAAACCTTAAGCTTATGCATGATGTTAAGTCATTGATTATGTTAGAAGAGAAAAAATGATATAAAAATATAGATATTTAATGAATTAAATTCAACTTTCATTCAAATTTTTATCAAGGTCAATCATAAGCTCGTTGCAAACCTTAGTATCCTGGAATTTCGGCTGAATTGATTACAGGACGATTTCAATGAAAAAAAAATTGTTTTTTCTGTTGCGTTTAATTTTATTTTTTTTGTTATTTTTTATTATTTATTTGACTTAAATATGTTACTTCAATATTTTTTTGTTAGTACATCGCATATTTAGAAATAAATACAATTAATTATTGATTGTATACAATTTTTTTTTAATATATCAATATCAAATTTTAATATAAATTAATTCTACTTCAAAAGAAACGCGCTTCATTTTTAAAAACTCTTATTCTTAAAAGCATTTCAATATAAAAAAATATATATTTTGTGTTGTTCAAACTTTTCTCTTCAAATTATAACTCTTAACTCAATTAAAGTTTTGTGTTGTAAATGCTAAAATTTCGGGGTCACTGTTAGCTGCGGCCTGAAATTTATCTGGAAAATCTTGGGACACTTGACGCACAAAAGCAGAGATGATTTCTTTGGTTTCTGTGAAGGGAATATTTTTTTTTAATGACATAAAATCGTTAAATTTAATGTGATATCAAAATTACCATCATTACTGAATTGTTTTTTAGCGAGGGATCCCAAGCCGATTGCAGTAATTCGATCAAGTAATGGAACTAAAACATCATTTCCTTGTTGATAGACCAATGTGAATGCTTTGAATATGGCTAAATTTTCATCAAAATCTTCACGCAATGGAAGGTATTGAATGAAACTTGGAAGTACCTGAAACGAACATTTTAGTTTAACTTGAAATGAGAAATTTGATGTAAATTTTACCTCTTTTAATGGTACCAATGTGCTATTTGCAATAATTAGTCTAGCTAAAGCACCACAAATGTTGTCTAAAGTTCCTGCATGAGACTCGTGACTGACACCATGCGATAATGCTGATAAAATTTGTGGAAAATATTTGTGTGAAATTTCACCAGAATACAAAACCATTTCACCAAGTCCAAAAATTGTGTTGTTTCGTACTTCGTCGTTACGATCATTTACGCATGATAAGAAAATCGGGAGAAGTGTGTCAAACCATTGACTTGATTGGTCTTTCAAGCCAGCAAAACATTCGGATAATACACCAATAGCAAATGCTCGTTGCGAATCAGTTGATTCATCCTTGTGTTTGGATTTCTCAATTTTATGAATGAAATATGGGAATATTTGACTGAAGTAATGTGAAAATTCGAGGGGTTCAAGTGCGAGGCCAAATCTAGGTAAAATATCACCTGCTTGTTCAATTATTGCCTCATCATATTCTGACTCTTCCATTTCATCGGTATCGACGGGCTCTTCATATTGACATTGAACTTTCCCGTGAAGCACGTCTGTGATACATCCGAAAATTGCATCCTTTTGGCCATCAGCTGTCAATCCAGCACCTTTCAAGTTTTTGAGAATTTCATTGAATGCATCTAAAGCTGCGATGACAACGAGACGTTCCTCGTCAGTACGGATCAATTCACTGTATTTTGGGATTAGAATCAATAATGCTTGTTTAGCACCTTCGACATTTCCTAACTTGTACAAAGAGATGACGAATTGCTTCAATGCTTCAACTGATGATCGACGTATATCCTCATTTGGGTAGTTGATCAATTTGTAAATTTCCTCAAAACTTACTTGAATAAATGGAGCAAATGCGGCACCAGCATGTTCTGCAAGTTCACATAATGCTAAAATTGCTTCTTCCTTTTCATCCATGTACGCATTTTCAACAGCATATCCAGCAATGTCATCATCGTCATCCTCATCTTCACCATCCGATTGCTCAATATTGATTTCCTGATTCTCATCTTGGGGTTCAGGCTCTGTATCAACTACATCTAAAGATTCATCGTCTTCCTTAAATGTTGGAATCAGACCCTCAGTGCTTTTCACACTTTCAATCATCATTTCCACAATTTTATCTAATGGTGCTTGTGCCATCATTTCATTCACAGAAGCAGCAATTGATGCAAAAAGATTGTAACAAGCACGTCGTGTATCAGGCTCATCAACACCTTGCAACAAAGTACATCCAATATTGAGTGAATCATTTGCAATACACATGAAATTCTCTTTTCCAATTTGACGTGCAAAGGCAGCTAATGTGTCGACAGCATGTGGACGAAGTGTTTCAATATCAGCATCTTCTGATAACACCAAATATGGTTTAATAAGTTCAATTATTTTCTGGAAATAAGGAACCATGTTTTCTTTGGCCGCATTTGTCGTACATGTAACTGCACTCAATGCCAATTCTCGTAAATGAACTGAATTTTTTGGATCAAGAGCTTCAATTAAGCGTTCCATGAGTACGGGTAAATATGGAGTTAAGCCATCTTCTAAATTCTCACAGTATGTTTCAAGTGCATAAAATACACGATCAATGTGAGCGGGCTCTTGACCTGTAGCTGCGAGCGTTGAGCAAAGTTCGTGTAGGAATTGGAAAAGTATTGGAAGGATTTCAGATGCGTATTGAGAGATTTCTGGTTGTAAGTGCTCTGAAAATTGACCAAGTGCGAATAAAGCAGCATTTCGGACAACGGGAGTTTGATCAACAATTCCCACTTTGATGCAATCAAGGAGTGCACGGAGATATTTCGATGAAAGTGCTTCAGAGCAACCTTCAGCTATTACAGCAATACACAAATATGATGCTTTTTTATATAAGGGATTATCACCTTTGAGTGCTGGTTCCAATAATGCTAATAAACTAGGAATCAACTGTTTTGGAGGGACATTCAATGCCAGAATGTCCATTGTTTGTGTGGCACATGTCATTGGTGTTGACACCTCATTAGAACCAAAATACTCTTCTTCTTCATCATCATCATCAACTGGACTAGCCATTAATTCAAATAATGCATGAATGATAGTGTCTACAAGTTTCAATTTAATTATCTGCTTTTTCCTCATGCGAATCAACCAACCAAGGTAAGTCAATGTCTTGACACGAACACTATCTTCCAATTCCTTATTGCCTACAGTTTTCAAGCAATATTCAATAATTAATTGCAAATGTGGTGAAATAACTTTAACATTTTCTTCAGCTAAATTCTCTAAAATATCAAATGCATTTATAAATTGATCAGCATCTTTCAAAGCAAAGCCATTCAAAGCTTGTAACACATATGGAATTGAATCACTAAATGTACGTTCGGCCAAACTGTTTAACTCCCCAAATGAGAACGGAATTAAATGTCCAACACCGACGAGAATGTGATAAACTGTATTTGATGTCATGTTACCGGAAGCTGCTGTTGCGGTCAATACTGCAGAATACATGTTAAAGACAGCTTGTAAATGTGGCACAAATTGATCTGGAGCATTGTCAGCTAAGGTGGCAAATGTTTGACTTCCCAATTCACTGAGATTTGGATCCGTCGATGCAATACTCTCAAAAACGAAATTCAATACTTGCTGCTCCCATTCTTGATTTTTTCCAAATTCATGACGTACTAAAACTCCAACAAAGGCTGTTATGGCATTTCGCACTGGACGTTCGGTTTCTGTACTAATTGCACGTAGCATTCCATTCCGGATACTAAAATTAAAAAGAACATGTTATCAATTTTTAGAATGTGTGTATAATCTGATTGTACGTTAATTGAATTTAATTAAATCAAAATTTTAAACATAATTTTTGTTAGTCACAATGAATCACTTACACAGCTTGATGTTCAGGAGACACCATTTGCCAATTTTTCAGCTTTCCAAGTCTCTTTTTGAGCAATGTAGCTGCATATTGTCTCACTTGAACATCTGGACATGACACAGCCAAATCACATAATGCTGGGATCGTTTCAGGACGTTTAAAGGCTTCTTGTAGTTCTGCTGTTGCCTGTTTATTAAATTTAGTACAGAAATTATTTTTTAATTGCAACAGACAGGATGTTGATGTAATTTAATATTGTTGTATGCATTTCATTAATTTTATAATTTAATTTGAACAATAATTAGACATCATACATAACGTAGAAGGAAATGGTTGTGAGAATTGAGAGCACATGTCTTGGAATCATGAGTCATTTTTCAAATAAGACAACAACAAAAAAATCTTTGATATTTATAAAAAAAAAAATTAACATTGTTACACATATACATTCCATAGAAATTCGTGGCTATAAATCACTTTTTACATATGGAAAAGCCACATGGGATGAGGAAGATACCGGGGGGAGTAACTTAAAAATCACTTACTCTTGAAATTACATCACTGTCAGCTACTAACAAGTTTTTAATTATATTTTCCATGCTTTTGGAACTTTTTGCACGCAAATTAAACAAAAAATGTAATTTAAATTCGCGTTAAATGTGAGATAATTGTAAATCTGCAGGCCAGAAAAATTCCGCAAATTTTCAGCAAATTCAAATGACAAAGATTGGAGACAGTTTGATTTGACATGCGACATCATTCAAAGGGTTTCCAGTTTTTAGTTGAAGAGTTACGAATTGAATTTTATTGCTTATTTTATTTAAATTCTATGCTTATTTATCTTATTTTCATAGTCGAATTCCATTAAATTTCAAAAATTTTAATGAAATTATCAGTTAATCGTACTTTACATGAAAATTTCGATTTTCGCTGCATTGTTATGATCGATTTCTCGAGCTTGCATTTCCCTTTGATTTGTAATCCATAATAAAAAGAAGTCAAATCGGAAAAAAATATTTTTCTTCGTTTTAATTATTTAATTTATTGTGAGTAGAATATAAAATTAATTTGTAAAAACACAAAAAATCACAAAAATGGATGGGCCTCCAGCGCCACAAGGTGAGGATTCTACCGAATTCCTATTAGTTTTCAAATAATTTAGAAATTTTAAATTTCTAACAAGGCATAACCTCATTAGTTAAAGAGTGTAAAATTTATATTTGGCTTGTTTTGTGTTTCAGATCAAAATCTTAGGAATATAATTGATAAATTAGCTGAATTTGTTGCGAGAAATGGAACTGAATTTGAACAAATGACCAAGAACAAACAGCAATCAAACCCAAAGTTTGCATTTTTATTCGGCGGTGAATATTTTAGTTATTATCAATGGCGGAAGGAAAAGGAACGCGAAAGGTTTGGATGTGAGTTGAATTAAATTTATGAAAACTTGAAGTTTATAATAAAAATATTTAAATTTTAGTTGGTAATATGTCAATGTCAGGTCCACCACCACCAGGCACTGGACCTCCAATATGGCAAAATAATGCAGCAAACTTACCTCCAGTAATGCCTGGAGTGCAACAAAATCCAAATGCAGCACAGATTGAAGCTCTAAACGTCCAACAAAACAAATTACGGGAACAAATTCAACAATCTGAGCAGAATTTACAAGCACAGCATAGTGTAAATTTCTATTCAAATCATTTCAGAGCCACATTTTAATATTTTTTTCTCCCAATTCAGGTCCTTTTAAATCAGCAACAAACTCAGATAGATGCAGCCGTTAAAATAGCTCAAAATGAATTGCTGCAACGTCAAGCCGATGAAAATGGAATCAAGTTACAAGAGCTCGATGCCCTCCTACAACCCATCATTGATTCTTGTACGAAGGACAGCATTTCCAATGGTAAATAATTAGATGAAAATGTTTCGATATAAGATTTTTTTTAATTTTATTTTCATTGTGTAAATATATCTCGAATGATAACGAATCCCTTTTAATATAAACGCTGTGCGTTCTCCCTTTTAATTTAATATATAATTTTTTTTAACAATTAAAATTTGATAAATACAAAATAAATTGATTATTTTCTTGTTATAATTGCAATTTTAGGCAAAAGCTGGATATTACAGCACACTTCTGATGCGTCAAAATGTCAAGTTGTTTCACAGTATCTTTTAAAAAAGTAATTTTTTATAGATTTTTTTTTAAAATAAACCTTTTTATTTTTTTGTCGCAAAATTCCAATGTTACATGCAAATCATCAACAGACAAGTATGATAATTTTTTTTAGCTCATGTGTCTGTTGGTAAAATCTTGTACTTTTAAAGGTCAATGAACACCTTTACAGAAAGCAAGTTAGATTTAAGTATTAAATTTAGATAAAATGTCGAGTGTGCTTTACTGTAATCATACATCCCCATAGAAAATCCCTAAAATTTAAATGAAAAGTCTCGTTTTTAAGTTACAGTTGATTACAGTAATTCACATTATTAAGGATATTTTTTTCTTTTTTTTCTCTCTTCGTTTCTCCACATAAAATATCAAACACAAAACCTGAAAAAAATGAAAAAAAAAATTGTAAAAATACAAAACTTATCACGAACAACAGGGCCATTATTGAAGGTGCACCGTTTACACAGAAACTTCATTTGATTTATTTAGTAAATGATGTAATTCACCATTGGTAAGTAAAATTTCAATGTAAATTTAACTTTTTATATCATATTTGTTTACAGATAACGATTTTTTGATAAGAATTTGAACTAAAATTCCTTTTTTTATGTTTTTTTACCTTTTACAGTGTCCGCAAAAATTCTGATGAGCTGAAAAAGTGTCTGGAAAATGTCGTGATACCAATGTTTTGTAATGCTCAAATGTGTAAGTTTTCATTGATGCGATTTTGCATATAACCTTAAATTTAACTGTGATTTTTTGCATAGGTGCCACTGAAGAACAACGGGCCAAGTTGACGAAATTGCTCACGTTATGGGAATCAAAAGCGAATTTTTTCGATGCATGTGTCATTTCAAAGTTAAAATCACCTCCATCATCACTCCAGGAATATCAAGCTAGTTTACTCACACAGCATGCTTCCATTATTGCTCCATTGACCCAGGCATCAAAAACCACATATGAAAAGTGAGATAAACACAATTTTTTTTGTTTAAAACGAATCTAATGACATTCATTCAAAATTTAGCTACCAACAACAACATCAGGTATTTGCTGACCATGCAACACGTCAAATTGCAGTCATCGAAACACAGAAACAACAATTAGAACAGCAAGGCATCCAAATGATACTACAACAACAGCAGCATCAACAGCAACAACAACAAATTTCAGTGGTTGGACAATCACATCAAAATTTACCCAATAATGTGAATCCTCAACTTTCATCGATAATCCAGCAAATTCAAATGCAACTGAGTAACGGAAATGCAAACAATGCAGCTGCAAATTCTCCTCGAAATATACCAACATTAGTGACATCTGTCCCTGGTCAAATGAATTCCAATGAGTCTCGTGATGATATGGGTAATCATCGTCAATCGATGTACCAACCGCCTCCATTATCACAGAAAAATGATGATTTATATGGAAATAATCGAGTTGATTCTCCGGCAAATCAAGGAAGAATGAATGATTACAGTTTACCACCACCACAAATACCGGATATGTCAAAACCTCCTCCAGGCTTTAATGATGCAAGTGCTGAACCACCACCCGCGATCCTTGAAGACCTTACACCAAAATTACCCTACTTTGACTTGCCAGCTGGTTTAATGGTACCATTAATATCATTAGAAGATTGTAACTACAAGGCACTAGATCCCAGTCTAATTAAACTTCCTGCTCCAGTTCCACCTAGTGAGAGATTATTGTCAGCTGTTGAAGCATTCTATGCACTGCCAAGTCACGAACGGCCTCGTGATGGTGAGGGTTGGGAAAAATTAGGTTTATATGAATATTTCAAGGTAAAAAATTCAGCTAAGAAACAAAAAGAAGATGAAATTGCTCAAGGCATACGAGAGAAATCGAGGTCACCAACTCCAATTGATCCGCTTCTCTTAAAACCACCACGTAAAAAGAATAAACGAGTTTATCGATCAAAAAGCAGAACGCGCAGTAGAAGCAGGTCAAAGAGCAAAAGTAAATCACCTGAGAAACAAAGATCACCTACACCTCCTCCTGCACCTCCACCTCAAAGACAATCAAGGTCACGACGTCGATCTATCACACCACCACCACAAAGACGTGAAGCAAAAAATATCCGAGAGCGTGAACGTTCAATCAGTCCTCCAATGGCAAGTTTCGCTGGTGCAACATACACAAAATCAGCTAATGAATTCATCGAAGAAACGAATAAAGGACATCAAATGCTCATGAAAATGGGATGGGCCGGCAGTGGTAAAGGTCTCGGTGTTGCAGCACAGGGCATTGAACAACCAATATCTGCTGGTGAAGTTAGAGAGAAACAGGATTTGTATAAGGTAAACTTAAAATTTTCAAAATTCAGATCACATTTTTTATTAATTATAAAATTTTCACAGGGAGTTGGCGCTTCAACCCAAGTCGATCCATATGAAAGCTTTCGTAGAAATAAAGCTACGAGTTTTATACATAGAATAAGGCAACGTGATGAACGGTCTTAAATCTACTTTTAAAATCAAATCAATTATTCTGCAAAAATTACTGTTAACATAGGATAGTTCACAATAATTTTTAGTCGCTTTGTAAAATAAAATTAAAGATATTCTTAGATAAAACAACAAGAAATTTTATCAATTCATTCCTTTTTATTTCTAGTGACTGTGAACAAATAAATCAACAAAAAATATCTTAAAATCTCATATAAATGCTATCTTACTAGATTCTGACTAATTACGATTCTTTTTTGTGCTAATTTATGAGATAAAAGCAAAACAAAGAAAAATGCAATGAAAAATTTGAAACACAAAATGAAAAAAAAGTTAAAATTGACTACGTTTTAGTGAAATATGTTTGGTAGAACATGCCAAGTGACGAAGTTGTGAACCATACAAAACAACTCCACCATGTTGCGAAGCCAAATATTCCTCGATAGACTTCTGTGGTGAATATCTGAAATTAAAAAGGGTTCTTTTATAAGAACTTCACTAAAACCCAGAAAAATCCTTACATTTTTGAGTCCTTGTAATGAAGTTTGAAAATATTTCGCTGTTGAGAAAATATTCGAGTCTTCAATCGCATCAGCAACATTTTCCACTAAATTTTCAACGGCATCTGCAGACGAAACAGTCGGAGTTGGTGGTTCCATAGGACATTGTCCTATCAATTCTTCAACTTGTGCGGTTCCATTCCACGATAATCCACCTAACGTCTTATACATAAATGCAAAAAACATGCACATTATAATCGGAGCGACGTATTGCAATGTAACAACACACAAATAGTAAAAAATTGAGCTAATTTTTCTTTGGAGTTCTGTGTTTGTGATACGACCAGCTTCTTTTTTCATATCCTCGATACGATCGTACGCTAAATTAAGGTAAGCTTGCAAATAAATCGGCATTAATGCGATGCGTAAGAGAACGGTAAAAATCACAAGTCCAAGTCGAATTGTATCAAAGGCAGCTGGTGTGAGTCTGTAAATGAAAATTTAATGAAATTTCATTGAATTTTAAATGAATTTCCTCAAAACATACAGTGGCTCGCTCATTCCTGATAAAATATGGCTTGTTAAATAGTCCTTGCTGATTGGCTTGATCCATAACAGTACAAGGAAAAATGGAAGAGCAAAACTTATGTTCAACAAAAGTCGGATTAAGAAACGATCTTTGCAATATTTTAACGAATCATAATGCATTCGGGCCATACGAAGACCTGGGAAAGTGAAAAATGCACCAAGAATTGCACATGTGACAGCGATCGTGAATTTTACAATCAATTTGGATGCTGGTCCACTGAAATTGAAATAAAAATGAAATTGAAATGTCATTTAACTTGGATGAGATAAAAATTTACGTTGATTGTAATCCTTGTGTCTGTAGAAACGCTGAAGCACTTTCATTGAAACTGTAATAAGCCTGATCCAATCCAACTTCTAATTTACTTTCAGGCACTATGAGAATCATCATTGCTAACAGTAAGAAGACCAATCCGGTTACAATACAAGTCGAACGTTCTCCTATCGATTCATCACTCTTGAAATACTGGATCGTCAAGCTTGCGAGTAATTTACTGTAAAATTTCATTGAAATTAAATTTTAACCGTAATAATTTTTAAATGTTAATTACTTACAATGCAAAAAACACAACCAACAAACACCACAACATACTCAAATTGACCTCGTCCTTCAATGGAATAAAAAAGTGATAAATTTCCGAAATCAAATATACAATCAATGCATATAAACTGAAATCGAGTAACCATTGATATTCCGTGAAATATCTCAAATGAACGACATCAAATGGTGTTATTTTTGCAGTTTCTAAGGTCACTTCCAAATTCCTTGGAACATGAAATGTCGAACTGGTGTACTCAAAATGTCCGTTTTTGCCTTTGCCCTTTGATTTTTCTTTGGGTACTCCGGCTAATGTCTTTAATTCATCATCTGTTGGATGTAAATAACGTAAAAGACCTGTGCTGCAAATAAGATATTTGGCAAACGATAGATGGGGACTTAATTTTTGGATGGTGCTGACCATCACAAGAGTGATCACTAATTGTGCTCCAAGTAGTGCCTGAAATTATAATACAAATTTTGAAATGAAGTTAAAATTGAGATTCTGTTAATTATCAGTTAAGCATGTTATTCATGTGAAATCTTAAATTCTCAGTTAAAAGTTATTCCAGTTCCAATTTGAAGTCTGAAAATCTTAATTGAAGTATTTCAGTTAATCTTGGTTTGAATTGAACGACGCACGTTTAAGGCACATTCAATTGTTTGAATGAAAAACTTGAAATACGCTTGAAATTTAATTGGACGTTACTTTTCAAAACTGCGACACACATAATTAGCACATTTTCTATTTATAAAATTTTCTTACAAGATTGAGGAAAAATTAAGACCAAATATTAGAGAAAAATTTCTTACCATTTTTCTGTAAACTTTAAATGACTTGTCTTTTATAATATAAAACTATTATTGCTTTATTTGAGATCTGTTTTAATGTATTTAAATATAAATTTACATTTTTTATCTTATAAAAACCACTTAAAATATTTATTTATTAAAAAAATAACTTGCAACCTACAAAAATCCGGATACCACTGACAGTCAAATGACAGATCACTGACAGCACCTTAATGGTTTCTTGGGCATCTGAAAATTCGCTACCTGGGCAATTCATTGTTGTTATTTTTTCTAAACTTCATTTTGCGAGATTTGTTGTGTATTTATTTACAATTTTCCGACATTTAATCTATAATTTTAAGCTATATATCACAATTTTTCTTGATATTATTGCACAGTTATATGTATTTTATCAAAATATAATCATAGATAGTGATAAAAGTAATTCATTTAAGCTTAAACTGACAAAAATATGTTAAGGCGGTGAAGTAGCTACAGAAAAAAATTTCAATTTAATTGTTTTTTTCTTATCATAATAATAAAATCGTGTGATAATCAATATAAATACGCCTAATATTGAAATTTAGCAGTGAGATCATCTAATTGTGTTGAGCGTGCATCAGTAATTTAAGATAAAGTGTAAAAAAAACAACATAATTTAGATTCATCATAAAAGAGACGATGGGAAAATCAGATGAAATGGATTCAGCTAGTAAAATGTTGGCTAATGCATTGCAACAGGTAAATATTTATATTGCTGTTTTTCCGGAATACCTTACACGCATGCCAAACAAACTGCCTTGACCTATTCCAATAATTATGTTTTCACTACATTTTATGCAACAGATGGACGGTATTATAAATCAACAACAACAAACCACATTGGCAGCATCACGGTCTAATGGTTCTCCAGATTACAAAGAATTTCAAAATCATTCAATAATTGCAGCTGCTCAAAATTTAGCATTCCTACTGCAAGAACAACAAAGTTCCTCCCCAACTGGGGCAATTAGTAATGCATTCCCAGATACGTGTACCATGGAAACTATTAGTCATTGGTTGGAGAATCAACTACCGGTGAGTCAAAAATTCTATTTTACTTAAATTTTTTTGTGACATGAAATGAAATTCAAAGGAAAAATCGAATCACATCTTGTTCAAATAAAATTACGGTGTAGACTGAGTTGGACTGTAATGAGAATGAGTGTGTTTATCTATAAAATTAGAAGAAAAAAAAGGAAAAATAAAATATAAATAAATAAAATATCTGTGTCTGTTTCTCGTCTAAATACCGAAGTAGGTTGGGTCAGAGAAATAATGCATTAAATTGAACATTTCAAAGGGAAATATATTAAATGCCTTGGTAGCGTTATTTAACTGCTAACACCCGTATCATAATTAAAATGTAAAAATATCATAATACGATAAACATTAATTTTTTTTTTTCTCATTAAAATTAGATTTGACTTCTTTTAATGTAATGCGAGAGAGTAAGTAAGTTAATGAGAAAAACAAATCAATTTGTAAAAAAAATATTTATTTTCACACTTAGTTCAATTCAAGTTCTTGTGATACAAGAAAAATATTTACACACTTTGATCCACAATTAGCCTTGTCATGATGTCTGTCAATGAAATATCACTTTCACTTTTCAACAGCAGTACTACGATAGTTTTTATTTTTTAATTATTGAATGAACTTAGAATTTTATGAGTAGGAACTAAGACAAATTGGGTGACTTCATGACAGAAATTATGACTGTAATGAGTGGATGTGATACAATTTGGGTTGAATTACATCAGATTGGAAGCTATCACTGAAATTCTGGTTGATTTATGACTTTTAAACTTAAAGGCGCTTATATTTTTCAATAAAAATGTTCAATGAGAAAATTTAACTCAAATATTATGAAAAATGAGAACACGATTTTCCAATAAAATAAATAACATATCAATAGTTTACATTAAAATTCGCCAAATTACTTCTATAATATAAACAATTCAATTTTCATCTGTTAAAAATTAATCCTTTTCGTGTGAGTATTATAGAAAAATGCGCTTTTGAGAACGTTTTGATTGTCAGTGAGAGAAATTTCACTCAGGCCTAATGAGCATGATGAGTGTAAAGTGACCGTTAAATTTTGATCATTGAGTTTGAAATTACACTCATTTTACTCTATAAGGCGTCCTTGGTTTGGATCAGTCAATGCCAACATGAACACAAATTCGAGGATTGAAATTACTTGAAGATTGAAGATTTTCTGGTCTTACATGACCTCAACTCATATGTGTGCAGGGTTGATCTTTAGAGCTCTTCATTTCAAGAAAATGCACTTTTAATCACAAATTCATATCAAGTCTTGTAATTTTTTTTAAAATTATTACATTTTATCTGTCTGTATTTTCATCAGTTCATACAATTTTAACATAACATAACATTCTAAGTTAATAATAATTATAGACGCGACTACACACATGTGAGACTGTAAGTTTTTTTATTTTATGAAAATTTATAACAAATATGTACAAGTAAGAACATAAAGAGTATGAAAATTTTCTTTCTTTCCTCCTAACATTAGATCGTTAAATTTATAGCAAGATCAGTCGTATTTGAGTCGTTGATACGTAAACGTTCAAAAATATTTCTAGTTTTTCCCCCAAATTTTATTTATTTAAAAAAAAAAACAATAAATAAAAAAAGAAATTTAAGAAACATTTGAACTTTTAATTAGGTGTCATAAATATTAGAGAAAAAAAAGCGTATGATTAAGACATTGATTTTTTGTCGCGTGTAGTGAATGCGGAAAAACAAATCAAAAACATTTTAAAGAGCAACCTACACACACTCTCTGAAATTAAAAAAAAAAAAAATAAATGATGTATTTAAGTCTGTAAAAAATTTTAAAAGTTCTTAAAAAAATTTTTAAGAGTTATGAAAAAAATATGAACTGTTTCAAGTACATTACAGAGACTCCCATACATTAGAGAGTGTATTTGTATGTTGGATGCAGTCCAATCGCGTTATATTAATAGAATCATAGTATTTTAGCGTTTTATTCAATAAAAATGTATTGAATTAGGGTGGGATCTTGCGTCAATTAATTTGTAATAAATATAAAAATATAAAATAATATTCATTCAATTTCAGAATCGTCCTAATGGTTTATTTTTAGCACTTTCATTTTTTTTTTATTTTAATCTAGTTGTGTGTTAGAACAATAGACAGCTGTCTCACATTCATAGAAAGTTTATTTTAAAATACACAATATTGAGACACAAATATTTTCTTAAATTTTGTGAAATTCCAACCATATTATGTCTTGATCAATTGAATTTATCATTTAATTAAATTTTACTTCTGCGTGATCTTAGATCAACATATGCCGACAAAAGAATATTTCTATGAAAATAAAACATAAAAAAACGATTAATTTTCATAAATGAGTACTTCAAATAATTCTCGTGTAACTGACAATAACAAAACCGAATTTCGTAAAAGTAATAGTTCAACGAGTTGCTTTAGTGACGATACGGAATTCATTGATGTACCAAAACCGGTGGCCGCTCACTCAAAGAAACAAGTCAAAAATTACAAGGCAACACAATATTTGGAGTTACAAATGAAAGACGTTACACCAGAAATGGAAATTGAAAATTACAACAATAATAATAACATGGAAACATCAACAAATCGTGGTGGTAACAATCGAATACGAAAAGAGCCACCAAGACGATTTCATCAAAAGTGTAAATCACCAATGAGACGAAACAAGTCACCATCGGTATCGGAAAAGACATTTGACAGTACAAGTTGTACAAGTAAATGGTCGTCATCGGATGAGGAGTTGTCGGGTTACAATGACCGATCAAATTCAAATTCCAATTCAAAAACATCTGAGAGTTATAATGTTTGTTCAACACATGGCAGCAATAATCAGAGTGAAAGTGAGAAACGAAATGGAAGAAGGCGAAACATTAAACCACAATCATCGTTTAATGATGATGAAGAGGAAGAAGGTCTGTTTCATATTTAAAATGATATTCCTGTATTATATTTAAAAAAATGCGATATCGTACCCTAATAGACGTCTGGTCATGTCATTTTGATCCAATTTAATTTTCAGAATTTCTTCATTTTCTGTTTTAAAATAAAAATGCAATTTCTTTGATCATTCCAATTTACCCCTCATTTATTTTGAATTCATCTGGATAATTTTTGAATCACATGTATTGTATTTTTTTTTTTTTAAATTCATTCGCGAAATATTTTTTAACCAGATTTAATCTCTTTGACTTACATTTCCGATTTGGTTCAAATAACTCAAAAACAAAATTCATATCATTCACATAAAAAGATGGATCAACATGTGGTGACGAAGATTTCCACTGGGTCAAAACCGAACCACCATCATCAGAGCAACGTACAGTCTCTCCCAGTTCTTCCCAATTCACCAAAGATTCGAGTGTCTCAACAAATGGCATGCCACCACGTCCTCCTGGCAGTCTGGATCGTCGTCGTCGTGAAAATCCAAAAAATCGACATGATCGTGATCAAAAAAGTCGTAGCTCACACTCGTTGAGGGAGAAAAAACGAGAAAATCTTCAAAATCAACAACACAATCATTTTCATCACTCCAATGATTATTTGCCTCAATTTGGTGGATCTCAATTTATGTTACACGAACATCCGTCAATGCCTTGTCTTTCAAACGGAGTTATGGGATGTTCATGGCCAAGTAGAGATAACTTGATTCAAAAACAAAGTGAAAATATGTTTCATAGTACACAGGATTTAATGCAATGCTGTAATCGATATCCGTTTTTGTCACCGGCTGCTGCTGCAATGTATTGTCATTGTAATTATCCATTCAATTCATCGTCTACACTTACATTGCCACATATGATGTGTCCAACAAATGCTCAAAAGGTGTGAATGCGACTTTGAAATGTGAATTATCTAAAAATTTTAAATTGAAAATCAAAATTTTAACGATATTTAATTAATTTTTTGATGTTTTATTTCCAGAGACCCGATTCCGATGAAAGATATCGCCGAATTCAATCAGATAAAGAAGCCCTAGCTCTCCAGGTTCAAGTACTTAGTGAACAAGTTTCCTTACAAAATGAGAAAATCGGTGAATTGGAACGTCTCATCAATGAAAAAAATCGATTGATTTCAAATGCGGAGGATCTTTTACAAAGAGTGAGTCCATTTCAAACAATATTTGATCATTTAATTTAATTTAAACTTCATTTTTAAAGGAAATACTTTCACGCTCAAGTCTAGAAACACAAAAACTTGAATTATTGACTGCCATGAGTGAAATGAAATTGCTTAACACCGCTTTGGAACATGAAAATAAGGAGTTACGTGTAAAATGTTTTGGCCCCACAATTGCAGCACAAGCTAGACAGCAAATTTTCCAAAATAATTCATTAGAAAATTCCCCAATTCATCGTAGTCATGGATCGTTAACACAAAATAACAATATGAGTATTTTAACTACACCCAAGACTCCTCCAGCAACTTATCGTCAAAAGATACAACACACATACAATAGTTTACCAAGACAAGTTGTATCGAGTGTCGATAATGGTGGCCCTGAGAAAGAACGTAAAAATGTTGCTTTCGCCGATTCTGATAAATATATTGAAAATAATACATTGGAACGACGTAGTTGTACGCCACAACCAACCTCATCATCATCACCTTCATCTAACATAAATAATAGTAGCAATACAGGCAGCATAAAAGGAGTTAAGAGTTTGAAGAGTATTTTTGGAAAGATGAAACGCAGTGGAAGTGGAAATCTTGAAGATTTATCACCACCAAATGGAGATGAATTCAAGAGAGGTGGAGTTCGTGCAACGGCAGGACCGAGATTGGGTTACAGTTATGGACTGAAAAAGTCAGATAAGGCCTTCAATGAATATGATACTGAAGATATTTGTGCATGGCTTGATGAATTAGGACTCGAAGTGTATATTGATGATGCAAAACGATGGCTGAAAAATGGAGCGTCAGATTTGATACAAGCACCTCCCGAAAAAATCGAAAAAGAACTCAATTTAAAGTCACCGCTGCATAAGAAAAAAATTGTTTTAGCAGTAGCTGATGCAACTGGCCAGGAAACAGATGAATTATTTAAAAGTGCGGGGAAATTAGATTTACTTTGGGTACTCAGATGGCTCGAAGATATTGGTTTACCTCAGTATAAAGATGCATTTACCGCCGCAAAAATGGACGGTCGAATGTTAAATCGACTCACAATCGACGATTTAGGTCATTTACACATTTCATCGTGTTTACATGTAGCTAGCTTACGTCGTGGAATTCAATTAATGCGTCAAAATAATTGGAATGATGATATTTTGATAAGACGATCCAGTTCAGAGAGTGAAGATCGAGATAAAGTTCAATTCTGGACAGCACATCGTGTTTGGGATTGGTTGCGTGTAGTCGACTTAGCTGAATATGCACCCAATTTACGGTAAAATTAAAATTTATTTAAATTTAAATCAATTTTATAATCAAAAACAAATTTTTTTCAGTGGAGCCGGAGTTCATGGCGCTCTAATGATGCTAGAACCCAAATTCACATCAGAATTATTGGCAGATTTATTGAGTATTCCACCAAGTAAAACTTTGTTAAGGAGGCATTTGAGTACACATTTCAAAGAATTACTTGGACGTGATGTCATCCAGCTGAAGAGAGATGCTGAAAATACTTTGGGCTATCAACCATTGACATTATATTCAAAAATCAAGGTGAATTTCCATGTCAATTTTAATTTGAAATGAAATTCAATAAAATTTTCTTTTGCAGAAAAAGTCCCAATTCTCATTGATACGTAAACGCAGCTTTAAGGGGGCAATAAATGAAAATGATGTGTCCGAATTAGTTTGTCCAATGACAGACACTTCAGGTGATCATCAATCTAAAACAATCTCACCTGTTCATCTAATTAACAAACAAATAACAGCTACTCATAATCAATATTACTTATAAGATATAAAATTGTGTTTTCCTTCTACTTTTTTCACATGTTGCTTGCCTCCTAATTTTTTACAAGGACTAAGACCTGGTGAAATGTAGTTAAATTTTTGTTTTATTGTCATTGTGTGCTAACAAACATATCTTGTTGTAAAATTAACAGAAAAGTATCAAAATTTATGTTCATTTTTTCATTGTATTTGGGGTGAAAGGACATCATTAAACTTACATTTTTTATGTGATTAATTTTTTTTATGTGTGTTTTCAAAATTAACATTAAAAAATCAGATATTTTAACTTTAATTTTATCATATCCTTAAATGCAGATGAAGATATAACACAAGCAAGAGAAAAGGAAGCACTTAATAATAGCAAAGACAAATCCGGACGAAAGAAAATGAGTGGATGTTTATCGCCACAGTAAGTTACTCGGAATTTAAATTTTTTTTTTACAATTTTACAAAACATTTTGAATGAAAAAAAGTATGGACACGTACTTGTTTTATATTTTATAACGAACATATTAAGAGAAAAAAAATAATATATAAAATTTATATTAAATTAAGATTAAAAAATGAAATTTGTATAGAATTTAAGACAATCTTGATATTTATAGAAAATTAATAAAAAAAAAATCGTAATTTACACAAGGGCGCCTATGAGCGTAAAATGAGCGTTCACTGTACGTTTACAAGGCAGCTATGAATTTACACAAATTTATTTAAAAAAAAGGACATAATGTGCCAAATTTACAATAAAATAAAATAAAATTACAGGAAAATCTTCACATTACATAATTTTTTGAAACAGGACCAATATTTGCCTTGCAAAATTAATTCAAGTCTGAAATTCGGTTTCCTAATAAAAAAAAATTAATATATTTACTGCTGTGGATATTTTTATTCAAGATATAAGACAATATTTTACAAAAAAAAGAACATGAAAAATAATAAATTCCTGAATTTTAATGGAAAAAAATCACAATTTAAGAATTCTTAGAATCATGATCACAATAGAGTCGAAATTATTTTTTTAAAAAAACCTCCCTTTCCTTTAAAATCTTTTTGACGCTTGAGTTTTGATAAAAAATATCAAAAATTTCTAGTCAATCCAAAAAAAAAATTATTTCTGCAAAATTTTAAATTTAAAAAATTATGAATGATATCGACTCAAACTAAATAGCCATAAAAGTATTTAATAAAAATAGAAAAAAAAAATTAACTTTATAGTTATAAATTTAAGGTCTTAAAATAAATTAAATTATATACTTATCAAATATACACACAATTTTTAACATGAATAAAATTTAGAAAAAACAATGAAATATTAATAATAATAATAAAAAATGTTGAGTTTTAAATGTCACATTCATTGAAATTGATTGTAAGAAAATACGTAGAAAAAAAAATAAAAATTTTTGATTCAAATTTAATGATTAATTTTTTCATTTCACGTCACAACGACTGAGCTTTCGTCCCCCTTCAGATTTTTTTTTTAAAATTTGGAAAATTCGATACAAATGTTTTGTACAAGTCTTTTATACAAGTAGACAGACGGACGACTCACAATTCCCATTTTTTTTCAATCAGATCAACGGAAAATGCGCTTAAAATTCAAATTTCAAAGATCACATTGAAGCATTGATACACGTCTTGGAGAAAATTGTTCAGGTTCTGGCATCATTTCAATTAAAAACACAAATAATTTGATCGAAATATGACTAGTTTTTATTATTAATTAAAATTATTATTTGATTAACAACAATATTGATGATGACAGTTACATTAATTTAATTTTTTTTTCATTTCAATTCATTTTTTAATGAATAATTTTTCTTCAAAACAAAAAAAAAAGAGTGTAAAATAAAATAATTTTGAGGACAAATAAACATAATTTATAATAATAGTAAAATATTGAATAAAAATGTGTGAAATTTACTGCACATTTCATATAAATTAAGAGACAATAACATAAGTAACAGTAAGAGATATGGCTTCATATCAAGTGATATTTCTCACAAATGCATGATAATTGTTTTTTTTAAAATCATATAATTTTTTTATATAGAACATAACATAAAAATATGAATGAGTATTACATAAATAAAAGTTAATTAGTAATTTACAATCTGGGACAAAAAAAAGAAACATAATGATTAACAGAATAGTGAAAATTAGTTGTGAGGACGTAAGATTATGAGCTGTGTGTGTGTGTATGTGCGCGTAAGAGTTAAAATTATACGAAAGGCACGTCTTGTTTGCGATTTTCGGTTTATCTAGAAAATATCTGTGATAAATAACGTTGTAATGCGATAATTTACTTATGATCTCCATTTCTTGGTGGATTGAAGAAATCCCAATGATGATGATGAACTGTTCGGTCTGTGTGATCCATTCCAATCATAAATAAACCAGCAATAATGATGATTAAGACAAAGAGAACAAAATGCACATCACGTCGATTTTGATCCTTCTTAAATGAACGTAGATAATTCAATAGGTTACTTCCTTGTCTTGACAATTCAGATCCACATGCACTGGCAAGTTGTCCAGTAAGGGATAAAATTGAAGGTTGTTCTGCTGATGGCGCGTCTTCTACTGGCGTTGTTGGTACTTGTCTTGATCTTCTTGGAGGTGCTACTGGTTCCTCTGCAGGTAATTGAGGTTGTTCTTGTTGTTGTTGTTGCTGTGGTTCACTTGAAAGCTGATAAAAGCTAGGAGGTGGTATTGAAATAATGGGTGATTGTCGATCGGCAAATTGTTCTCTTTGTACACGACTTACACGTTCTACAATTTCCTCAATAACTCCAGGTGGTATTTCAATGCTCCTCATGTTCAGATTCCCTGATTGACACTGAATTTCACGTGAATTAATTGTAGAACTGTCTAATTCTGAAACTGAAATCTTACTAGCTTGAAGTTCATTGACACTCAATCGATCAACTGACAAGTTTGAAAGATGCAGTGGTTGATCTGGTGACAATTGTTGTAATGTTGGTTGTTGGGGCTGAACTGGTTCAGATTGAACTTGTGGTGTTTGTTGAGGTAATGTTGGTATAGCCGGCTCCACTTGATGTACCACAACCGTTGGTTCTGCTTCTTTTTGAGGTTCTTCAGGTTGAATCACTGATTCAATTTCAGGCTCAATCTCAGGCTGATATCTTATTGGAGCACGAGTTGGTTCAATTATCGGCTCTTCTACAGGTTTTTGTTCTTCTTGTTGACTTTCAATAGGTGCGAGTTTCACTGCTACAATTTCATTTTCTGGTTCAGATGCACGAATAATTTCTGCTTCTAAAGATTTCAAAATGTCTTCTTCTCTTCTCTCTTGAACTTGAACAATTGGTTCAGGTTTATCGGCAACTAATCCAGTAACTATCACATTGCCAGTCTCTTCATCGAAATCTATTTCCACTTGATGTGCTGTCAGACTAGCTTCAATTTGTTCTTCATTGTTAAGCAAAGGTGTAGATATTTTCCTTTCAACATAAACCAAAGCAGGTGTTGTTGGTCTGGATGGTGTTCTTGATGCTGTGATTGAATGTCTTGATGATGGTCTACCTTCACGAATTCGCTGAAGTTCTTGTTCAATTGAGGGTGTTTCGGGTCTAGAAAATCTCTCGAGTACATGCATATGTGCATCTCTTTGATCTGCTTCTTGATTTCTATACATTGTCGGAGTAATTGTCCTCATATCATCCGTTATTTCAAGTTCTTCCAGTTGGAAGTCGTCTGGTAATGGATCAGTTTGACACCAAGCATCAACTTCCTCGATTTTATATTCATTTGATGTAAAACTATCAGCAGTTTCAAGTATACCACGCACTGCACTGCCACCCTTATGATCATCTTGATTCTCATCATCGTCTTGTTTTGGTTGGTCGTCGTCTTTGGGAGGTTCTACAGATTTCCTTCCCTTTTCACGGGGTGGCCTTGGCGGTGCAGGTAGAGGTCGATCCTTCATTTTGCTAACAACTTCACCTGAAATCAATTTCTTTACGACTTCATCATTTGTATCAGAAATTTCCTCATATGGAGTTGCTGACCTTAATTTACAATAAAAATTAAAATTAATCACTAAAATCTCAACCAAAATTTAAATAAAAAAATACTTTTCATGTTCAGTTGTTGGCTTCCTTGGAGGTCTGTCAGGTATAATTGTGCTATAATTTCTAGCAGGACGTTCTGGTGTTGCTTCATGATTTCCCAATCGAGGCATCGTATTAAATGGACGTTCATGTGACCTGGTTGACTTACTTCGTCGAGGTTGTGGTGCTGGAGGTCGTGGTGGTGGATCTTTTTTAATGACAGCATATCTGAAATTTAAATTTTAAATGAATGAAAGATATTTAAGGCAAATAGTTAAAATTTATTACCCAGGAATCTCAGAGAGTTCCTCAATTACATTAAAAGCCTTGTTTTCATCTTTCAGCACTGATTGAGAGCGTGAACGTGATCTACGTGCTGCAGGAACAGGTATAAAGCTATCACCACTCTCCGCTTTTGCGAGTGGTACTGTGAAAGTTTGCTCTTGACGATAAACATTAACCTGGAAAAAATTTAAGTGAAAATGGATTTTTTTCTTATCAAAATAATTGTGAAAATTTAACATACCTCTTGTTGATGAGGTAAATTTTGTAGTTCTTCATATCCATTCAGGTTCTTTGAGTTTTGGGTTTTTGGCAGTGGTGCATTGCGTTTCTTTCTCCTCTTCGGTGGTGTTGGAGGAACAAATCGACTAAAGTCCCTATTCGAAAGCTCAATACTATCCTCATCAATGTCCTTAATTGGTTCCCATTTACCTTGTTGATCATCACTTATCTCCTCAGATGATTGTTTCTTTTGACGTCTACCAGGTTTGTAAGGCAACAATTTTTCATCCAATTCCAATTGAAAATCAGACCCTTGTTTTTCGATTTCTTGTAGATATCTTATCTCATCCTCATCTAACTGATAATCGTCAAATTGACCCATTTGAGCTAAGACATTCACGGGATCCATTAAACCTTCACGAATAGCTGAGCTGATATATTCTCCCATTTGAATGTTATCTTCAGAGATTCCTTTTTTTCTAAGGAAAAATTGATCATCGTCTATTTCTTCCAATACACCGCGACGATCTCCACTTTGCAAGGATTGCGTATCAGTACGTCCAAATTGACGTTGTTGTGATCTCTGGATGATATCTTGAATTTCTTGTGTGCTTGCTTTGCTTGCACCTTCCGAATCCATTTCATTTTGATTGAAATCAAATTCACGCGAATCGAATGATTCTGGTTGTGGAATTGTTTTCTTTCCTTTCTTCTTTCTTGGCAATGATTCTTGTTTCGTTTGTTTTTCTTCTTCTTCAATTTGACGATATTCCTCAATTGCTTTCTCCAAATGGACACGCATACGTCGCTCCACTGAAGTTTCACGATCCAAGTCAATATCTTTATTGTATTCCGTAAATTGACCACTTTCTGTATCTAACTCTTTCTTTCCACCTTTGGCTCTAGGTTTCAAAATTGGTGTAATTTTCTGAACAGATGGAACTTGTTCTGGTTTCTTGGACTTTTTAAATTTATTTGTAATCATTCGAGGATATGTCCTGAAATCAATATCAAACTTCTTTTTCTTGGTTGGCAACGTCTCTGAGCCAGTTGGTTCAATTTCAGGTTCAACTGGTACTTCTTGTGCTTCTTCAGCTTGTTCCGATGCAGATTCTTCTTTTACAGATTTACTGCGACCAAGTTTCTTCATACTCTGAATATGTTTATTGAAGTCCATCTTTGGTATGTCTGGCATGCGAGGGCGATCAAATGAAGGACGTTTCATGGCCTTGATCTTTTCAAAGTTAGGTTTCTTCAATTTTGGCATATCAGGACGTTTAAATTCAGGTAAATGTCCCTTTAATTTTGTGAAATCTGGTTTTTGGAAGCGATTTTTCTTTGGAACTGTACTCGTTTCAATGGTTTCGGTTGTAATTTCTACAACTTCTTCTTTGGGTTCTTCAATTGTTTCAGGTTCAGCTTTGGATTTTTTCAAATTGCTAAATTTAGTTTTAATGCTATCAGCTTGACTAGAAAGTTTGCGTTGGAAAATTCGACCTTGTTCTTGTGCATTTTCCATGAAACTCTTTTTTCGTTTTTCCGGTTCAGGAGCTTCAGCACTTGAACCTGGTCGTGCATTTTCATCAAAAGATGGAGCCGTTATTACAACATCAGGGTTTGGTGTTTTGGCTTGAGGAGAAGACGAAGGTTGGTTAAAGAATCTGTCTTCTAATTGAAGTTGGAATTCTTGTGCACTCATTTGCACATCAGGAGATGGTGGAGCCGGCTTACTTTCATCAGGTTGACCAATTGGCTCGTACTCATGATCGCTGTGAAATGAAGAGAAAAAGAATAAAAATTAAAATAATGCAATTATTTAAAGGAAAATAATTTAATTTCAAACACAGACCAATTTTCTACTTTAAATTTAAATGGACATCACAATTCTTAAGATAAATAAAATTTTAATACAGTACCCTTTATCAAACGCATATTGTTTTTTACCACCAAACATAATGGGGGAAAATCTATTTGTAACATCCATTCTAGTCTCAACTGCGTCAGCACTGTCTTTGGAATCACCACGATCTTTATAATATTTACGTAAAAGCGAGGATTGTTTTATTTTTGTTTCATCTAATGGCTCAGATTTGATTACTTTTGTTGATGAAGAACTGTGTTTAGCTAAAATTTCTTCAACATTTTCAACATCAAATTTAGGATGAAGATCGCGTATCTCCGATTGTGGTCTGTCATATGACATTTCATTCGTTTTCGGCATATATTTTCGTAATAACGATGAAGATTTAGATCTTTCAACAGCACGATTATTTCTTATCACCGGACGTGATCTGTTTTCAGTGCTACTATCATTGTTAATTTCAGGAAAGTCACTTATAGGAACAGGTTTTTCCTCTTCAGCTGATAATTGTTTAGGGAGTGGAGGACGTGAAGCTATCATTAAATTCGGTTGTGATACTCTCGTGATCCGATCAGCTGAAAATTGGCGTGAAATTGGTTTTCTAACAGCATCAACCGATGGAGCACGACTTGATAACATTCGTTTTTTAGTTGGCAGTGTGTGATAATGATCCATTCTATCAACTGCATCAGTTATTCTGAATTCTTTTTGGTCATCTTTCGTTGCATCAGATTTTGTTGTAAGAATTTGAGCAGCGAATATTGCGTCTCTAATTGCTTCAGTTATGTGTGGCATATCGTTGCTCTTATTTTGCTTAGGAGGGCTCAGTACTTCTGATTTCTTGATATCTGGTTGTTTTGATATTGGCTCCACGGGTTTTGGTGGTACAATCATTTCTGGCTTCAATGAAGGAACAATATCAGGCTTAGAAGTGACTGGATTTGGTTCTTTATTTTCTGTCATATTTAAAGCTGTTTGTGGCAATGTAACTTGGACTGTTGTCGTGACAGGCATTGATGAACTTGAAATTATTCTTCGATTTTCATTATTTGATGAGCTACCTGACAATGCCAAAGTCAAGGGCTTTGGAGCTGGTTTTTCTGGAGCAGGCTCCAATCCAATTTTTATTTCAGTTGATGATGGTTCAACATTTTCAATATCTTGTTTCATTTCATGTTCAGGTTCATCCATATTCCAATCTTCAATTTCATGATCATAAGTTTGATCACTTGCTGTCCTTTCAAATCTGTTTCTCGATGAAAAACGATCAATGCTACGTCGACTTCCGTGAATCGAGCGTGCACGTGAAGATGATCTCGACATTGTATAATGCTCAAAATGTGGATTTTCGTCAGGCATTGAACTGGGTGCTTGTGACTGGGTATCACTCTGTGGACGATACCGTTTTAATAGTGATGAATGGGACATTCTGAGTTGGTCCATGCTTCGTTGACTTCCAAATGTTGAATGAGTTGCTTTTGGTAACGTGTTGCTACTGCTGATTTGTGCACCTCGATTTCCAGCAACAAAAACCGGTTTATCAGTTTGCACTTGAGTCGTGTTCGCATGTGGACATGTGCCAATGTGTTGTTGCACATCTAAATTTTGTTGATGATCAAGTCCTTTGTCACGACTTACAGACAACCGGTCACCTGCTCTTGATGTTGGCCTTGATCCAACTGGGTTGATGCGTTCCGGGAGCAATGAATCACATTGAAAATATTGGCAAGCACATCGCACTTCGGGTTGTGTACTAACTGAACTTTCAGCAGGTGTTCGAGCAATTGGCTTATTAAATGGAGCGGCTCCAACTGAAGCAGATCGCTTACGAGATGACATAATTCAATAAATTATTATTCAATAGATCCGAGAAATGATGTTATGCAATAATGCTTGATTTAAATTGACATAATTTTGAAAATTCATTAACGTTTCCTTATTTTTTTTTTCTTTTTAATTAATCACAATGCCGATTCAAATGCAATATTTGTCATGTCATTTTTCTTTTATTTTATTTCATTTCATATTTTTTTTACTTTTGACTTGAAACAACAAAAAAATGGGTCGACAAATTTATTTTTAATTTTTCTCTCATTTATATCTAAAACAGAAGAATGAATATTTTTTGATATATTTTTTTTTCTGCTTTTATTTTAAAGCAAACAAAAAATGAAGAATTTGAGATACCACTTTTCTTCTCATTAAAACACTTATAAATGTTGACTTGTGCGAATTTTTCAGACACTTGTATCTCGTATTTTCATTCATTTATATTTTTCACTTAAAAAAAATCGACATTTTCATAGAAAATGTTAAATAATAATTAATCTATTAATTTTTTTCTGTTTTCAGAAAATTTTTCTTCTCCATTCAATTTTTTTTCTTCTTTTAAAATTATTAAATTTACATTTAAAAAAAAATAGCTCAATTAGTAATTTTCTTTTCCATTTAAAAAAAAAAAAACAAATTAAGAAAAAAGACAAAATAGCTGTATGGTGAATTGCTCTTTAAATATATTAGCATGGTGTTATTTTTAAACATCTTAGAGCAAAGTACATTTGAAGATTGGTTAAATGCTCTGAAGAAAATTTATTGAAGTGTATGGAAATTTTCAGGGTCTTACAGGATCTTAAATGAACTTTTGGGATCATGAAAGCAATGATTTTTATCCTAGTTAAGTTTTTGCATGGAAATTGCAACATGGAAAAGACCTTCATATGAGAAAAACTTAAGCACATTAATCAAATTTAAGGGATCTTGAAGAAAAATTTAAAATGCTACCATTTTAAACTTCAAATTCAAGTTTCATCCAACCAAAATATCACTGCGATTGCTCATTCAGTGACTAAAATAATTCTCTTATTTCAAATATTTATAAAAAAAAAGTTATTTTTGTCATTACACTCTTATACTACATTCAAATTGCTATTATTTTTATTATTATTATGTTTTATTTGAATTAAAAATACACAAAAAAAAAACATTCTTGGCACAAGTTAAATTCTATTGAGGATTGGGTTAGTTCATGCAAGATCAACATGTGTGCTAAAAATTTGAATATTTATATTAAAAAAATTGGTCTGTATTTACAACTAATATTAGGAAAATGAGTGAAAAAAATCTACTTGCCTCATTGCTGACCATCGACTTGCGATTTTCTCCGATGGAACTGGCAGTGATTCAGGCTTTTCATCGATTTTCACATCCTCTTTGATATTTTCAGTAACTTTTTCAGTATCAGGCTCTTTTTCTGTTGAAATAACTTCTTTTTCGGCTTCTTCTGATTTCATTTCAATTGAATCTGGTTTTGATTCTTGAGGTGCCACAATTGGTTCCACAACTTTTTCAGGTTCAACTGCTTGAATGATTGGAGATTCGACTTTCGCATCTTTTTTCACGTCAATTTCAATGTCACTCAATCCCGTATCGCTTTCTTCCACTAAAGCTGGAAGAGTATTTCGACGATCACGTTCCTCATCGGAAGACGTTGAGTCAATTGATGAAATTGGTGCTAACAAACCTTGTGGTTTAACTTCACTCGTAAGAGCATTTAAGGTATCTTCCTCTTCTTCAGATTTTTGTTTCAATTCTTTGAAAATAAGTTGATCTTGAATTTTGAGAGATTCTTTCATGCCTGCACCTCCCATCATATCGATCATAAGTGGATCCATTTTGACTGGATCATCGATATCCTCATAAATGTGGCCTTTTTGTTTTCTTGGTGCTTTTGGCGGAGGGATTTTCTTCTCAGTAACAGGTGGCTCAATGATTTGAGGGACTGTTTGTTCAGTGAAATTCAATTCAATGTCATCATCAATTGCGGGCTCTTTTTTATCAGTGGAGTCCTTTACAGGAGAAGGTTCCTTCATTGGGGTTGTTTCTTTTACTGGTTCAGGCTCTTTAATTGGAGTCGTTTCCTTTACTGGTTCAAGCTCTTTGATTGGAGTTGTTTCCTTAACAGGTTCAGATTCTTTTGGTTTTTCTTTTTCATTGGCAGTATTTTCTGGTACAACTTGATCTTCTTCTTTAATTTCATCTAATTTAGATGATGCCTCATCGGAAGTTGGCAGCTCAATGATTTCCTCCGGAGTTGGTACACCATTAATTCCATTTTTATTCTCATTTTTTCGTGCGTTACTTGGAGAATCATCCAAGACGACAATTTCAACGGTATCATCACTGTCCTGTTTTTCAAGATACGAAACGAACTCATGCTTACCCGATTTTGGTGATCTCTTTAATCGTAGTATTTTCTGTTTGTCATGAAATACAATTTCTTTACCTGATAACGGTATTTTCTTAATGTGTCTCTTTGCTCTCTCAAATTTTTCCATCTGTTTGTGAGTCATACTTTTGATGTTGTCATTGAAGCTCTTTAAACGTTCTTTGAGCTTGGGCGCTTTAGATGAACCAGCTGCCACGGCCTGTGAATCTTCAGGTGTTGGCTCATCATGAGATCTTTTGAGAATGCTCTTGGGTGATGATGGGGGAGATACATTGCCTGAAGCGGATGGTTGTGCAGGAGAAGCCTCACGTTGGGCTTCTTCCTTATCAAATGCTGTCTCCAGTTTTTCTAAATTATCAAATAAACAAGGAGTACTTCCAGTATTCAGGGTTTCGTCTTGTATGCGGACTTTTTTTGAAATTTTTGGTGATGTCTTTTTGGGAAATGTTGAGAACACTACTGGATCATCTGGATCGAATTTACGCTTATACAAATGTGTCCAAGGATAGGCACCTATGAAAATGGGTTTAAATAGAATTTTATAATTGACATGAGAATAAAAAAATATTACCTTGCTCTTTCGCCTTTTTCAGATCTTCCCACAGGTATGTTGGCAATGGAATCGGAGGCTTCTCACTTCCTTCTGATTCTTTCTTTTCCAAATTTTTCTGATTTTCAGCAGAATCTGAAAAAGTGACTAAGTATTCTAAAATATCTTTTTTCTCTTCGTTTCCTTCCTCTATTTGCTTTGCTGCCACTTTATTTTTATTATTTATACATTGAACAGCATCAACATGATCATCACCATCGTTATTATTATTTTTATAATTTTTATTAGATTGAGAATTTTGTAAATCACTACAACTATTCGTTTCGCATGGTTCGACAAATGGTGTGCTACTAAATTTAACTATATTTGCGGTGTCGGTTATTTCATCAATTTTACTCTCATTTACATTTTCATGAACAATTTTTTCTTGATTTTTTATTTCATTTTCGCCACTACTACAAGTAATATTACTTTGTTGTTGTTGAGTAATCTCTGAATTTTCCAATGTATCTTCGTCTGTTTTTTGCACACTCACATTCAAGTCTTGATCTGTCTGTGTATCATCATTATCTTTACTCACAGTATTTTCCAGTACTGTCACAGAATTATTTTCAGTCTCATCGTCTTCTTTATTCAACTGTGCTTGAATTTGTTGCACCAACACAGTTGATGTCAAGGGAGCAAATTCAACGGATTGCTGAGATGTTACAATTGATGATGTACCAGGCGGCTCCGTTACAGGTAGAGGAACTGAAATTAAGAGAAATTTCATTTTTTTCAATAAATGAGTCATATAATAATAAAAAAATAAAACAGATTAACAAGAAATTTTCATCAATTTCATCTTAAATTTTGTATACACAAACTTGCACATTATTTTGGACGACACTCAACGCTATTCAATAATTTTCTTGACATTATACAGACTTTTCATAGACAATACAGAAGAACAAACGGGAATCAAATAATAATAATAATTATTTAGAAGACAAACTTTATTGAATTTCATCACACAACTCTGCCAAATCCTATTAATAGAAACTCAATATTATTCTGTTATTTTTTTTATCTTTGATTTTGTACTTGAATGTTTGTTTTAAATAAATCTTCAATTTACGATTTGTTTGAACTTTTTCTCAATTGGAAAACTACAAAATTTAGTTTTGTGTGACATATGTTTTTTTATTCTATGGATTAGATCATTCATATCATTGTATATTTCACTTAATTTTAAAAATAAACCGATTTCAGTCCTACCTCACACTTTTAACCACAATAAAAAAAAATAAATCACTGAGAATGAGAGAACGTTTTTCTTTTAATGTGATGTAAAATCAAACACATAAAATAAATTATTTGATAATTTTCAGTAAATAAAATTTTCCAAAACACGTCTGTTACAAACAAAGTCTCGGGATTGAATTCAAAAAATGAATGAATGAGTATTTATGATGAAAACATCTATTTTTATGTTCTATGGCACAGTGAATAGTAAATATTTAAATTTTCATGCATTAAATAAGATTTGATTCTCACAATTGTTTTGCAATCAAATTAACTCAGCTTTTGAGTGAGACCTTAAAAAAATTAGAATAAATATTATGATATTTGAAATAAAAATGTAAAATACCAGGCGTTTACATTATGATATGCAGTTAAAATTTGATTTATTATGATTTTTTTTGAATTTGACTTGAACCGGTGGGTCATGATATTCAATGATTACCGGTTACCTTGTATCGGTTTTTTGCATCACTGTTTTGCATTGATAAAAAAACATGTGATTTAAGGTAACTGTAAACAAAGTCAAATTAGTAATTTTTGTAAGAAAAAAAAGACAGTCAATTTAACAAATTGAAGACAAAATAACAAATTTAGGATTTAAAAGTGATTTTTAAGTTAAAAATGACAATGACAAGCATAACGCAAGATATAAAACCTCATTTAAGAGGAACCCCAGCTCAAAATGAGGCCATCGAAGTTCTGCATGGCCTATGCATCAGTTTGAAGGACCCTCCAACGATTTCTCAGTTAATACGAGATTACGTAGATATTGAAGGAAGACAGCTTGACTTGAATGGATTTCAGTCAGTGGAAGATTTACTTCTTTGTTCCAATAAATTCAATTTAGTAAAACGAAAAGGATCAACAATTGTGGTGGCAAAACTAACCTCTGAAACAATTCACATTGTCAATATGGTCAATAGACAGAAACGGAGAAGGAAGGCAAAGAAGAAAAAACCGTCAGTTGTAGTCCAACCAGCATATTTACCACCTTTGCCGTCTCAATTAGCAAAAGTTGTGAATATCGAGGTATTGAAGAATGTTGATCCAACTTCATTCAGACTTGATATCTTGACTTCACAACGAAAAAAAAGGAATAAAATCATCAAAATTAAGACAAACACCAAAAAAATACCGATAATTAATCACTTACAACCGTTGCCTTCGAAATTGACGAAAGTTGTGAATGTTGATGACCTGAAGATGGTTGAACCATCAAAAGTGAATAAAAAACTTTTAGTTCAAGAGGTAATTAAAAGCATTTCAACACATACACCTTATCAGAAGGAACAGATCCCTGTTCAAAACAAGGAAATTGGATTCAAGTCACATCAAGTTCATTTAAATAACAAAATTCCACTTATGGATTTATCACGAATCGAAAGTCTTGGAATAAAAAGAGAGAGTAATCAGCAGAATATTGTTCCAACATTTCATTCTCAAAATTTAACTACAACCGATAAATTAATTTCCAGATTGGCTGGAATTCAATCAATCAATTCAATTGTAGTTTCTGATAAAATTCCAAGATATATCAATGAAAAATCGAATTACTCTGCATTTGATGGCCGTTCATTTGATCTTGCAGTTAAGATGTTTCATTTTGTCTCAGAACACAAGCAAGGTGTTTTCCTTGATGATATTCCTGCATTTTTTCGGTGAGATCTTCAATCATTTTTTTGTATGAACATAAAATTTTACAATGATTTTCATTTTTTTTTCAGAAAAACACATCATTTCAACATATCGACCAACCTAATTCGTGTCATTATCGTAACACATGAGTCAATATTCGAAATCGATTACACGGGAAACAGAGAAATTGTTGTAGCCTCAAATCGATTTATGCCTGATATCACACCACCGAAACTGAATCTACCATGGTCCGATGAGTATTGGAATGTGATCATCACACTCGCTAAGAGCACAAATTCAATTTGATGCAATGTTCTTGGTCCTGAGTATTATGACGCTTATGTGGATTTATATGAAGCAATTCAAGTTGAAATTGATGATTTGGAACATCCAGATGAAATTGAAGTTGAAAAATATTATTTAGCTGTTATTCATGAAGTGGCATACAGAGTGAACGTAATTCAAGTTGATCATGAGCATAGCAGAGCGTACTGTAACTTTATCGATACTGGAGATCGGGAATGGTTAGGATACGATGAAATTTTTGTGTGTCATTACAAATTTTTAAAGTTACCTGGACAAGCAATACAGCTTTCATTGGAAGGATTAAGTATTTTTTGGAATTTAGACCCTAATGACTTTAAATTGTCCGAATTAAATGGAAAAATATTAATTGCTAAAATTCACACGACGAAACAGGATTACTTGAAAATCGGAGATGGGATCCAAGTTACATTATATGACACTTCAACAGATGTTGATATCAATTTAAATGAAGATCTGATACGAAAAATTGGAGAAACGCTTAAAGATGAACCAAAACTTGTTGATGGTTTCAATCTCATTACAGTTACAGGTGTATTGTATTACGGAACTATTACAGGTGATATACCATCAATTCCTTAAAAATACTTTTCAAATTAAAAAAGTTAATTTTCACCTTTTCCTAGGATATTCAAAGGAATCAAGTTATTTCAATTTAATTAAAAAAGAAATCAAACGCATCACCCAAGACAACATGAAATTAAAAAAATATCAAGGACTAATCGGCACTGATTCAAATGAAATTTATCTCATTTATGACATGAAATCAAATCAATTTAAACGCGCAAAATTACTTTCCAATGAAAACGAAGAACATGCAATCGTTAAATTGATTGATTATCGCACTGATTTGATCGTTAACATGAAAACGGAAATTTACAGTTTGAAATTCATATCACCAGCATTGCAAATCATTCCACCGCAAGCTATTCCAATGAGACTTCATGGTGTGAAGGGGTACCGTGATGAAAAAATTACTTCGCTGATTCGTGAAATTTTGAGACCAGATACAAATGTGCTGGTAAAGGTCAAAGTTGTGGTTAAAGATGTAAATTACGTTGAAATTTTTTACCGTCCTGCGAATGGCTCACTGCGAAATTTAAATGACGAGATTAATAAAGAAATTTCTTAACACTCATTACATTTATATGAAATTTAACATGACTTATCTAATGAAATGTCTCGAAAAAATGCGATAAAATAAATTCTAATTAACATACCATATCTTGCAACGACACTAAAATATAAATAAATCATAATTTTCAGCTAATAATCGAATTGTAAAATTTTAAATGTTACACTCATAATTTTCTTTTACATAACACGCAAATTATTTTCAATTATATCACATAATAATAAGACAACCAAAATTTTCAATCACTTATTTCTTATAATAAACTTCAGACACAACTGAATCAACATTAACAACTAATAACAAAAAATTTCTATGTCGAAATACGACAACATTGATCTTGATATTTTTTTTTGGTATTAAAAAACATTTGATTGTAAAAGAAAAACTTTATTCGTATTCTAATTTAATGTAAAAATAAAATATTTGAATCGAGACGACGGAAGAGTAAAAATAAATGACATGTTTTTCCGATAAAAGAGTAAAATCAACTGAAATGCGGTAATCAAAGTCCACGTGATAAAAAAAATACATAATAAAATTACGCGAAAACGTTTTTTATTTGTGTAGTCTGTATCGACACATTCAATGAGATAGTAAATTATAGATGTTCATTAAAAAAAACGTCATTTGTGAGGTAATTCATCATTTTTTTTGTTAAGGTTTTATTATTGTTGTTATCTTATACCAGTATGCGGTGTCACGATCAAGCGTAACTAATTTTGATTAATTTTTTATTTTCATTGAAATGTTTCAATGAAATGTGAAGAATCAATTTTCGGGATTAAGAAGATTCTCCTGGGGTATCATTTTCAAGGTCACACATGATAGTTATATTGAAGTGAAATTAAATACAAATTAATAAAATCGATTCTTTTTTGAGTGTCTCAAAAAAATTATTGTCTTTGGCATTGAATGATCTCATACTTAGTGGTCACAGTCCAAATAATTATTTATATAAACAAATTAACTTTCAAAGAATCGAATAAATATTCCTAAAATAGTCAAAACTTGCTAAAATTTGAATAAATTGAAAAAAATTTACACTTAAATTTCATATGATCGGTTTTTATCATCAAAGTAGTACAAAAAACTTCCATTTTTACATGTTTTTTTTTGTAAATTGCTCTAAATAACTTCTAATATTAAAATGTAAATATGAGATAAGATATGATACATTTCGTTTTGTTGTGAAAAAAATGGCAAAGGTGTGTCTGGTTTTTGTTAAAATAATATAATTAATGACTGTCTTAGTTGAGTAGCACAATGTACGAATTGTCTATTGCGTGTATTCGAACTAGAATTATGAAATCGATTGAATTGAGTTTGAATATTCTTTTAAAGCTAACGAATCATGAACTTGGATTAGGCTGCTCAAATCACTGCATTTGATATGAATATTCCGAGGATGAGTCGAACCCAACGGTGCACTTTAACTGACAGTTTTAACGGTTTAAGGACAAAAAATTCAAAAATTTTCAGTTCAATTCAAAATCAACGTTCAATTGTGATATGACTCACAGCTCATATAACAACACACTTCATTTAAAAATAAACACAATTCAACTTCACTTCACTCTTAAGTTCAATCCCTGATCTTTGAACCTCTCGAGTTAATTTAAAGTCATTTTATTTTTGTTTCTTCAAACTGTTTTTTCAAGTCATTACTCGAATATATACATTCAATTTAATGGATTAAGAAATAAAAACATTCAACAAGTCGCTGTTGGTGCAAAAAAAACATTTAAATGAACCAACGACAATGATGATAAATTTATCTATGTAATTTCCACACTTACACACACAGACGGTGAAAACTACACATAACAGATTTTCCACAAATAGAACACACAACATAAATAAATGACACGATCGTGTGCAAATTTTGACATTACACTTAGTATGAAACTTATTTACCCATAACTGGTGCAATGCAAATTAAGAGACGGCCCATGACAGAGGAAATGCTTCCTGTGATATTATGAGTTTGAGAAAATAGGGAAGATGTGTTAAAATTTATATTTTTCATTTCAAATTTACCCTTCAACTTATCCGAATAAAGTTAAATTGAATCAAAATATTATTTTTTTCCTGTTAAATTGTCGAATTTCAAGTTAAAATTGACCACCTACCTCTATTTTCAGCTCCCTCTGTTGTATCCATTTATTCAGGTCAAACTTTTTTGGCAAATAAATATTTATTATTTTTATTTATTTTTCTTTCTGTGTGTGTGTATGTTTATCTTTTTTTTTATTTTAACAAATTTTCTCTTTCATAAATCTGTCAAAACGCGTAGGATGTTGATTTTAAATGAAAATTCACAGGTTTTCTTTTAAGGTTCTGTTTAAATTTCAATTTAAACTTAAAAAAATCCCTTAAGTTTAATTCAAGAGTTTTCTTTGATTCAATGAAAAGGAAACAAATTTCCCTTCAATCTTATCAAAAAAAAAAATTTCATTATTCTATCACGTTATAATTTGGCACACGTTCTACACTAGTGATATGTTTTCCACATTCTCGGATGATTTTCCTTCAACTGATCGAAGAGACAAGAAAATTAAATGATGATGATGCTGACTACAATGGATCACAACTATCTTGAATGATGTTAAGATAAAATGAAATAACACCGATTGTACACACTGAAAAATATACAATAATATTTTTATTTTAAAAAAAACTTAAAATCAAAGTTCTGAGAGTTCTTGTTAGTCGTGTACTGTACTGTAAGTTTTGCAGAGAATTGTTGATATAAGTTTTTGCTATTTTATTTGTATTTTACTCTCTGAATAGCTGTGATACGATACATATTCTAATGAGTTGCTTTCTGTTTATGTATCAAAGATTATAAATAAATAGCGCTCAATAAACATTTTGGACTGAGATAAGATGACAAAATTTTGTTGAAAATTACAATACATGATGGATAAAAGTGCATTTTGAATTGTAATTTCATAGAATTTCATTTCAGGCCGGTCCTCATTTCTCTAATTGAAAATATGTTTTGAAATTAACCAGGCGTCTCCTCATGAAAGTGACGAATTTCAAATATTTACGTTTAAAAATTCAAAAATGACTTTCCTAATTTACTTTAAGAATATTCAATTCCTTTGATTTCACAGAATTCACAACAATTTCTTTCTGAAAACTGTTAAAATTCGAAAAATGTTGATAAAATTTCATTTAGAACGATGCTTACCATCCTCAATATTTTCTTTCAAAGTTGAGCTCGTCACATACAAAAAACGTCGAGCATACATGACAAAAACAATCAAATCAAATATCAAAAACAAACCACTGCCTGCTTTCTAAAAAGCAATTAAAAATATCAAATTAAAAATTAATATTAATTTAAATATTAAATAAAAGGACTCGAATCAGCTTCCAGCATCATCAATGTATTCACCTATTTCGTAAATTTACAGTTAAAAAAGGAAAAGTTCTTAAAAAGAGGAAGAACAAAATGTCGATATATAAACAAAGGTGGGTGTAAAGTAATGATAAATGATAATAAATTTGTAATCAAAATAACATTTACAGAGTTCGCGAATTCGAACGAGTACTCGAATGCCCAGTAATCAATTTAAAAGAACTGCGAACTTTGTGTTTCAATGGAATTCCAGATGATTCTTACGCGTTCAGGTCACTTTGTTGGAAACTTTTACTCGGATACTTACCGGAAAACCGTTCAAAATGGAAAAGTACATTACAATCCAAACGGGAATGTTACAGACAGTTATTAGGTGAGCTAATGCAAAATTTTAATCGAATAAAATCATTTTAAAAACCAATTTCAATAAATTACAGACGAAATGATTACACCTCCAGGTGAAATGGATAAAAATCAGTGCCTAGACCATCCATTATCTGAAGGACCTGAAAGTTCATGGTCCAATTACTTTAAGGATAATGAAGTTTTACTCCAAATTGACAAAGATGTGAGACGGCTTTGTCCTGATATCTCTTTTTTTCAACAGGTAACGTAGAATTTTTGTATCATAAAAATATGACATTTAAATTTTCTTCATTTAAGCCTACTGAATTTCCCTGTGAAACCGTTGTAAATAGCAATAATGAAAGACGACTCCATAAGCGAGTTGCTCCATCACAATTAAATTCAGCGAATGTCGAGAGAAAGGGTCTTGGCATGACGAAGGTAAATTCAACTGAAATTTTAAATTCATGTAAAGGAATTCCGTGACTAACATTACATTTTTAATTTCCTTTAAAATACTAACAAACTCTCAAATTCACAGCAAGTAAGAATTTCAAAAATTAAAATAAAATTTCAATTCAAATGTTAATCTTCAAATTTCATTTTTAACAGATAAATTTGGTACTGAAACGTTCAGTGCAGACTTACGAAGCAATGGAGGAAGGCAGTGAAGCGCATTGGGAAGTCGTTGAACGAATTCTCTTCATTTATGCCAAGTTAAATCCAGGTCAAAGTTATGTACAGGGAATGAATGAAATTATTGGACCAATTTATTATGTGTTTGCATCAGATCCTGATTCAGAGTATCGAGGTAAATGACAAACTCGAATTTTATTTTTGTATGTTAATCATGGTCTAATATTTTCCTTTTCACAGAATATGCCGAAGCAGACTGTTTCTTCTGTTTCACAAGCGTCATGAGTGAAATCCGGGATTTTTTCATTAAGACTTTAGATGAATCTGAGAGTGGAATCAAAGGAATGATGGCAAAACTTTTGAGTTTATTAAAGGAAAAGGATATCGATGTATGGCAACGATTACGTGACCAGGAACTCTTTCCACAATACTATAGCTTTAGATGGATCACTCTCTTACTCTCACAAGAATTTCCACTTCCCGACGTTGTTCGTATCTGGGATTCATTGTTCGCTGACGAGCATCGTTATAATTTCCTGATCAAAGTGTGCTGTGCAATGATTGTGTAAGAAAATTATCAATTGAAAAAACTTTGAGTACAAAATTTTGATTTTAATTTTAATTTTCACAGATTACTTAGGGAACAAATATTAGAAGGTGATTTCGGGACTAACGTCAAAATACTACAAAATTTTCCATCAATGGATGTCAATCACGTTCTCTCAAAGGCATCAACACTTTAATATAGACTCATTTAAGCATTATGAATTTTTATAAGAAGAATATTATTGAATAAAAACTTTACAATGAAAATTATTATGAAATTGAAGCTTTCATTTTGTGATTCTGATATTGAAATGAAAATGTCTGTCATTTTCCTTGTTTTTTTTTTTGTTTTTTTATTATTATTATTCTTTAATACCTAATTATTTTTTATTTTAGTTTTATTATTAATTTAAGTTTTATTTATGTGTATATCAAGGATTAATTTTATTTTAAGTTTATATTTTATTTTTATTTTTTAATTTTATAATTTAGCACTATAATTTTTTTCTTTTTTCTTAATATTTTATTAATTAATTTCCTAAATTAAGATTAATTTAAATATTAGAATTATGTACAATTGTTTTTTTTTGTTTTAATTACTTTTATCAGGAAAGGATTTCTTAAAACTAAACTCAAGCATGCTCTTTCAGTATCATGATTAATTCTATAATTGTAAAAAATAATTATTTTATGAATTCATGCTCTTTTATGTGAATGTACAAATAATTTGGATTTTTTTTATTAATATTTTGTTTCTTTAAATTAATATTTACATGTGTGTTAAATCTTTAATTAATCATTTTCTTCACCTGAACTATGTTCACTGTCCTCCTCGTACAATTCATTGCTCATGAGCCATTGACGAAGGAGTGTTTTGGCAATACCATTACTAAAATCTTTATTATTATACCAAGTAAGGAATCCTTTGCGTGAAATCACAGTTTCATCATACAATTGTGAGAAAATATTATGTAAAAGATTTTGTGGGTATTGTAATTTGTGTACAACACCATTGATCGCGATCAGAGATTCAAGTTCTCTACTTGGCTTCTTATAAACATAATATTTGAGTACTTGTTTAATGGGAATGAATCGTTTATCATTTAAAGAATAAATTTTAGTACCATCAGATTTTTCATTTTTGTTATCGATACAATAATGAACGATAGCTGCTGTAAAGGCAACTATAAAATTTGAATCATCTAAATTTGTGTTGCATTTTGTGAGCCAATCATCAATAAATTGACGTAATTGGTTCTCCTCTGGATGTTCGCGACAACAATATTGATAAATTGAATGTTCAACAAATGTCCATTCATGTTTTTGTGTTGGAGGTGCAACAAATCCCTCACCACTAATCCCCCTACTATTAAGATTATTATTACTACTACTTGCTTTATCTAGTGCATTAATTAATGCATTTGTTTGTATAAATTTAACTATTTGTTCATTTTCGAAATAGGGCATAAATTGGTGCCATCTCAGTCCAGACTGACACCACAAATCACGTGTTACATCAAAATGGAATTTTCGATCGATTTGTTGGAGTACCGCTAAAAGTAATACATGTCCCTTTTTATTTTTAATACAACTATCACCGATTGTGAGTAAATCGTGAATTCTTAGAATTCCTTCTTGCATAATGGGACTCAAATATTCAGCAATATACGTCCAAATCATTGGAATATCTATCTCATTATCGACACCACTTTCACACAACGATGAAAATGATTTAATTAATTCGTTTACGGTAAGTGACTCATTACCTGCTTTAATATAAACAATGCACATTTGTGCTAATAGAGCTCGTTCATCCGCTTTATGTTCCAGCAATTTTGCGGCATATTCGTAAATTGCAACCCATCGATATTTCCTCTGTACATTGTTAAATTCACTCACAGCATACTCCTCATCTCGAGCATTGATAAAATCTTCAAAAATACCTTTAAACGTTTTAATAATTACCTCACGTTCTTCATTACTTGGATCTGCACACTCGAATTTCTTCTCTATCGAACGATTACCACTATAGTTACTATTTCGACCGGTATATAAATTACTTTGACTATCTACACTGCCACGACCACTGCTACTACTCAGTCGGGATGATGATGCTGAGGATGATTGGTGTTGTTGCTGCTGCATCATTCCAGGTGGTGGTCCAATATTTCTTGAATTGAAACTACTACTTCTACTAAGTGAATCATTACTTTCACGACCTCCCATGCCTCCTCGATATCTGTTATCATGGTGATTGCTATTATCACGATAATCACGACGATATTCCTGTGAACCGCGTGATCTGTACATATCTTTGTCACCACGTTGTTTATTGTTATTACTATTGCCGAATGGATGCATCATGCCCATTGAGGGAAGTGATGGCGGTCCATTGCCACCTCCCATTTGTTGATAGTGTTGTGGTTGATGATGGAACCCAGGTGGAGGCATTTGTTGTTGTTGGTGATGATAATGACCACGATCACGATCGCGATCACGTTCGTCATCATCATTTTGGAATTTATTACCACCACCACCTTGGGTATTCCATTTTTGATAGTAACCGGCATGACCCAATTGTTCTGTTTCCATATTTCCTGCTAAATGATTACATTTCAGTTAAATATCACTTTTTTCTTATTGAAATTACTTACCAAGTCGACTGAAATCCATTTTCTTGGAGTCAAATGAAACCTTTTCAGGTTTATAATTCATTTGTGGTCCTCTTCGATCATATCTGTTTCGGCCACCTTGTTGATTATGACCCATTCCACCAGGTCCTTGATTATAATTTAACAATTGGATATTTCTTTGTTCTGTTTCGAGCTCTTTTTGAATTTGGCCCATTGTTTTTGGGTTTAGTTCATTGCGACGTGACACCCATCTCGTATGACGCAAATCAATCAAATCTTGTATCATAAATCTAATTCGACTACTTATTTTAAGTTCTGACTTTCGTCCAATTATGTCTTGGAGTTGTTGGAAATACTTGCTCAGACAGTCACGCGTATCGTTTTCCATTTTTTTACCGACTGTCGTAAGGAGCTTACAAAGACACTCAAGTGATTCCTCGTCCATGGTACGTGGATCGAGTAAAAGTTGAACACAAGTATGCATTATTTTAATTGTGAGCAAATCAATTTTATACAATTCACCTATAAATCGCACTGTACCAACAGCCCTTTTTCTCATTCGATAATCTTCCTCTTCGAGACTCTCTCGTAGTTCTTCCTTTTTGACTGGATCTAATTCCTTATCTAACAGATCACTGCGATCCTTTGACGATTTAATTTTATGTGCATTCTCAAATTCCATTTGACACTGATTAATCAAGCACTTTTTAAATTGTTGCTTTGAATTGCCATCACCATCATTTACACATATGGTAGAAAGTTGTTTACACATTTCAGCATATGTTACAGAAAAATTTGGTTCAGCAATTGCCTTTTCAAAAATCAATTGAATACAAGCATACAAATGATCATTTTTGGTAATATGATATTGTTTGACCTCCTTTAAGAGTACACTAAAGTTTTCTGGTGTTAATTTATTTAAGACACATCGGAAATTATCAGTCAGATTGCGTAATGAGCGTTCATCTTCACTTAAATTGTTGTCATTTAACAAATGTTTTGGCTTCCATGCATTCGCTGCTTCCTTCAATTTGACATCTTCGTGTAATGATAACGAAATTTTAATTGTATCTGGTTGTTGTTTCTGATTTTGCATCATTCCCTGTTTCATTGGATGCATACCACGATTTCCCTGGGAAGGACGATTCAAATTGAACTTATTTTGGCTGTTTGAACGGTGTTTTTGGAGGAATGCCTCAACACGGAATTGTTGTGTTGGTATCAGGGAATTTTGTATTGATGGATTTATTTTGAGACATGGTTTACCAATTGCTGCCACTAATTTGCCTAATTGAAGTAATTGCTCAGGTGTGTAGAATTTCTTTCCATCAGGATTTGAAGGACTCCATTGCTCTTTGTGATATTCTATTAGAGGCTTATTCACAGTTGTCTAGAAAGAAAAAAACATTTAAATTTAATTCATAGGATTCATGTTCGTGTGTTGTAAAAAAAATATTTCAAAAAAAACGCAATAAATAACATATTATCAAAGCTCTCTCGTTAATCAACAGAAAATTAACAGAACAATTTTTTTTCTACCGCATTAAAGGTCATTAACACTTTACTCTATATATCATATCGATACACGTATATCTATACACATACATGTACGTATAGTACGAGCTATGTACAAATATATATCATACATATTTCCCTTTAAATATAACTCACCTCTTGTAAATATTTTTTATTTTGAATGTTATTCTCCTTATCAGCATCATCGTCCTCCAACTCGACACCTGATGGATCTAATTTCACCTCTTGATTAACTTTATTACTACTATTTATATTATTATTTGTGTTAGTTGTTCCACTAGCTAAATTACTATTGTTACTATCAGACATTGGCGTATCTTTGATAATTAAGCCTGGTGGTAAAATTGCTGTTTCTGCAAATTGTCCTCCATATTTAACCATGACCTGCTTAAAGTCTGATAGACGATCAGGCTCATCTTTTGAACCGACATTTGTGTTTAATTGTTGGTGTTGTGGTTGTTGATTTAAATTTGCGTTACCTGTTGTTGTTATTGTACTTGTAATTGTAATAGAAGTTTCCGTGTTACTCTTATCAGTGTTATCAGTTGTCAATGTTTCAACAATAACATTTGATTGTTCCGTATTTTGTTGAATTTCGGCGATAACCTCTTTTGATTCATTATTAATTTCTTCTAGACACTTTTCGTTATTTTCTTGTTCAATGTTACTATCAATGAATTCTGTATTATTTACTTTCACAGATAATTCTTCAATTTTTTCGGTAACTTCATCGATATCCGTTGTTTCAACCACTTGTGATTGTGTTACTTGAACTTCAATGGTTTCGGAGAATGATTCGCTTTGTTCGACAATAATTGGTGATTCAATTGATTTTTCATGAGACACCGAATTGGCAGTGTTTTGTGGTGATGAAGTTGGTTCGGTTGCAGATGTGGGTGTTGATGATACATTTGTAGTATGTACAGTTTTTGGGATTTTCTTATGTTGTTGTTTAGGAATTACCGATGGACCATCAACATTCGCGGATACAACTGGGGTCTGCATTTGTGGTTGAACGTGTTGTTCGGGTGGTGTCCATATCGGACCATTTCCATAACGTTTGCCATCAAATCCAAGTGTTGCTAGTGCTGCTGTATGTTAAAAAGAATGAATGAGTTCAATTTCAATTAATTTTGACAAAAAAAGAATACTTACGCAATGGAATTGGACCTCCAGCTGGATTGATCAAAAATTCTGGTGTTGGCGTAGTAATTGATGGAATTTCTGTACTTTTATCTGGTTTGTCTGGTTTTGGAATTGTATCTAACACATTCTCATTGGTGTTTGGGTTTATGATTTTTAGTATATTTTTTTTACGTGGTTCTAATGGTGCTTGAGGAACAGGGGGAACAGTTTGTACTGGAACTGGAACTGCAACAGGAATTGGTTGAGTTGGCGTTTGAGGTGGAGGTGGCATTGAAGGTTGACTTGCAATAATTTGAGTTATTGGTAATCCTGTTGCTTCTGGTTGAATGTTGTTAATGCCATTGGGTGCAGCAGCTATTGGAGCTGTCTGTATTTGTTGTGGAATTGTATGACGTTGATGAATTGGTTGTTGTTGATAGTATATTTGTTGTTGCGGAATCGGAGGACCATATGCAAATTGTAATTGTTGCTGTGGAATCTGAGGAGCTACACAAAAAAAACGAAAAAGAAATTTAAGAAATAAGAAAACAAAAATAAGAAGAATTTTTACCTCTAAATGGATTTTGTGCTCTTTGAGTTGCTAATCCATAAGCAGTTGGTTGCTGAAATGCAGCAGCAGCAGCTTGAGGTGTTATAAAGTATGCTTGACTTCCTTGGACATTTCCTGCTTGTGCTAATATAAAATTATGTCGTTGATGACCTTGAATAGTATTATATGGGTATCCTTGTGGTAGTTGTGGACGATACATTGGAAAATTAGCGGTCATTCCAGCGGGAATTTGTTTAAGTTCATGTCCTACAGATACAGGAAGTTGTCCTTGATATACACCAGGTTGTTGTTGTTGTTGTTGTGGTTGCTGATTTCTCATCGTTTGCATATTCTGAGGAACATTAGTCGGCTGCCCACCGGGAGCATAATAATTTAAATGTCCCTCATTACCTAGAATTCATTTTGTAATGAGTGGTCATTTATCACTGATTTTATATTGAAAATTACTCACCTTTATTGTAGTTTTGACTCATTTTGAATTGGACACTTTAATATATTATACAGACAACCATGATAATTATTTGCTTGTAGATTGATTCAGCTTGACACGTATATAGACAAACGACAACAAAATAACATTAAAATTGTGTATGTGTGTTGTCTTGTACAAACAAATTTTCTTCCTTTTCTAAATTGATAATTCTCTTTTTACTTAAGATTTTTACTTCCGATAATTGCGATAGTAAACCTCACAAATAATTAACAAACTTCCACAATAAATTTACTTCGTTTTACAAACAAATTTACAGTTTGATTTTGTGTAGGCAAAATTTTCTCCTTTCTTTTATATTTTTATGTATATATTTTCTATATTAACAAAGACTTAACACCAGCATCAAGACCGCAGATACCATTTTAGTGTTTTTGCGTGATATTTGCCTGGTTTCAAGCAAAATCCGCATATAATTCGAATTATTTATAATTTTCTTAAATTAATTACACAGATTTTCACTGAAATTTTCTTTGAAATTTTAATTTATTTGTTATTTATTTTTAATTTCATGCAAAATTGAATTATCTGATGCTTTACGAGTGTTGGCTTGAGTTTGACTGTCAATTTGACATTCACTTGACATTAATTTGACAATTATTTAAAATAAACAAACTTCAATTCATGCTGATTTCGTGGTGGGAGTTTTTATAGCGTCCCAGTGAGGCTGCAATGTTAACGGTCATTTTGAAAAATTCAAACACCCCGCCGCCATCAAGCTCTCATTTAACTGTCATTACAGTCAAGTTAATGTCACTTTTTCCTGCAGTTTGGTGGTGCTTCGCGAAATCAAGAAATTTAAATTAAATTGCTGTAAAAATATAATAAAATAAATTAACATAAGACAATTCACTAATTAGTAGTGAGACAATAGATTAAATAAGTAAAAAAACACAAAATAATGGATCCAAAAAGAAAATTATCGTAAGTATTGATTGGAGAGGAGCATCTTATCTTCTTTCAAAAAGAAAAAAAATCATATTTATAAGAAAATTTGCAAGTTTATCAAACATAATTTGGGGACATGGCAAAAATATAAATTTCAAATAAAAAATATTGAATGAAATACGAATCAATTCTGTAAAATAAACAGATTCCTTTTAAGAGAAAACCTTGAGCAAGATATTTTCTTGAAATATTTTCACTATGAAAAATATATCGATTTTTCACTATACTGTATAGGAATTTTTCTATGTGTATCTGTATACGTGTGTATGTGAAATTATATCAAGTACCATTAAATTTTGCCTTATCAAGGATCAGAAACTTTCCTTGAGAGGACACACATGACATTTATTGTACATTCTTGTTCCATTTCATCAGTTAATTCTCTTGATATTTTCTTGACACTATTAAAATGAATTTATTTGAAATTTTATCACAGTAACATATTGTTCAATAGAGTAAAGTCAATTGTTTTCATTTTGTATTGAATGAATGAATGAATGACTCATTAATTGTAAAATTTACATATTTAATTTTTTTTCACGTATGAGCGGAACTTAATCTTATCAATTTAATTTATACAGTACTTCTGGTGATACGTTGTATGAAACGCTAGGTTTGCCAAAGACAGCAACTCCAGATGACGTGAAAAAAACTTATAGGAAATTAGCACTTAAATATCATCCAGATAAGAATCCAGACAATCCAGAAGCAGCAGAAAAGGTTAGTTAATGAAAAATTTTACATTTTTTTAAGATTTTTGATTAATTTTTTTTTTCTTATATTAAAAGTTCAAAGAAGTCAATAGAGCACATTCCATTTTGAGTGATCAGACAAAAAGAAATATTTATGACAATTATGGCTCGCTAGGCTTATACATTGCCGAGCAATTCGGTGAAGAAAATGTAAATGCATACTTTGTTGTTACCTCACCAGCCTGCAAGGTATGAGATTTTGATTGAATTTCGAAACAAAATGATTTTCTATATTTTTTTTTACAATTAGGCTGCATTCATTGTATGTTGCATTGCCACAGGATGTTTCTGTTGCTGCTGTTGTTGTTGCTGTTGCAACTTCTGTAAGTAAAATCTTTCACTTTAAAGTTCATATGAGGTTCACGTATTTGACATTTCAGGCTTTGGCAAGTACAAACCTCAGCATCCCGGCCATCCAGACAGTGGTGATTACGAAGGACTCAAGGTAAATGTTAGTTTTTCAAAATTTTTCATTAGAATTTTCCATTTCACATTTTTATTAACAAAACTCATATTTTTTCGCATAAATTTTTCTTGTAAATTAACTGCACATGCATTTTCATAGTAATCAAAGTACTTTTTATTGCTAAAAATTCTAAAATTTAACACACTATAATATTAAAAGCAATTAATTGCTTAATTGGTTGTTGCATGACATTAAATTATTTTTGTTTTGATGAAATTTCTCGTGAAACTCTCGTGACTGAGGTAGGTATTATAGATTTTAGTGGCTTATGTTCATTTTTTCTTTTGGTTAATTTTTTTCTCAATACATTCAAATAGGAGAGTTACAATAGTTAAAATATCCAATATAGTCATCACATCCCTTTCCATTTTTGCGTTCAGATTTTGGACAATTCTAATAAAAAAAAAGCATTGCATGAATTTTACTTTAAAAACTAAAAACTCAATTTACCGTTAAAATGTGCATGGAAATACAAGTCAAAGTATAACCAGAAATCGGATTGCAGTTTTTCCTATGCATGATAATGTCAGGACTATGTTTAATCAATAAGAATCTTGGTCGTCTCATATTCGCCTGATTCACACATTTTTCCAATGCTGTCATAACGACATCAAAGTAGGGATTATTAAATGGGACATTGCGTGAAACCATGTCAGTTAATTTGGACAAATCAATACTGTCTCCATCATAGACTCCGGTTTGATTGAAAAAACATTCGGCAACACAACCACCAGCTCCGCCACTTATCCCACCACCTACAATCAAGTTAAGCACACCAGGCGTTTGCCATGTTGTCCAACAATTTCTGTATGTTTGTTCGTCATACAAGACCGGAAATTCACAACATGTGTCCATGAACTGAAAATTAATGTGTTAAACTCTTATATTATGATAATTTTTTCATATTCCTTACAACGTCTGGTGGTGGCAAGGAACAATCATAACTCTGAATTGTCCCATAAACAGAGGTTGTCTTTAAAAATAGATTAAAATACAAAATTTGAATCAAAATTATAAGATGAACTCTTATTTTGACCATTTTCGTGAAACAACTAATTCGATTTAATGTGAAATAATGTAATTGTGGATACGCCCCGGATGACATCCATTAATTTTTTACTTTAAATTCATTGAAATGTGATCAAAAACTGTTCGTATTTTAAATTTACTGGGTAATTTCTCATAAAAGCGTGAAATTTAAGGAAAATTTTCGATTATAACAAAATTTTGCACGAATCTATCGAATCTTTGTAGAACTCTCAAAGACAATTCTCTTAATCTCTAATTTTATTTTAAATTTTCTTTTTTCTTATTACTTTCATGTACTCACTTTATAATTCATCAACATTGCACTTCATCACTGTTAATCGTGCATTTCAATCATCGTCATCACTACCTCAAATTTCTTTATGATTTATTTATAATTTATGTTTGTATTTATTTTTTTTTCATAAATTTTAAAATCAACATCGCATTTCGTTCCATCATCATTGTTTTTGTTTCTGTTAAAAATTTTTTTTTGGTTTGTCATCAAATTCATTTTGAATTTAAACAAAAATAAATAAATATATAATCAAAATGAAAAAAAAAATCAACAATACTAGAGAGATGATGCCAGTAGTAGTAATATCAACGATGGGCCAGTTACAAATCAACCTAATCGGAGGGTAAGATAAATCTTTTGTGTGACGACTTTCATTCTTTTTTTTTGATATAATTTTCTCGTCCTCTTAATATGTACATAAAAAATGAAGAAAAATAATTCACAAAATTAAAATTCATTCCAAAATTAGTAGAAACCAATTTTAATGGCACACAACTGCATTGTTAATTTTTTTGTATTTTTTTTTTATTTTGCTTTTTGTTTAAATAATGCAAGATTTTTTCTTGTCACCTCACATTAACCTAACAAGGTTTTTTGCATGATTAACTGCAATTAAATTTCATGCTAAATATTCACAGAATTCACATTAATTAGAAAATTTTTGATGAATTGGATGAAACACAAGTAACACACATTTAAAAATATTTTAGTAGTATACTTTGAATAGAACAGAGAACGATAATTGAGTAAATTTTTGGAATATTTTAGAAAATGCATAACAGGAGAAGTCTACACGAGCTATTACAGGCAACTGCTTTGCAAGTGTTTAGTTAGAATCGCATTTAAATTTAAATTATTCCAAAAATTATGATTATTTTTTTCAAAAAAAAAAAAACCGTTAAAATTAATCCAAAATATTTTTCTCAATTGAATTCCATAGGAGGACTTCTCAGATTTGGATGATGTAACCGGTGGTAACCCAATCACTGGTCAACCTACAGCTGGTCAGGGTGGTGGTCAAATGCCCGTTTATGCAATGCCACCACCAAATGCTTCTGCTCCAAATCCATTTACAGGTCAACAAGCCGTTAATCCGTTCACGGGACAACCTGTTGCTGCTACCGAAAGCACAGGCTTAAATCAAGGTGGACAACCAACTTACACACCTGGTAAGTATTCATTTTTTTTGAAAAATGACACGCAATATCATTCATTAATATAAATTAATGAAACATTACACATAAAATAATAAACTAATTGTTGCTTTTCTTCTTTTTTCTTTTCTTTTTTTTCATTTTTCTCCCATGTGTCACTTGCTATTTAAAACAACTCATAGGCTATTAAATTTAAAGAAGAAAAAAATCAATAGATTTAAATTTGTTCACGTTTCAACATTAACTTTTAATATAACAAACTATTATAAACAAAAAATAACTCATTTTAAAGTCATTGAGCAGTCGAAAAATTCATATTTAATCACTAACTGAAATTTATCTTGTGACACTTCCTTGAAATTGATTGAAATATTTCCAACTTTCAAATATTTAATGGTTTAAAACAAAAAAAAAAAAGGATTCAAGGAGTATCGTTAATTTATCATTGTGATTATTAAGGTGCGTTTCAATGATGGTTTTTTTTTGACTTGATTCACTTTTTAGTAGAAAATTTGCATTTTAAAGCTATGTCTCACCTTTTTTCTTGCATGGTTTTAAATTTTAAAACATTTTTAATAGAATTTTCGATATATTTTTTTTGAATTTTGTCTCTAACGATTGTTTTGAGTCATTCATAGTCCTAATTTTCACATTTTTTCAATTAATTCACTCGAATTTATGAAAATATGTGACTCAAGCCATCTGTCTAACCGAGTGTGCTTCATGAACCAAAAAAAATTAACTCAAAACAATCAAACAACAAAGCAACACTCAAAATAAACTTAAAAGCACTCAAGTTTACAACACCCTTAAAATTTTCATATTTTTTTTGTCAGTCATTCTGTACACGATCACATTTTATTATATTTTTATGCTTTTTGCATGCCTTTTTTTAAATTTTTTACCTAACATTTCTGAAAAATCACTTCAAAAAATTACAATTTTAATAATACAATTTTTTTTTCACCAACAGGAATGACAAATTACTAAATTAACCCTTTAGTAGCAAATAAATCAAGAAGAAATTCAATTCAAAACAAAAAAAAACTTCAATGGTTGCAAGTGTGACATCAATTCTTGATCGTAATATTGTGGATATTAAACAATTAAGCATGGATTAAATTTAATTTAAATATTTATCATCCTTGTTATTGATTAAGTTTTAAAATCAAAGTTAAAAGCAAAAAATACAAAATGATATCATATGATAATAAATTAGGAATTATTTTTTTTTTTATTATTATTATTATAAAAGTTAAATGAAAACAAAAATGAGTGTACTGTTAAATTTTATTTTTTCTTTGCAAATCAGATTTTGTAGGAATCAATAATAGAGCATAAAAACAGTATTATTTTTTGACGTCCCTTTACATTTTTGCTAAAGCATTGCTGAATTAGAATAAAAATACATCAATAGAGAACTGAAACTAATAAAAATGCCTCGTAAATTTAATTTTATATTTTTTTTTGTATTTCACTTTTTTTTTCATTGAATTCTTGATTCATACAAATCAACTTAAATAAAAGAAAATACATGTATAAAATAATTTAAATATTAACGTTAAACCACTTACTACAACCGTTTATAAACAAAAATAATGATAATTAAAAAACACCCAAAAAATGTAAATAAAAGCTTATTTTTTGTATTAAAATATTCAAATTAATTTCTCTTTAATAAATTTTTGAGCTCAATTCATCACACACGATTCAAAAAGACCGAAAATCATAAAATTATCTTTTTTTTCCAGATCAATGTTTAAAAATAATTTTCAATGTTAAATTAATTAAAAGTCAAAAAAAAAGTAATCAATCTTAAACTAACTTATGACATACAAATAAAAAAAAAAACAAAACAATTATTAAACAGAGCCTAGATATAATAAAAAAAATAATAATAAAATACGAAATATTCTTATACATAAAGAAATCCGTTCTATTCGAGTTTGATTATTAATTGCACAGAGTAAATTAAAAAAATATCCGTTTCGAAAAATTGAAAATTAAATTAAATTTAAAAAAATAAATAAAAAAAAATAGTTTAACTTTTTTGAAAATGACAAAAATATTATATTAAAATAATAAATTTAAAAAAATAAAACATAAAGTGAATGAAAAATAATTATAATAGTAAAAAATAAATATATATATTCATTGTATATTATATTTAATTAATTGTGTAAATGTCCATTAAATACTGAAAAATTCAAACAACTTTAAAGAAATAACTTAAATTAATAAAAAAATATATAAAAATTACTTACAAATTATTTGTTTTAATTTTTTGGAAATCAAATGCATAATAAAATTTTTAATTTTCTGTAAAACACTAAAATTTCAACGAAAAAAAAACGTTTCTCTTTAAAAAAATAACATTAATCTGCGTAATGAACATGAAATATAAATAAAAATGACATTAAAATCAATATAAAATGATATAAATTATGAAAAAAAAATAATAATAATAATTTTAATAATGATGATAATATAAATTATATAAAAAACTTATATTATTATTATTAAAAGTTATGAAACATAGCATAAAGTGTAAGCGAAATTTAAATTACAAATAATAAAAATGATTATATTTACTTCAAATGAGAGTTTTTCATTAATATGAAGTTCCTTGTGAGCCCAATTACACATCCAGACTGATGCATGAATGAATTTGAAATTTGTAAAACAATGTCTACTATTAAAAAGTAAATTTTACTATATTATGGTAGATAAAATGTCTAAGCGTGTATTATTAACTTATATTCATATTATTATTCATATTATTAAAATTACATCACAATCAAAGCACCACAATGAACAAATACCGCGAGAGAAAAATCAACACCTACTCACTTAACCTTTAAAGCAATTTCAATACAGAAGCACACAATACGAGAAGCTTTTTAAATACCGGCTTTGTTGTACCACTGAAGTCAAGACTCATCTCTCATCATTAACATGCATATAATATATACCTGATCACATCACATCACATGTATAAATATAAGTAGCATATGTAGTGTGATCGCGATTTTTTTTTGTTTAATTCCATCTCTCCATATTACACTTGTTATATACGCGTACAAATGTCTGTATACAAACAGAATCCAAAATAACAACATTTTACGATAAAATTTAAAAATAATAATAATAATATAGCATTTAGGTATGAGGTTTAGTGTTTAGTACATATGAAGCAGTCAAGCGGTGATCACGTTTAAATTTTAATAATATTAAATATTAATTTTTTTTTATTCTTATTTTTTGAATCGTATTGATTGTAACGCGACGACGACGATATATTAAAACGATCCGAGCCCGTGTACAATTATAAAGAAAAAAAATATAAAAATATAGATAAAACGCCATAAGATTAGTCAAGGTATTGTTTGAACAAAAATTTATTTTATCAAAAAATAAAAAATATTTTGAAATTAAGAAAAAAAAACAGTGAACATTTTGTGTTATCAATGGATGGATAAAGGTCATGTTAAAATGTTTTTTTAACCATATACAGAATGAATTGACAAAGAATCTGTGGTCCATTCATGAAATTGATTGTGACCAAATGTCATCTATATCGCTATCTATACAAATTCCGCGCCAATTAAGAAAAAATACAATAGTAGACAATTCTTATTATTTATTTATTCTATTAATGTTATTGTTTTATTTTACACATACGATTGTTTGGATGACTCGTTACAAGTAAAATAATAACATATGACATATGACTGTGTCAGGAAAATGACATCACTTATATAATTTTTGTTTCAAAGATCTTTACTTAGAATGAATGTAAAAAAAACGAGATTTGATTATTATTAGGTAATAATCAAGAATCATGCAAATTCTGTATTTTTTTTATTTTTCTGTATATTTGAAGTCATCATCCAAAATTATTCAAATGATCAAAGGTGTTGAAGAAAAAATTTAAATAAAATGTTAATTAGTTGGAACATGATTGATAAAATAATACAAAAATTACAAATTTATGGAGAAAATAATGATTTGAAAACAATATATCACATTTAAAAATAAAAGTAGCAGAGAAAATGTTTGTTTAATAAAGCACGCGCTTACAATTTACTTCATTAATTATTTATTTATTTATGATTAAAATGTAATTTCTATACATTTGTGTTACTGTAAAAACATTTTAATGAATTCACAAATGATTGTTAATAAAAGTGAAATATTGGAGAATTCACTTTTGACAGTTGGCCTCGATTTGAAGTGAGACGAGCTCTACAGACGACCCATACACATTTAAAAGGCTGGTTTCAAGCTCTGAAAGGCTCTGAAAGGAAATTCACTTCAAGTTTTTCTCAGAATTGACCTTAATTAGCCTTTTTTAAGGGCGTATAATCAGCTAGTGAGCTTTTTCCAGCAAATTTCAGTTACCATCCCGTTTCAGGATGAACTGACAATTTTATCACTCATCAGAATCTCAACTTCCATTTCAACACCAAACAATAATTGAATTGTAATAAAATTTCACTTAAACTACGGTTGATTCACTCAAAAATTTATATTTATTTTACTTGTGACGACTTTATTAGCACTTATTCTATCCAATTATTCAGTTATCATCACATGAGCAGTTAAATTCAAAATCAAATATCTTTAATATTTATTTATTGCTCAAACGAAATCAAAATGAAGGTTTTTTTGTACTTTTATTATGATGCTGAAGATTTATTTGCTTATTTAAATGAAAACTATTAAAAAAAAAAAAAAATTGAAAATGAAAATCTATTTTTATGTTTTTTTATGTTATTTTTTACTTTAAACATCTGTTTTTCCAATTTATTTTGACCACACATAACACAATTTTCTTCTCCCGATTTAAATTGAAAATTTTCATGATATTTTGGTACAAAAAAATAAGCAAAATATTTTGAGTTTAAAAATAGAATTGAATTTCCAGCAAAACAATAGGAAATTACGAATACTACACGAAATTATGAGCGATTCATTACAATTTTGCTTATTTCTGACCTTGACTTTGACTTGGTAATTATACGCACCTATAAGTTGTCTGTAAAGAAAATAATAAACAATAGACATGAAATTGAATGGATGATGCATCGCTTAGAAGTTTTACTCAAGTAAAATTACATAGGAAGAGCTCGTTACATGCAAACTTTTAATAAAATGTTTCGAATTCAAATTGAAATTCGATTGTGAAAGACATTATTGGTCATCATCATTATTATTTTAGAGCTTCAACACCTACTGAATGCAACATCTTTGGCAATAAAATTTGACAAATTTGGATTGAGATGTTTTTTTTTATATCATTCAATTTATATTATATTAAGTTGGTATTACTTAATAATTTCAAGTCATTCACATTTCATTTTATTAGTGAGTTTTTTTTTATAATTTCATTTAAAAAAAAAAAAAATTAGCAAGATCAAGTAAATTAATTTTAGTATCCACATTTGGTTACTTTGATGTATTTTTTGGATTGAAAAATTTCATTAGAAATTAAAAATTAAACGAATTTTGTTCGATAAAATGCTCTTATTATGTTATATTTCCATTCATAGCACCGTACAATGGACATTGATATACTTTGATTTCGGCTCAGTTGAATTTTCATCATTAAATGGCTCAAGGTCACAGATTTTTGGACTTTAAGAAATTTTGTTTCAATTGGGTCTAATTTTGAATTTCCTTTCCGTTACATTTAAAAATGTCGGAAACATTTAAAATAAATATACTTTGAATGTGATCTCCAACATTCGCTGATTCAGACACTTTTTTTATCAGTCATTGTACACGGAAAAAACGTAAGTGTGTTTCCCGCATCAAATTTTTCATTTGAGTGTAATATCATCCTATTTGGGTTGAAAATCCACACAATTTAAGACGATTTTACACCCTAATAAAGACGATTCCCACCTCATTTAGGTTAAAAATACACTCAAATGAGGTGATTTTACACACAATGCATATCAAAAAATACCCAAATTTATTACACATTAGGAATAAAACACTGAATGACTTTTTTTGTTTTTAAAAAAATATTTTTTATTGTTATTTTTTCAAAATAATCATATCTTCATCGATTTTAACATAAAAAATTATTCTGTTGAAAAATTTAATATTTTTTTTTACTCAAGACACTTTTTTTTTTAAAATCTACCACTGAAATCATACAAATAAATTTTAAATATTTTAAATATTAAATCGTCACTCATTTTGGATGATTTTTTTTTCTTACTTTTGAACACATTTAACAATGAAAAATATTCCGGAATATCAACTCTCATAGTGATTCTGGTATCAATTATGTGTAAAACGATATCAATTGATAGCAGAATACGCTCAATTGGGGTGGGAATCACATCAAATCATGAATTTCATTAGGATCATTTTGCCATCAATTGAGGTGGTAAACTACTCTAATTGAAAATTTGATGCGGGAATCACACCTATGTTTTTTCCGTGTAATACTTTCCTACAATTTTTGTTAAATATTTACTCTCTGTAGTCTGTTATTTACTTTTTTTTTATTTTCCATTTTAAAAAGATAATTTCTACAAAAAAAACCAGAACGTTTTTTACACAAAATTTTAATTTCTGTTACAATTATAGTAAAATAAAAATTATTACATTGCATCAAAGTCATTATGATTCTCAGCTAAATAATCAGTAACAACCTTGAAGAAGAATTATGGAAATTGTGCTAAATATCTCACTCTTGAATTATATTAAAAAAAAAATATATAATGATCACAATGATACACATGCTGCTTCAAAGTTGTTGTTAAAATTAGATTAGATTTTGAAATTCATTTAAATTGCATGTGTCTGGCACATTGCTCGTCAAAATCAAAGTAAAAAAAAATTAACATGGCCAGATTCCGTTCTATCTGAAATTTATCAAAGAAATTAATAATAAAAAAAATATATTTTTATTGTTTTTTTTTTTTAATTTTTATTAGATGGGGAATGCAATGTGTAAATCACAGCCTCCAAATGGCAGATCAAGAAATTCCTTGGAAGAGTTTTTTGCAGGATGTTCAAATGTAAGTTCATTTAAATATTTAATTTGTTGAAATTCATTTAATGTGTATCTTTTTCATTTAAATATAGTTCTGTTCATGTCCTTCAGGAATTTCTTCACACAGAAATTATCACTGGAAAAAACAAGTGTGAGTACCCAAATTTGCTACTCAAAAATGATCCAACTCATTTAAATTAAATTTCAGAATCGAAACACGTCCACCATATTTGGGAGCACATACCACTTCAACAAAATGGCATCAAGCAACCACCTTAACCTCGACTCAGCCATTGAAACAACGACACGATATGATTGGCAACAAGCCACCAGTTCCACCACCAAGGAAGAAACGTCTCCTACAAAAAGCACGAAGTTACGAAGATGTAGTTGATGTGAGAGTCAGTAAAAAAGATGGATTTAAAGATGTTTTCGGAAATCTTGATCGACAAACTACCTCTACAAGTCACAGTCATATTTACGATTTGGAACATCCACGAAATAAACCAGAATTGGAAGATGATGACGATGATATGGAAAAATGTAAGAGTTTGAATTTCAAATCAATTCACATTGGAAATAAGAAATCAGATAAATTCTTTGGTGAAAATTTATCGGACTCGTTATCAAATGAGCCATATTTCCCGGAAGAGGAAAGTATTTTGACAAGGAAACAAGATGACAATGAAGGTAATGAGAAAGATGCATTAGATATGTTTGTTGAGAAAAACGTGCAAAAAGTTGAAAAAAATAAAACGGAAGTTGATAAAACTGATAATGAAGATCGATTATCTGAGAATCTTGATAAGAAAGCTGCATTTTTGATGACAATGTTGGATAATTACAATGATAAAAAAACAAAACATGATGAAGATGATGATGAACGATATCGTGGTATGGTTCCAGTTGAAGAAGAAATAATTGTTCCAAAGAAGAAAATTACTCGATGCATTTGTGATGAAACTGATCATTTATTGCACCATTTAAGGCATGATGAATGTAAAAGTCATGAGGAGCTTCATAACCATAAGAAGGATCATCATACAAATGCTGAATTGGTTGAAAAAGTTGACAAAAAAGATGTTGCAACCGAAACCCCTCCACTTAAGCCAAAACGAGATTTGACATTGTATCGAAAGAGTTTAGAGTTATCCGAGTCCGTGCCTGTCTTAATTGAAAAAACTCCCAGTCCACCTTCAAGACGTAAGAAAAGTATGAGTAATTCGAGAGAAGAATTAAATGCAACAAATCTTTCGTTATCTTCATCGAATGTATCAAAAGCTAATGAAAATCCATCACCTGAACGAAGTGAGAGTCCAAACTCAATTTTAACGAAAGATTTAGTCAATCAACTTGTGAATCACGCCTTTCCTCATTACATGGATATTGAAGATATACAACACAATGTCATGGATGGATCTGCAGCTGTCTCTGAACGCATGTCGAAGTTAAAGGAACGAAAAATATCATTGAATCGCAAAATCAGCACAGATAGCAGTCATTCAAATCAAACGAATATGAGTAATGAAATACCAAACTCTCCAGGACCATTCACATCAACTGAAAAACTATCATTGGGATTCCGTGATGTTACAATAAGTCCATTAAGTTTCAAAGAAGAACCAGTTAGGGTCGATGCAATGTCTACAAGAATGAGTGTGAGTCCAGAAAAGGAAGTTAGGAAAAGTGTGACCCCAGATAAAGAAGAAAAGAAACGTGTTACACCCGAAAAAGAAGAAAATGTAAGTATTGAAACGAAGAAATTGAGTTCCGTCCAAGAAAAAGAAGAACAACCGTCACAAGGTGCTACCCATAAAATAATAGAGAATCAAAGAAAAGAAGAGCGTATTCCCGCAAACTTACTTCTGGATGAAGATGGGGCAAATTTTATCGAAGAATTGATCCGTCATCAACATTTCAATTCAACGGAAGATGTTATAAATGAAATTTATAAGAATCAAGGTAATATTGTTCATGAATTCCATCGATTCCTTGAAGACGAACTGAACAAAGAAGAAAATGCAGCTAAACTGAACGCTTTAAAAAAGAATCCCGAAATTGAAGTTAAAGAGGAGACGAAAATAACCCCCATCATAAAACTTGAAGAGTCGATTGAAGATCAATCAATTGATTTGGTAAGCAATAGTGCAAGCAGTGAAACATCATCTGAAGCATCAACAATCAAGAATCTTTCTGACAGTGACGATCACTACACACCTCGACGTGATAGTGTAAATGAACTTGAAACATGGTTTTCTCCCCACAATCCTGATTTCCCAAGTATAGCTGAAACCCAAATTGACTTGGTCAGCAATAGTGGCAGCAGTTTTAGTGATAATGCTTCAACAATACGAGCAATGAGCATATCAGATGCAGAAGATGAGGGTGAAATACCAGAACTTTTATACAACAACCATTTGAACAAAGCAAAAGAAGCACATACAATTGACAATCGTCGCGAAAGTATTGAAGATGTCGACATTTGGTTCACACAACATTTAGATCTTCCCCACAATGATTTATCACAAACCTTAGTAAATGAAGATGCGAAAAAAGCCGATTTCCTCAGTTATGATGCTGTTAAGTTGTATCCATTTGGACAACCACGAGAACGTCACTTATCACTAACAGATGAATTTTTCAATTCACACGAAAGCAAAGATCAAAAAAGTGTGAAACGATCAAACTCGGAACCAGAATCAAACTAAATTGCTTAACGGCTTTCTGTAACCCATTCCTTTTGCTTAACTGTAGATGAGAAGCTTGATCATTCTAAATCAAGAGCTAGTCTAGTGTGTAAGATATATATGTAATTGTATTAAATTTCAAATCAAATTCTTTTTGTTGAATGTTTTTAACGTAAATATGTAGCAATTAAAAAGAAAAACTATTTTATTGAACTAATTATGAATGATATGTCTTGTTATTTAAGAGCCCAGAACAGGAATTTGCAGCATCCAAGCAAAGAAGGCGCAGTGCGAAAAGTTTTCAACTTACAGTGTACTGAAACAGTTAAAAATTTCAAATCATCACTTTTTATCTCGCAATTTCCTCATTTCAAAGAGAGAAATCACAGATTTACTCTTCAAATAAAATATCATGACAGGTTCAAATTTAACTGATCGATTAAACCGTTAATTTGACATGAAGCCACAAATTTCTTTGATAATTTGTTCCTGATACATGAAAATATGCATTAATTCGATCAACCTATAAATCACACTCATTAAAAAGCACCAGTCGCTAAATTAATAACATTTTTTTTTTAATATTTCAATCAGCACTGTGACTTTTATTGACTTAAAGATAGTTGAATATCGTTTTATGTCGATCAAATTTATTCCTCTCACGTACTCTCACTATTATTTGATTATATTATTGTTGTTTATACTACTTATGACTATGAGTAAGTATTGAATGGATGAAAGTAAGAATGTCTGTTAAGGGGAGAAATATAAATAAAATTTCCGATGCCTTTATTTTTTGCTATAAATTTGTACACTGGTTCTTCATGTCATTCTAAGCATCCCTGCAAAAAAAAATTTTTTTTCGTACACACGTTCTCGAAATACCGCGCTTTGAAATTTCGCGAATGGCGCGCGGGGCCATTTTTTGACTTGTGATATCTCGAAAACTACAAAACGTAGAAAAAATTCTAAATATGTTTTGGAAAGATCTGAAGAATATCTTTATTAATTATTTATAATATTTTTTAAAAAGTATTAAATTCATAATTAAATTTCAATTTAAAACACTGTTTTGCCATTTTTTAGTATTGGGACGTGATAAATTTTTATTTTTTTTATAAGATTCTGTAGCTTTTATATCCAGCAATCGATTTATTTTGGTTTTGGTAAAAGGTTCCTAAAACTTTTAAAGATACGGAACCTAAAAGAGCGATTTAATTACAATTTTATCAAAAAAAGAGTTTTTTATGATGCGTACCAAACATTTGAGTAATATAAGACACCTAAATGAATCACCAAAAGTATGAATATTCTTGTTTTTGTATGAAAAATCACGATTTGAACTTTTTTAATTAAAAATTGTAATGAAATCGCTCTTTTAGGCTCTGTATCTTTAAAAGTTTTAGGAACCTTTTACCAAAACCAAAATAAATCGATTGCTGGATATAAAAGCTACAGAATCTTATAAAAAAAATAAAAATTTATCACGTCCCAATACTAAAAAATGGCAAAACAGTGTTTTAAATTGAAATTTAATTATGAATATAATACTTTTTTAAAAATATAATAAATAATTAATAAAGATATCCTTCAGATCTTTCCAAAACATATTTAGAATTTTTTCTACGTTTTGTAGTTTTCGAGATATCACAAGTCAAAAAATGGCCCCGCGCGCCATTCGCGAAATTTCAAAGCGCGGTATTTCGAGAACGTGTGTACGAAAAAAAATTTTTTTTTGCAGGGATGCTTAGAATGACATGAAGAACCAGTGTACAAATTTATAGCAAAAAATAAAGGCATCGGAAATTTTATTTATATTTCTCCCCTTAAGTTAAATGCATGATTTTCATTGATAACAAATGAAGTTTTATTGTGATTAGGCAGGTACTATTCGTCAAATAGGACTGCAATTTAAAAAATTTGACCTAAAACCCAAATTACGTTGTAAGCCTTTTCAGAACCAAGAAATATCAATTTTAAAATTTTGATGTGACATGACCCTGCCTAATTCATAGTTGTTCCTCAATTCCGTACACACAGAAATTTTATATCATTTTTCACTACCTTACTTGTTTTAAATGGCTTTTACGAGTATTTTTTTACTACAGAACTCCAATTATTATATTAAGTTAATGTAAAATACGATAAATTGATTTAGTTGAAGTTTAACCGTTGTCGGTATCGGTCGAAGTCTCATTTAATTCGAAAAGAAAATTTTGTACAATGAAAATTTACGTTAAATTTCTTTGATAAGTTAATGAAAATAAATGTGACATGGAAAATTAAATCAATTTTTAATAAATACATTAAAAATTTTGAGAAAAGAACAAAGCATCTCTAATAATAATAAATTTAATAGAAAATTGAAATATCATAAATGTAAGTCTGAGTGATAAAGCGGTATTTTTGGTTCATTGAATTAAGAAAAGTCAATTAAGAGAAGGATTAATGAAGAAATGTACGTAAGTGTGTTGAGTGTGCAAGACGATTCCAATTAGTATGGCTGATATGATGATGGTTTCAGTTACTGGAACGTTTTAACATGAAATTTTTATTATTTTTATTGAATTACAGTAGCTCTAGAATATTTTTAAGTGAATTGCATAAGATAAAGAGTAAAAATTGCAAAAAAAAACTATCAAATTCAAAATTTAGCTGAAAATCCTTAAATAAACCCATTGACACACAAAATCTTGACCACAGGTGTTCTGTGTGTGCTCACGTCAAAGGTGATATTTATTGAAAGTGACTTAAAACCTGTGTGAGAATTATTTGCAAATCATTTTTCAAAAAAAATTAAAATAAAATGCATAAATATTTTGCAATCAATAACACACATTTAATCATATTAAGAACCAGTTTATCGTATCATCATTTCTTTAGAAAGATTTCACGGTTCCTCATGCACATAGCACAGCAATAAATAATTGCATCTTCAGAGGATCTCATTATAACAAAAGAATATATTTATAAAAACATGTTTTTTCTTCTTTAAATGTAATAATAATTTTTTGAAGAAGATTCATGTCAACAACAGTGAAAGAATTCAGTGTCCCATATTTTTTTTTTACAATTACAAAAAAATCGAAATTGGGTCTTTATTGGTATGTCATTAAATTTATATTGATTTTTTTGGCATTAAACATGTGAAAAGAAGAAGATATTAAATTGATCATAATTGTAGTTGTTTATGTTGAAAAGTGAAATAAGTAGCATTTAATTTCAATAATTGTGGCTAAAAGGGAAAATTGAAACACTTTTTTTTTGTTTTTTTACTTTTTTGAATCCAAATTGAATAGACGTGCAAATATTAAAAGAAATTTTATTGTTTTCTGATATTTGAAACAATGTACACGGAGTGCAAATGGGACGTGATCCACATGATAATTGATTATGATTAAATTTGAGAATATTAATTAGGAGTGTCTGGTGCTGTTAAAATGTATTTTTATAAAAATCAATTGACATGTGTGATCGATTTTTTTTTAATTTTTTGACCTACAAATGCATTTCATTTCAAGTGGAAGGCACCAATGACTACGGTTGACCGATGAAGCCGATTTCTAGGGAAAACGATTTGAGGTCTTGCAGGTGCTCAGATAATGAGTTATTTCAAAGTGATTCACCTAAGACTAGAAAATGACCTTAGAAGAGTCTTCATGAAAAGTATACAGATTTTGTGAGAATCAAATTGGAGTGATACCAATTTTAAGTGTCAAAATAGATTCACGGTACAAATAATAAAAAAATTAATTTTTTTGAGTAATTTTGGATATGAAATTAGTTAGGTCACGTTATATTAGGGCCCATCGTGATCTCATTGAGTCCTATTTCGTCATGAATCATAATAAGCATGGGGTTAAATTTCTATTTCAACGTTTAATATGCAAATCACAACGAGTTTTTCAGTTAATCACAAATGACAACTAAAAGTATTGAAACAAAAATAATTGAAAATTAACTTTTTATAAATAAATATGTCAAAAACATGACAATTTTCATCCATAATGCACTTAGTATGATATCACATTGATTCAGCAACACAATTCTCATGAGATGACAAAGGAATTTTTCTGTAATTCACTATCGTTTCATACTTCTTTATTCATAAATGTATGAATTTGTTGCAATTCTGTTTTTAATCATGCTTCTTATGAATTTCTTCCATAAATACATAAATTTTTCTTTTATTGTACATTGAATCAAAAGTACTGATCTAACTAGATATTCATCTTTTTACACTAGTATTACTTGCCCGTCTGACGACAATTCCACTTTCTACCAAGCACATCTCTTCGTATTTCTGGTTAAGACGTAATACTTACTTATGTTTTTACTTTACATGTTTTAGCTATTTGTTAAATAAAATGAAAATAAAAGAAAAAAATAATCCTAACTTTGTCTTATCATCAACATCGTCATAGAATCCATTTCGTGCATGTTCACTGTGAGTCGTAAACTTCCTGCAGTGATCGTTAGGCGACTCAATCGACGAATAAAGGTCTAATTTGTAGTTCTTTAAATCCCATTTCATACCAATTTTGAAAGAAAATTGTAAAAAAAACCAAGATTTCTGGTCATTTCTATAATTTAATGTAAGGACACGGCGTTTCCACTTAAAGCAGTTTCCGGACCGTTTTCAATTTACAGTGTCATGTCATCATCATATTTTTTAGTCTTATCCAAAGTAACTATTCAGGTTTTCATTGCAAATACGTTTTTGGGAAATGAGTGAGTGCGAAATGGCAAACTAAACAAGTTGCATACTGAAATTGTTTCAAGGTGAACAAATGTATGTGAAGAGGAAATAGTAAAAATATGTTTTGAAAAAAGAGATGAAATGGAATTATGTGCAAATGAAAGCATAAGTAAAGTAATGTGACCGATATGTGTAATTAAAAAAAAAAAAAAAATATTGGTCATTAAAAAATACTAGTTTGATATTTTTTTTATCATTTTTATTTGTTGCAATATATATTGAGAAACATTAAATCATCATCGGTCTTGTGTGTGATGCACGCAAATTAAACGATAAGGAAAGTCTTTTTCATGCCTATTTTAATATTTCTTGATTTGAAAATAATTAAAAGTGATATTATGAAGAAAGTGATTGAGTTATGAGTGTAATTTGCTTCATGTTCTATCTGAAATTAATTTTATTTTAAATTTCTTTCAATTATTTTCAGATAATAGTAAATAAAATATTTGACATAAAATTAATGTTAAAATGCAAGTAAACGAGATAACTTTTATGACAATCATCATTTGTATCGGTTGCATGTCGACAACAACATTATCTGATAATAGAAATAACAAGAGTAAAGACAGCGATAGTGAAAATATTTGGAATGTCAATCAGCAACCTAAATCAGATGAAAATTTTAGTAGTAGCAGTAGCAATAAAATTAATAGCAAACCAAAGTTTAGTGATTTTCATGATTTAAAGTTAAATGAAATGCATGATAAGCATGACAGTTTGAATGGAAGTGAATCAAATAAAGCACATTCAAGACAGAAACGGTTAATTTGGGTGACAGATGATGGTAGACTGGCTTTGCCGCCTGGTACTAGTCTGACGATAACTCCATCACTCGCATTACCGTTTGTGAGGTATCCACCTGATGGGTTTTTCTCAAATATATCTGTCAGTCTACCAGTAACATGTAAGTAACTGATCTTAAATCAAAAAATTAACGGTTTTCATTAAATTTCCATTTAAATTGCAGTGGATTTCGATAAATTAGGATTAACTGACAACCAAAATCCTCTTGGTGTGTTACCACCATTGTTTGCTCGACAAATGGGTCGTGCAGCTGGATCACTTCTAGGAGATTACATAAGTCAATTCCTAAAATCACGTGCAAATCGTCGTGCAAAACGTGATTTATTCAATCAAAATCCGACAAGCGATTATTTTCATGTTGAATACAATGAAATTGACGAGGATGAATCACTACCCAAACTCCCCGAATCACATCAGCATGCATTCCATGGTGGTGAGAGAGCGTTACTGTACGCTGTCCTCGAAGATTTCCTTCATACATTTGGCTTGGATGGAAAAGCATGTCTTTTGAGGACGATTTGTGAAATTCATTCAAAGTCAATAACACATTTTGGCTTATTCGGAGAAATGTTAAAGTTGTTTTTAACTGCATCACAATCACCGTACTCACATTTACTGGATGATTATGTGAGGGCGGAGAAAGTGGGAAGGGGTGAAATCGCACCAGCAGAATGTTTTCCATATTACAAGGAATGTCCAAAGAGTCTGTTTAAGTCAGCAATGTATAAATATAGGTAACTTTTTATTTTTTCAATTTAATATTCAAATTATTTTACAAGATAAAATTTCAACAGGAAACGAAAAGAAGACGATGAACCTCAACAGAAAATGAACTCAATGTGATATAATTAGAGTGACATTTTATGGGCCATATTTCATATCTCAGTTTAAGGGCATCTGTTTTCTATGAATTTAATTCACATTTAAATTCCTTATTATTTTAAGTTAATTTATTTTTTGTGTATAGAAATCCACATTGGATGGTTTTTTTTTGTGTTTCAGGTAAATCGTTAGAATTGTAAATGTAAAGCTATCAGGTGAGCTATCAGTTGTTATTAATTTAAGTTGTTTAATTGAAAATAAAATGTTAATTTTTGACTAAAATTATCCTTTTTCACATTGAATCACTTAAAAGAAAATCCTTGACCTTGAAAATGACCTTCTACAGTAAAAATCTCATGTTGCTTTGTCTTTTATTGGATTTTATTATTTTTTTACAATTTTTTTACATTTCAAATGAAAATTTTTTACAATCTTTTTAATATTTATTTGAAATAATTAATTTTATATTCTAGAGTTGGATGTTAAAGCAAATTGACATGAAAATAACTCGCATTTTGTAACAATAAATAGCAAAAAAAAACCCTTTGATACTTCTCTGATCTTCTTATTTTAAGGTTAATGAGCAAAAATATTTAATTTATTTATTTATTATAAATTACAATGAAAATCCTTCATTTGTAGTGTGATGTTAAAATGAAAAAAATCAAGCAAAAAAAACGAAGAACAAAAAAAAATAAATTTCACTGATCACTTTTCTCTTTATTCTCTTATTTGCTTAAATATTCAATTTTTTCGTATCATTTTATTAATTTTACTGTTTTTTTTTTACATAAATAAATAAATAATAATAAAGGAAAAAATATTTTATATGCATCTTTTTTTATTTTACTGGTTGTTGTGTAACTCTAATCTATTAAAAATTGTTATCTTTTTTTTTGATAAAAGGCACATGATGTCATTTTTAACTTGTTTTTATTAAAATTTAATCATAAATATTCGTTATACATTTAAAAATTTTGTGTGTTTGTGTGTAAGGTTAAAGTTTCAAACTTTAACATACTTCGATAAAAACATGAATATTTTTCTTTAATTTAATGTTAAATTTTAATTTATTTATTTTACAAATAAACTATAATGAAATAAAATACATTTAGTAGCACAAACGTCCTGCGAACTTAAATAATTCTGTGTACGATTTGATAATCTATATACGTGGGTATATGCGATTGATTAAGTGGTTTCATCCTTTTTTTTAAATTATTTTTATTAAAATTAAACATAAATGTATTTTTTTTTTAAATTAACAATCAGGTTGCATAATAAATAATTAAATTATTATCATTATTTAATAAAACAATAATATGTGACTACTTTTCATTTATTTATTTTTATTTACTTTACAATTTTTTATTTTCCTTTTTTTTTAAATTAAATTCCACTTAAATTGAGACACTTTAAATTGTGAGAGACTAAAAACTGTTTTTTTTTCTTATTATTTCTTTATTTATTTGTTCCATGTATCTTTGACAACATCGTTGGCTGTAAAATAAAATGAAATAAAAAAGAAAAAATTGTGTGAGTAAAAATTGAATTTAATGTTTAAAATTAAAGGAAATGAGAAAAGTAACTGTCAAAAATTTAGATTCAGATTTATAGAGCAGTCGACCCCATGAACTGAAAGCTGAAAACGCCTCGCATTACAAAATGACTTGGTCCGCAGACGGAGATCTTTGATTGACGCTTACAGAACATTTAATGAATGAAATTTTTATCGCATTTTCAGTTAATTTGGAACCAACCTTCGAGTATTATGGGCACTCTTTTAGTCTATTTTTTTTATGTGAGTCTGAGGTGCGTTTTCGAGTGTTAGAGTGTGGCGCATGACCGTTATCATCATCCATGGGCCAAAAATTTAATACTCTCATATTAAGAAGTTGGAACAGAGACCAATGTAGTCTAAATTATCTGTGGCTTTACAGTTAGAGAGCATTTTCCAAGTCATGCCTCTATCAGTTATGAAAAGGTGTGACATTTCTTTCCAATTGAACCTGGTCAAGGGGTTTCTCGCTTATTACGATCTCGTGGAAGTGACTTTGAAATGAGATCTCAGCGAGAATCCACCTGCCAACCAATTTCACTCATCCCATCGAAAAATGCGTTGTCAGGCCCTTACATTTCAAGCTCATGATTAAAAATCCACTTCATAGAATGATAGCTTCCAGGACACCCGATTTTTATTAAGATTCAAATTCAAATTATCGTGAAAAATCAATTTTGACAGTCACCTTCCTCAAATTCAATACATATAAATTTTCTCCTATAAAGCAAATAGAATTGTAATTTAAATTTAATTATTTTTTTACATTTAATAAAAACATTTAAATCGAAAATTAATACAAAAAGTCGCATCAAATCATATTAGAACTTTACATTGCGTTCAAAGCAATCCATTTTGATGGTCCGTTACTTTGACAACAATCATCCCAAATCAGTTTCTCACTGGGTTTTGCAATGACTGTCATCAAATACCACCAAAAATGGCACCTTTTGTCCTTAAAGGTTGAAAGCTCTTATATGACTCAATTTTGTTTATAAAGTTAAATTAAATTTTTATAATTTTAAAGACATGTACAAAAAAAAATAATTGCAGTGTATCTACGAGAATTTTATCTATTCTACTGATTGTGACGAATTTTGATCATTATTTTTTTTTATTACTCATACCTGTTACAAATTTGTGGATAATAAAACTGAAACTACACTTTGAATTTAATTTCCATTGTACAGAAACAGTTTTTTTTTCAATCACATTTTTCGTTTGTTAATCAATTTGCATCGAATTTATTGTTATTTACATTTACATTTAAAAAAAAATTATAAGGGGATTTTATGTTGGCGGGGGTAAAATGTGTCTTTATATGTGAGTGTGTAAATAAATTTATAATCCAAAAAAAAATGTAATTGTATCAATGCGAAGGAAACTAAACTAAAATTACTAAATTTTTTTATAATTTTTTTTTTGCTTTTTTTTTGTGTTTGTCTGTTTGATTAAGGATTTTTTTAATGTTAAACTGCAATGATGAAGTTGATCTACAACACACCATTTTAAAACGTTACAACAGGATTTGAGTTTTCACATGATAATTGTAGTTAGTTTATTGTAGATTTTGCATGGTAGACATTTAATGAAATTCAGGATTGGCTAAAATTGTTGATGGGTAAAAAATTTATTAAAAAATTGGGTAAAAAAATGTATACAAAAAATCAAAAATATATATTTTTTTCACTATTCTAAGCTATTCTTTTCTTCTTTACAAAAAATGAGGCCAAAAATAATGGTTTTTATTCCCAGAAGATTATTTCAATCAAATAATTTTGGATATTGAAGGCATTTAGTTAGTCACAAGTCAAAAAAATACTAAAACCTTAAAAATGAATTCATACTTACTCTTGTTAGTTTGCATATTTCACTTCAAAATTGTTATAAAAACTGTCAATCAAAATCAATCTCAGCATTTTTGTTTTAAAAATATGTTTTTTTAAAATTAAATCTTATCTACATTATAATTGCCACTCGTTTAAATCTTAAATTTGAAGCTCACACCTCAAAGCTTACACCAGTGCCATTCTGAAGCCAATTATTAAATTAAATAAACGATTAAAATTATATAAAAAAATAAAATTTGTTTCATTTAATTTGAAATGGAAAGAAATTTTAACCCATTTAACACCATAGTTGTAATAAAAAAAACAATGCCGTTAATTTTTGTGTCTCATAACAAATTTAACGGCCGAGGAATTTAAAAAGTTGAATAAGGTTCATTGAAAGTGGAATGTAAATTTAAAAGAATTTTAACCCATTAAAGATGTATGTTAAGATAAAAAAAAATATCACACAATGTTATGTTAAAATATTGAAGATAGAAATTCAAACCAAAACCCATAACATTTTTAAATTAAATATAGCACTAGAGAAGAATAAAGATTCAAGCAATTCATTGTATTATTTTTGTTATATTTAATATTATTATTATTATTTTAATATTAGTAATGTTTATTATTAGTAAAAATGTATATATATTTTTTTATTATATTATATATTTTTAATGTAAAATGGTTCAATGTATATTTTTTTCTACATATTTATTAATTATTCATGTATATATTTATATAATGATCAAAAAAATGCATGTAATGTTTATTTTTTTGTGTTTTTTAACTTATTTTGAATTTATTTAATTTTTTTTTATTATATTTTTTTATTTTATATTTATATAATTACTATTAATATTATCATTAATAATATTTTACTTTGATACAATTTTTTTAAGTATATTTTTTATTATATTCATATTATTCACTGTATATATTTTAACTTCATACTAATAAAAATCATGTGTATATTTTTTTTAATTTTATAATTTAAATTAATGTTTTATTATCTGTTTATTATTATGTAACTTTATATGTATGTTTTATATGCACTCTATCATTAAATTTATGTTCTTACTTTTCATATTATACTCAAAAATATAATAATAAATAATAATTGTAATAATAAATCACCTATTTTTAGATTAGATTATGAAGACTATGATGAAAAACCGTTTTTTTTAATTAAATTTAATGTAATTTATATTAAATTTTTATTTTTATTTATTATTAAAGTTAAATTGTTTAAAAGTTGTATAGTTAGATTATGTATAAAAAGATTGTAGAGTAGTAAATTTATATTTTCGTTAAGACGAAGCGCAAAATAATGAACATTGAGCAATGACATTTAAAATTTTGACAGTTTATGTTTTTGACAGTTACTTGTCAAAGTGACATTTGGACGCCTTTTTATCATTTCATTTGTAATTTAAAATATATTTGAACTGAATTAGAAATTAAATTGAAATCTATTTGAGATTTAATTTGATATTGAACAATTTTTTGACAGATCTGTCAAATATAAACTGTCAAGTAAACTGTGAAATAATCATTTCAAATAAAGTAATTTTGAGATTTAATGTTAAAATTTTATCCATAACTATTTTTTTTTACTTATACGAGTAATTTCACTGACACTGTCAATGCAAATAGAAACAAGTCTTTAAAGGGTTAAATTTAAAAAAATGACCGTTATAATATTAACTGGTAAAATTAAAGCTTAGTAAAGTACTTTAAGTATATTCAGATAAGAAGAGAAATTTTCTAAAATAGATGAATTTTAACTCTAATAGCACGATTTGATTAATATCAAGTTAAATATTTGAGAACTTTTGCATGGATAGCAAAGATTTTTTTTTAAATTTGAAAAATGCTACTTTTATAATATAAATTTGTATAATTTTTTAGAAGACCTGTATTTAATGAGGTTATCTAAATTTCCATTATTATTATCATTTCAGGGGTTTTTCTTTTTTTATTTTAAAAAGTATTTTAGTATCCTAAAATTTCCAACGAACTGATCATCATCCGAAATTTGCCTTTGCCCAGATTTTGTTTCATTTGAATTTCAACGGTTTTCTAACTCGTCAGTATTCAATTCGTTGGAAACTTAAGTAAAATCAAATTGAATCCTTAATTTGAAAATAACAGAAAAAAAAAATTAAATTGTCCTACTTAATCTCTACATAAACGCGTTTGATTTGACTTTTAAATCGCCCTAACTATCTACATTTCAGTTGATATCTCATTATTTTTTTTATAAGTTATTATGATAATTAGTTATCTTCATTTCACAACACCATCACCTTTTTTATATTTTTTTTTACATTAATTTCTTTTGTTTTACTACCGAACCGATTGAATTATGTTTAATTTTTATTGTAAGCAAAATTATTGCTTTTATTTTTTTTATACGTTTTAAAAATTTAACACTTTAGGACTTAAATTTATATTCTAACTACACTTTTGCTTAAATTTTAATTATTATTCTTGTTTTCGGACACAATTTAACACGATTTTATGAAACATTAAACGACATTAAGAATAAGAATAAATATTGAAGAAGAACATTGAATAGTATGAGGAAGAACTCAAGGAAGAGTTGAAAATTTAACACCAATTTTAATGGAAGTTTATCATTAATTGTTAATTTTCTTATGTCTGGAAGTTATTTTTTTCCACTATCTGTCATCTTACAGTAATAGGCACTTTTAATTAAAGATCTGTTATTTTTTTTTGTTCACTATTGATCATTTAATATTATTCTGTTCTTTTCAATTTATTCCCTTTCTCTATCACAAAACAAAGAAAAATTAAAAAAAAATTCTATTCAACTTATAAAATTTATTGTAATTTAATGTAAAATTATAATTTTGTGTGTATATAATGTGTGTTTAATGTTAAAGTTTTTTTTTTAATTTTAAACTACTATTATTAAGATTAAATTTTAAATGTTAATTTAATTTAAAGCTTTTTTTTTTTAAATCATCACTCAAAAATAACGGAAAAATTTATTTTCAAACTTAAACGAAGCAAAATAATTTTCAAAAGCGAGTTTTGTCTCTAAAAAAAAAATAAAATAATAAACTTAAAAGATAATTGTAACCCATCGTTTTTAAAAAGTCATACTAAATTTTGAGGTTCAATGAATTTTTTCTTTAGTATGACCTTGAAAAACCGATTAAATTAACATGGATGAAAATTTTTCATAATTTCTTTTCCATGTAATTTTTTTTCTGTTTTGTTTATTGTGCAAAAGTGTAATAAATAATAAAAGCCATTGTAAAAATTATAAGTAATAGGCAATTATTTTGAGTTTTAGGCCCAGTAGAAGAATTACTATGAGATTTTTTTGAATTGGCGTTCATTGTTACGATAAAATTTTATCGTATGTTCTTCCAATTAGCAGAAAAACTAAAAATTTATGTTTTTTAAGCGCATATTCAATGATATTTTCAATCATCATTTTTCATCATGATGTTTCACTGATATAAATTAATTATAATAATAATTAAATAACAATAAGATACTTTTAACTATAAAAAAGAATTATACAACAATTTACTTAGATTAACTTCTTAAGTCGATTTCATTGAATTGAAGTTGAGCCAGTTCAAAAAAATCGCATTTATCAACTCATTTTTCTCTCTCAAACCATTCCATTATTTTTTTTTTGTTTAATCTTAACACCACACACAAAAGTTTTGATTTCCCAGTTTCATTGTTTTTTTTTAAAGATAGTTTTAAATTATTAAACAAAACACAAGCAAACAAGCTTTTTAAATGTAAAACTTAAAAAGGACCATAAAGTAATAGGCCAAAATACACTGCCCACATAAGCACTATCCAGTGCACTGTGTGCAGCCAATTCGTACCGTCTGAAATCTTTCTTGCAACGAATTTGAGAACTTCATCCAATAGAATGACAGGTAGTGAGAATTTCATTACGGTGATCCATTCATCAGCGTTCAATGGTGTTACTTGGAATACAGACTGTGAGGAGGAAATTTTTTGTAATTTGAATTGGAAATTGAAGGTAATATAAAATACTTACTGATAGAACATCTACGTATAAAATGACGAAATGAAGAGCAAATGAGAGAGCCATTGAGCCAATCAACCAGGGGTTGCTCCATGGAGGCATAGCGATAAGTGATTGATTTTCAGACAAACTGTAATTTGATGTTATTTTAATCAAAATAATTTATGACATTTAAGTAGGAATTTTACCTGTTCATTGCGTTTAACATTTCAATGGTTACAAGGACGGACAAAGCCATGGTCATTGGGTGTGGGCTGTTGAAGATCTTGCAATCGATTCCTTCGAATCCTTCACCACCACCTAAGCATGACAAGTGATGTGTAAGTTGCCAGTATGAAAGTTGTGGACCAGTTTCACAGAACATGAACCACCAGACGGCTCCACCGACTGTAGCGCAACCGACATATCCACCAATTGCCATGTAACTACATGAAAAAGTTCATTTTAGATTTGAGGATTGATCAAAGTATTTTAATAAAACTTACCGGAAGAATAACCATCCTGAAATAAGACCTTCATCGGCTTTACGTGGTGGTTTGTCCATGATATCTAAATCTGGAGGATTGAAACCGAGAGCTGTGGCTGGAAGACCATCAGTAACCTATTCGAAATTTGAATTGTGTTAGCTAAGGTTTGAATGTAAGAAATTTTAAAACTTACCAAGTTGACCCACAAGAGTTGTACTGGAATAAGAGCTTCTGGAAGACCAAGAGCAGCAGTCAAGAAAATGGAAACAACTTCACCAATGTTTGATGAAATCAAATAACGAATAAATTGTTTCATGTTATTGTAGATAGCACGACCTTCTTCAACAGCAGCGACAATGGATGAGAAGTTATCATCGGCCAAGACCATTTCTGATGCTGATTTAGCGACAGCAGTACCTGAACCCATGGCAATACCAATTTCGGCTTTCTTCAAGGCTGGGGCATCATTGACACCATCACCAGTCATAGCAGAGATTTCATTCATGCTTTGTAAATATTCAACAATCTTTGATTTGTGAGCAGGTTCTACACGTGAGAAAAGACGGGCACGAGCACAGGCAGCACGTTGTTCTGAAACTGGCAAGTCATCGAATTCACGACCTGAATAAGATTTTCCAGTTGTGTCTTCATCCTCTTTGAATACACCAATACGACGGCAGATAGCTTCAGCAGTGGCCTTGTTATCACCAGTAATGACAATAACACGAATACCAGCGGCACGGCAACGAACAATTGAGTCAAAGACTTCTTTACGTGGGGGATCTAACATACCAACAACACCGACAAAGGTCAAGTTAACTTCATATTGGTAGAATTTGGTGGCATCATTCAAGTCCATTTCTTCTGGTTTGCATGGGCTGTCAGCAGTAGCCAAGGCCAAGCAACGTAAGGTATCACGTCCAGTACCATATGTACGTGTGAGATCAAGAATGCGATTCTTCAAGGTTTGTGTAAGTGGGACTTTGTTGTTTCCAACACGAGCATGTGTGCAACGATCCAAGACACCTTCTGGAGCACCTTTGCAGAACAATTTTGGTCCGTTTCCAAGACGTGAGGCCTTCAATGGGACACAATAACTTGACATGGATTTACGATCACGTGAGAATTCCAAGGTGAATTCCTTCTTCCATTTGGTTTCAATTTCAGTACGGACAGCAATAGCGGCTGAACGACGATCCAAACCAGTCTTTGATACATTGAAGGGATTCATTTTTTCGGCCAAGACAATCAAAGCAGTTTCAGTAGCTTCACCGACTTTCTCGAAGGCTTGTTTGAATTCATTGAAATCAATAGCGGAATCGTTACACATAATACAGATTGTTCCAAGTTCTTGCAATACATCATAATCTGAGGTCTTGACACGTGAACCGTTGCAGAAAACATCTCCAATTGGCTCATATGTGGATCCAGTGATTTCGAATTCTGTGAAGCTGCTATCGTTTCCTTCAACCTTTTCGAAGACGAACATACGTGAGACTGACATTTGATTTGTGGTCAATGTACCGGTTTTATCTGAGCAGATGACTGATGTGCAACCTAAGGTTTCAACAGAGGGCAATGAACGGACAATAGCATTCTTTTTGGCCATACGACGTGTACCGAGAGCCAAGCAAGTTGTGATGACAGCAGGTAAACCTTCTGGAATAGCAGCGACAGCCAAGGCAACAGCAATCTTGAAATAGTAGATAGCACCCTTAATCCATGAACCACCATGAGCTGGATCGTTAAAGTGACCAATGTTGATAGCCCAGACAGCAACGCAAATAACTGAAATAACTTTTGACAATTGTTCACCGAATTCGTCCAATTTTTGTTGCAATGGTGTCTTGATTTCTTCAGTCTCAGCCATTTCAGTACGGATTTTACCAATAGCAGTAGCCAAACCAGTTCCAATAACAATACCACGAGCTTTACCAGCAGCTACATTGGTACCAGAGAATAAAATATTTTTCTTATCTTGATTGACAGCACGTGGATCGGGAATGGCATCTGTGTGTTTGATAACAGAGACAGATTCACCAGTCAAGATAGACTGATCAATACGAATTGTGGTGGAATAGATCTTAATTAAACGGATATCAGCTGGGATTTTGTCACCAACAGATACCTCAACAACATCACCAGGTACGATTTCTTTGGCACGTACTTTTTGTACACCGGCTTTATCAGCACGGACAACTTTACCCATTTCAGGTTCATATTCTTTCAATGCTTCAATAGCTGATTCTGCATTCCTTTCTTGCCAAACACCAACAACAGCGTTTGCAATTAAAATTAACAAAATAACAAATGGTTCTACGAATGCTTCAACACCTTCATGTTCTTCAAATAAGGCTAATACCTAAAAAAATAGAACAAAATCATTAGAACACATCCAAAAACAGCGCAGCGAACGAGCTTTTACATTATATACTTAAAATGATAAGTTAACAATAAAATTTCACATCGACATTGTTTAATCGCCTTTCACGATTTATTTTACATTTTTCAACAGAAATTTAACATGACAGTTTTTCATCGGGGAATTGTGACGCCAAAGTTCTAAAATTAGCTAAATATTTTCTTTTTTTTTTAACATTTTTCTTTTAATTTTTTTTTCTTTTACATACACAAAAACTTCAAGATAAAAGATCGACGTGGACTCATGAAATTTCATGTAGTGGGACAATTGGAGCTCATTTTCATGAATATTTCAAGGATCAAAAATCATTAAGAAAATTTGGTTGATGGACCTCTAATTAGAAAAACGTGTCATTTTGTTTTTCTGTTAAAAAGTCATAAAATAAAAGTCAACATTTATTATTTATATTTAAATGAAACATAAGGTGACACCACGTAGAAACACAAAAGATTTTCACTTCAATAAAATATGAAACGAAACAAAAATCTTAAATAAATTTATTTGAATTATCTCAATGAAAAAATGAGAATAAATTATTAGTTAGTGTGGCCAAAACAGAAAAATTAATTTTTCTAAAAATAAACAAGAAAAAAAATATACAACTTTTTTTTCACTTGCACTTCATCATGTCCAATAAGAATTTTGATCGCGACACTAAATTGTATTTAAAGAAAGAAAAAATCACATTTCTCGCGGCCACCATGTCAAATTTTGAAGGTTAAAAAAATATGGTGGTGATTAGAAACGTGTTGAATTATCTCAAAAAATTTAAGCAGATTACTCATTAAAAAAATATAACAAAATAAAAAAGAAAATCTTCTAAAAATAAAAATATTACAATACGTTTAAAATGTAACAAGCTCGCTCGTTTTACCAATAAAAAAATAATACAAAAACGATGAATTATACTTACAAATGAAATAATGGCGGCCAACAACAAAATTTTAACTAAAAGATCATCGAATTGTTCAAGGACTAATTGCCAAATGGTCTTGCCTGGAAAATTAAACAAAAATTTAATTCAAGATCAATGAAAATTATTAATATTTTATTGTATCTTTCATCAAAACCTATATATTTTTTTTATATCGTGATAATAAAAATAATTTTATCTCAAATTTAATGCAAATATTTGCATTCTGTTTGTATGTAAATCTTAAATTAATAACATGGAATTTAATTGCACATAAAGAAAGTTCAAAGAAAATGTGCATTCAATGTACAAGACGAAAATTGATGTGTGAAGTAAAATTACCGTAAAATCTTTAATTGATGTACAATTTCACAAGTAAAATCCTTTCTATCATCAATTTAACCTTAAACAGTTACATGAAGTCGATTTGTGGTAACTTTTTATGGCTTTATCTGTCATCAAAGCTCATTTTTAATCATAATGTTGAATTTAATCACATTTTCAACAAATTTCCTCAATTCAATCGCGATATTTGAATCACAAAACCTTGAAAATCAATTTTCCCACATCAAGTAATTCATGATATACAAATTACATGCAACAGGTGAAACAGTGATTAATCATTGCGGTTAATTGCAAAAATTTAATAAATAAACCACTGAATATTTTTTTTTCAAGTAAAATTTAAAACATTTTTTTTGAATCAAAATATAAAAAAAAAAATATTTATGCCAAGAAATGTAAATGAATTTTTTTCCTGACTGAACAAAATTTTCATTTAAATATTACATAATTATATGAAAAAAAAATTATAATAATATTCAATTTATATAATTTTAATGTGATATTTAGGTCACTTTTAATTATTGTTATGAATTTTATAATGAGAAATGCACATTGAGTGCGTTTATTCAATGGCAGGTGTGAGTGCAAATTCAAAGGTTTTGATGAAAAATATTTGAATCGCTCTTATCATAGAGCTCCGATTGTATCTCATAACTTACCCTCTTCAGCAGGAAGTTCTATAAAATGGAAGAAAAAGAAAGAAAATGATTATTAGTAAAATTTCATTCAAAGCATCAAAATAAAATCCGATAACTGTGTCATTCATTGTATTCATTTTATTTCCATATTTTCATTTCAGGTAACAAAATCCAATTATTTGACCACAACTAAACCTTCATCATTATTTTCTTTCCTCTTTGTATGTCCTTACAAAATCTTCACAACATCTCATAAAGCAAAAAACATCATTAAGTGCTATCGATTTTTCCTTTCATTTCATCTCAAGAAAACATCGGATAGACACTCAATCAATCAAATGATATCCAAAAAATGTGTGAGAGAAAAAAAATCTCATCAATAAATTACATTTTAAAGGTCTCAAATTTTAATGATCTTATTCTCGTACTTTACTCATGCTGTTTACATTTAATCCCACACCTTTTTATATTACATTTTACTTGAACAAAAATATCTAGTAAGTGAAATGAAAACAAACATAAGCATCAATCCATTTTTTTCATTAAAGTTACATATGTTTTTTTTTACTATTTATAATGTGAAGTTTATTTTCATTTCACAAGTTTTCCAAGAAAATTTAATATGCCAGACACTCATTTACCCATCCATCACAACATCAATATTTTGACTTGAAACATTTTCTTCACGGAAATTCATCGCAAGTGGAGATCATTAAAATAATATTTGAGCCCTTTGAATAATTTTTTTTTATTATTTTAGTATTAATAAGCAATAAAAAAAATTTAATTAACCAGATACACACTTTTTTAATTCATTCAGGAAATTGTAACGAAATTAAACAGCTGGTCACTCTATGAAGTGTATGAACCTGTATGTTGATTGATGATTTACAATTAAAGTACATTAAAATCAAAAACAAAAAAAATTGATGACGCATTTGATTCTCAATCTATATAAAATTTCAATTACACAGTGTCTTATAATAATATGAGAAGTTCGTACATTTTATGTTCAGCTTCAAAATTGTATGATGTGTACTTTTGTTGCTTGTGTTGAACATGTGGTTTTTTTCATTCCATTCTCTAAAATGACGTATTTGCTTAGAGTGTGGAAGTAAATTGAAAGACATAATAAGTGATAGAATTACTTGAGGTATTCAAGTGAAATATTGATGAGTTCTAGGAATTAAAGAAGAAGAAAATGTAACCTGTAAAGCGTTCATTTAACAGATTTCATTGAAATTTATATGTTTTTGGAAAATTTAGATTTAGGTTTTGTTATTATTTTAGATACATTTTTATCTTGTTTTTAATTTTTTAAATGAGTCATCTCGATTTTAATATGGCATGAAATGTATTCAAATCATGCCGAGACGTGCTGCTATCCAAATATTTTGAATTGAGTCAGCAGGAGCCTTATCTTGTTATTGTCAGTTAAAAACGCTGTCTGATTTCTAGGAAACCTCAAAATTTGATCATTCTGAAATATTAAGCTGAGTCCTTGCCACATTCAATTTGTATAGCTTTCATTTGGTTTACATCCTTTAAAATTTCAGTTAAAACGCTAAAAATACACATTTAATAGTGAAACGAAAAAATTACATCAAAGCTCTTAAAATAACATCAGTCTCCTTTATTTTATTTTACTTTTTTTCATCAAACTTTTTTAAATGTTTTCCCATGATATATAAAACAAAAAAAAAAATGCACCCATTATATCATAATGCTGTTTGCTTAACAAACCGTAGAATTTCCTTTCTTCAATTTAACGTGAGATGTATGCGCTTATTTTCATATCCAAGGAACAAAAAAAAATGTTATTTCATCTACATTTTTTTTTTCATCGATCCACCCATGAATACATGCATAGAATTTTTTTCTCTCTCTTCACATCGCTCGAGGCCCGGATTTGCTTTCATTTATGAATTTAAAATCTTGATAAATAAAAAACAACAACATTATAATTTCAAGGTATCATAGAAAAAATATCAACATTATAATCTTTTTTTTTTGAAGGGAGATTAGATTTTAATTTAATGAGAGTCCGTTCTGACATTCAAAAAAAATAATATAAAATTAAATTAAGATAACATGTAACATATCATGAGACCTTAAAAAAATTCATGTCATTGAACTTGTACTGAATTTTTATTATTTATTTTTTTGCAAATCCGTTTACTACACTGATAAACTTGCACTTTTTTCATTATCTTTATGGCATGCTCCTATTTTCATTTCATACCTTTCTTCTTTTTACATTACAAATAGAGTGAAAATCTATGGCAATAAACGATAAGTATTCAAGTTCATCATTTTTATCTTTTTGTAACCAAAATTTATTGTTGTGCCACCACCAGACACTTTAAATTAAGTTATTTGATTAAAAATTATTGTTATTTATGCAAGATATTAGAATTCACTTTAAGTCAAAGAAAAATTTTGATACATTGTGATACAAGAAAAAAATGAAAGAAGAAAAATATCTAAATTTTTTGTTTGTTATTCAAATATCATAAAATATTTTTTTACTACTTTTTTTGGAAAAGTACATACAATAAATCACACAAAGCGTTTGCACAAAAAAAACAAAAAGTGCAACACTGTTGTTGTGTTTGCACTTTTATGATTGTGTCATGTTGACTGTTGAAATTCCATTAGGATTAAAATGAAATGATGAAATTACGAAAATTAATTATGAACTCGAGACAAAAGAGTTTTAATTGAATTAATTATTACGGGCTTTGTGCAAAATGTTGATTAACAACAAAATTTTAATTGTCTCCATGAATTTTGAGCATTATGTGTAATAATGGAGACGCCTTGCATTTTTCAATATGATTTTCAATCAATATCCCATATTCAATACCAAAAAATCATCATTTCAATGATCATTCACTTAGAAAAAAAGCCACAATTCACCTTAAACTGTAAAAAAAATCATTCACATTAAATTTCTAAAATTAAACATATTTTTACATCAAAAAACTGCATCTGTTTCATCTTAAAATGCATCATCCCACATTAAAATGCTAAAAATACACTTTTCACTGTTATAAAATCAAATAAAATGACGGAAAATATCAACTTTGATCCATTTCATATGCTATTTGACTTGAAATTTATCGTTGAATTGCACAAAATTCTTTAATTTTTAATTTAAACAAGGATTGGATACTGAAAATATTCAATTTGAACTTGTAATAATAACCCATTAATTTGATGTCAAGACACAATTCATAATGCAAAAGTAATGAGATCGATTATTGTGTCACATTTTACATGCAATTCAGTGTCACAATCAATTTTTTGAGATTAAGGTACAATGATGGTCCAAGTTTTGTTGTTGTTTCGATACAGATCATACAAGGAAAGTTATAAATAAATAAATAAATAAAATTTCGATGAAGATTTTGAACAAATGATTTGTGTCAAATGTATACACAGATGAAATTTTATAAATATTTATAGGTATGATTCTGATGACATGTTGAAATGTGACGTAAATTGGTTTGTTTGATGTAACACAAAAAAGAAATTGATAAGAATCTGAAATTTAGGTCGATTCTTAAAATCTCATTCATGGAAAAGTGCAATTTAATTGTTTAATTACTGTTTATACAATGCTTTACATGGAAAAATCACGTTATCGTGGAAATTTTTGGAATTCTTTGAAAGGAAGGGGATTAAGATGGATAAACATTGAATCGAAACAGATTCTGAGATGTAAACACAAATAAATCAATGCGTCATTTATAATATCATTTAAAAGTTAAACATTTTCTTCTCCCATGTAAATTTATATTTTATTATTTTATGTTTGTCTCATATCAACTTATGTGCATTGATAAATAAACAAAGAAGTAATGTCTAGTTCTAAACAGATATGTAATAAAAATAATAAAAAATGAATGTCTGAATTGAGAGAGGGAAACCGGTAATTGACAATTAAATTATATTTCTTTCTTCTTCAATTTTAATGTCATAGTTTAGGGAGGGCCAAGATTTGGATTAGAATTTAGATATCGAATTTAATCCTCTTATTCAGAAAATTTTTAAGGTAAAAATGAAAATGAGCTTCAATGTGAAAGAGTGAGACAAGAAACAGTCACCGTATAACTCTACAGAGCATCCATACACACGTACAAATAGAACTGAAGCCCTAAAAGGTCAAATATAATAGAATGAAATATTTTTTGACTCTGAAACGATTCTACGTTCTTTAAAGAAATGTTAATTTTTAAATTTTTTTCTCCTAATGGCTTTGACTGGCCTAGTTTTACTCTGTTACTTTCATGGTGTAACTCGTGATTCGTCACAAAGTGAAATTCTTAGATGAACACACTTCAGATTATGGTTACAATCCGAATTTCCGTGTTTTACATTCAATTTCCCGCTATCCTTGTAACATTTTCTGTTGATTTTCTATCACGAAAGCAATCACCTAAGGCAGAAATGCCTTAATCCCAACAATTAAAGTTAAGAGTGCTTGTCTCGTGTTACACACATGCTCCACATACAATGTTTTCAGTATCATTTTAATCATCCCATTAATATCTTATCAGAGAATTTCTTTGTTCGAATACGATAAAACCTGCACATTAACTTGTACAAGATCCGTATTTACTTTTTATTATGATGACACAGTTATTTGGAACGGTAAATTACAACAATAGAAAAAAAAACTTACCATTAGGTCCATATTTTAATTGGTTACTTTTGACTTGATCAAGTGTTAGACCTCTTTCTGGATCGACATTAAAATAATTTATCACTTCTTCGGAGGATTTACTATGGGCGTCTTCCATGCTGACGTATCGTAAAACGATTCACAGCAATCTTTAATAAATTGAGATATTACATTCATTAATATGATTTAAAAAAAAAATAATAATAAATTTAAAGGTAAATATTTTGATTTAATTTTCCATTTTTATTCTTTTATTTTCCCCACTGTTTTTTTTTAATTATTTTAAATTTAATTATTTTTTAGATGATTCACCAATAATTTTTTTTCTTGAAATCATTTTAAATATTTACATTAAACAATGAATTCGTAAAATTCAAATCAATGAACTATGTTCCTTTTTTTTGTGTGTTATGTGAATGAAAAAAAAAATAATCGTACGATTCAACATAAAAAATAAATTTGTGTAAATACCGAATGTGGATTAAGATTATTGACAAGTCTCGTGCTAATCACAGTTTTTTTTGTTGCTTTAAAATTTCAATATATAAATTTGTTATTATTATTGTAAAGATAAATAAAAGTGCACACAGCTATATTTATCAGGTATTGAAGTTACACGTCGTTAAAGGCTAAGTTATTACAATGTTTGATATTAATTGCTCGTGTTTCAAATACAAATGTGACTTTTCCTTATTAGTATGATTGTTTTTGATATGGATTTACATTAAATTGAATTCAATTGTACTTTTTTTAATTGATTTCAGTCTTAAATGACCGAATCACGTCACAGAATGCATACAAATTGACCCGGCTTAGTCAGTGCCGGCCTATGAAATGTGACCGGTCCCAATTCGAATGAATTTTTGTGCCAAAAAATCCGTGAAAGTTCCCGAATCACCTGCACCAAAACCTAATTCAAGCATTCTAATCACCCTAGAACTTATACATTCTCATAATAGTTCTACGTCTTAACGTTCAATGACACATTTTGTAATATTTCTACATTATCTTTGTGTGAATTTAAATGACGTCGCATGTACTGGCAACATTTCATTCTATCAATACAATTCACATACAAAAAAAAAATAATATAAACTTGATTCTAAACATTATTAGAGACACATCATGTAATTTTATTTTTTCTATAATGATATGATTGCTAAAATACAACATAAATTCAGCTGTTCAGTCTATGACCTTTCAATTTAATGTTGAAAATAATTTTTTGTTGTATTTTAAATCACTTTAACAGAATATTTTAAGATCTGATAATTAATTTTATGTTATTTCAAGACATGGAGATGGTTTTATGAGGGGTTTTTTTGAATTACTTGCAAAAAAATCAAAGTGATGACAGTGTTGTTAGGTAAATAGATGCCGATAGATTGAATCAAAGTGTGTTATATGACGACATTTTTTCAAATAAATGTTATTTTTAGACATGTTTTCGCTTGAAATTCAAATCTAAGTGAAAAAATTACACAAATTTAATTTTTTAATTCAAACTTTTTCTCATTGTTAAGTAATTTCAAAAGAAACAACAAGGAAAAATAATAAAATGTGTATTTCTTACGTGGTAAAAATGTATATTCTGTATGCTTCTATACGTTCTCTATGTATGTAAAATTCAACAAAAAAAAATCTTCCGTTGTAAAAAAATATATAAATTTAATTCTTGTTTCGTGTTGCGGTTTATAAATTTTCTATTTTAACACAAATTATCAGATAATTAGAAACAAGTACAATTAAAACTTATTCAATCTAACTATTAATGTCTCACTAAATGTTAAAATTAAATTATTTCACAGTCCTTCTTCTTTTTTTTTAGCTATTTTTAATTTAAACTAATTCAGTTCAAGTTTTATATTTTATATTCGGACAAAATCTGAGCAATACTAACTGCAATTACACTTTTTGACTTATTGTTTTGACAACCGGAATCCCGAATTCCGATGATTAGGTGGAATCGAAATCTAATCGGAAAGTTAACTTCATTTCATCGATATCGATTTAATTTAAAAACATTCCATGCGTTTTTTATTTATTTTTTATCCTGTAAAAGAAAATAATCCGCGAAAATTGAAAATAATAATGAAAATCATTTATTTATTTATAACGTGTTATGTAACGGCTTTAAATTTATCTATTTATTTTTTTTTTGTTTGTTAAAATATGAAAAAAAATTATACACATGAAATTTATTTATAAATTCAAGAAACAAAGAACAAAAAACAATTTTTTTTACTGACATACTGGCAACGGGTATGTAAAAGATATTAAATAATAGTCATTTATCTTGTGAAATTGTGTAATTTATTTGATAATTTTCCTTTTTATTTTAAGATAAAGCAACACTTGATAAAGAGCGATGTGAAGGTCAGCGATATCTGATGAAATTAGATCGGATTTTAAGGGAGGTCCCCTGAATGATGGAATAAGGACCCATATCCAAAGGAGCAACTTGAACGAAAATCGAAATGAGGGGCCTATTAGAGCTGATTCAGTTCAGGAAAGAGATGAGACTTCCTCAAAAACATTTATCAAGTTCCTTCCCATTTTTTATGGAATCAAGATCTTGAAAACAGCCGATTTCAGACTTCATTTCATTAAATTGAGTTTTATCATCTCAGAAAGTCACGACTGTTATTCAAAGGATCAGGAAATGATATCTTACAAATGCAAACTTCAGACATACTTTACATGCCATCAAGGTAATAAATATTGTCAAATTCACATTCAAATTTAACAGTGCCCAGCTTCCTAATTATCTGTGAAAATTTATGCAAAATTATTTGAAAAACACACAAATATCATCTTTCAGGTTAAAATTTAAATTTAAATGAAATAATTATTAAAAGCCAAGTAACATAGACAAACACACACATAAATTTTTCTGCTAATGATTGAAAAAATAATTAGACTGTGGTGAAAATCCGTTTAAATTTTAAATTAAAAGTAATTTTTCTGTATTTTTATACATACTTTTATTTATTTATGTCTTGTGTCATTTTGACAAAATAATAAAAAAAAAATACGCATAAAATATTTTCATTACATGTATCGTCCATATGTAAAGGAATATAAAAAATTAAAGATACAAGAAAATTGTTTTAAGTCTCGGATATTTAATTTGTGGTTAGTGGCTTAGCGATTTGAATTTTAAAAATGTGTTTGTTTGTATGACTTTTTGATGTGTCACACGTGTGTGACTTTTCAGTTGGACATTTCATGTTAGGCATGGTGAGTCAAGTCATTTGGGTGATTTTTGGTATGAGATGGTAAATTCGAAACATCGAACCAAACATATTCTGATTCTGAGATGTGATAAATTGAGAATCATGAGGCCCAAATCAACTCGCATACAGTGTCCATCTTTCAGGTACTTTGACCAACAAAGAAAATGAAATTTAAACGTAAAATCTCATTATTATCCGTTGCCACTGATGTCCAACGACATAATTGTCTGTTATTCTGATATTTAATTTTTCTTTTCAAAAAGTGGCATATAGACACACAGGTGCGTTTCTTTGAAACAAATTTTCAAATTTCTAATAATAAATTTTTGTTAAGAGGATATTTATTTTTATTAAAAGTCAAGGGGTTTTTTTTAACTTTTATAATCTTTTTTTGAAAAAAAAAAAAACATTTTTACGCATTAGAATAGCGTTTCCTCTCAAGGTAACGTACAAAAAAAAACATTTAGAGTAAAAAAAATAATAAAATCATTTAAAATTTATTGTTGCTTATTTTGACAATATATCCGAGTGTTGTATTTAAGTTAAAAAGAAAATTTGTATACACATTTAAAAAAAAAACAGATAAAAATGTTTTATTTTTATTTATTAAATAAAAAATGTGTGTATTATTATTAGATTTTATTGCTTAAAATATGCGAGTTGATTGCCGACTATTATTTTAATATTTTATATGAAAATCTTTTAAGTAGTAATTAATTTTCTTTTTTTTTTATATACAATTTTAAGAATAAATTTCAACTTAGCTCGTTTGAAATTGTTTATTGAAAGAAATTTAAGATACTTAATATAAAATACGAATTTTTTCCAATTTTTATCGTATTTCACCGGTAATTTTTTTGAATTTGAATTTAAACCTTAAAATGTGTTCCTTTGCATATTTTTGAAGAATGTCACTTTCATCAATTCGATTTTAAATTTTCCTAATTTTCTCGTGAATTTTAAAATAAAATCGTACATTTTCCACTTCAATCATACGTTCACTCAAGTAATTCGTATTATTTTCTTATTTTATGTATATTTTTGTTTTTTTCATTCAATTTCTTTTTTTTTATTTTTTTTTTGTAAAAATGCTGATTCTTATTTTAATTTTAAAAATTTCACACACAAATTTTGGTGTCGATATAAAATATTGTTATGTAATGAAAATTCATTTTTTTTACTTAAACCTTTAAACATTTTGTGTGGGTTTTAATTTAAATTTCATATTTCATTTCAAAGATTTGCTTTACCACTTTTCAATCAATTTAATCGTTGTATGATTTGATATCAAAAAAAAAATTATAACAATAATTAAAAGAATAAAAACGGAAAATTAAATATTTTAATAATAATAATAATAAATGTTGGAGATAAACACTTATTGAAACGTACCACAGAAAAGTTCAAACACGACTAACGATCAAAATGTTGATCACTTATTTTCAGCATATGATGACATACATACACACACAAACACATACACACACATGCTATTCTAGACAGATTTCTGATCTTTACTTTTCTTCTTCTTTTTTTTTTGAATTTTCATCATTTCTATGGCCGAACATACACACATACAGACACATGTTCGTTTTAAATTCAGAGACATACAGTGAAAAATGAAAAATGTTGGCTCTCAGCCCAAAAACTCTCTAATATGCGCGATATATATTTGAATATACATCTTCACTTAAATACAAGTTACGATTCCTTTTTACTTGGTTTCTATTATTATTTCTATTTAATTTGAAATTGAAATATTTTTCTTTGTCTTTTCTCCTGCGAAAATTCACATTTGAAAATGTCTCAAATGTATGCTTAAATCCAAAAAATTTATAGAAATATGACTAGATATCTTATCATCACATGAAATATTTTTGGTTGGTTGTCATTCTTCAATCACTTTATCAGTTTTTATACGCAAAAAATAAACGTTTCAAATCAAATATTTAACTGCACATTTTTTTTGTACAACATATTGTAAAAATTATTCCCTGAAAACTTTGTATCTATATTTTTTGTTGCTAAAAGTAGATAAAAAATAAAAGTTATGCTGATAGAAATAGAAATACTTGAAATAAGAGTGGGTTAGATAATGAGAAAATAACCAATTAAGTGATTTCCTTGTACATTTCACACATGTTTTTTATTATAAGAGATTTATTTTTACTTTTTCTTTTTTGTGTAAAAACCTTGACGATATTGGACCTGTCAATGATGACAAAATATGAGCATTCAATGTATAAAAAAAACGTTAATTACTGTTTAGAAAAAAATGGTTCAATTGTTCAAAATCTGGGAGCTGAATTGATTTTTCATTATTGTAGAATGGAATGTCTTTGAGAGTTTTCAACGACTTTTATTTCAATTACGGATTTGATGATTTATGAACAAAAGTGATATTAGAAGGATGAGCTTGTGGAGACGCCTTGTTCATTGTAATGTATTTTTAGGAATACAATTCGACCATTTCATGCCTTTAGTCTTACATTTACTTGATGTTTTTGGACGGTCATCGAGCTCATTTTAAACTAAAACTCACAAAACTAAGTCGCACAATTTCAAATCAAATCACATTACTGTCACACTTTTAATTGCCTCTCACTTTTTGTTTACAAATGTTTTGCTTAATCAACAAATCACAATCTGATAAACAATTTTAAAAATTAATCGATATTAACATCGTCATCGATTAAAAGCACCCCATTACCGCGACCTTTGTATCAAAATCGAAAATGAACATCAAATTTTCTCTACTCAGGCATTCAAATTCACATGCACACATCAATATGCGAGTCTTATAATGTTGTCAATGATGATATTGAAAATGCAACAGATGTGTGTAAGCTGTAAAATTGTATGCGAAAGTGATTTTTATTTTCAATTTCAAAATGAATATTATAAAAATACATTCTATTAGTTATTGAAGGGTTTTTATTTTTAGCTACAATTTGGCCTTTAAAACAATGTACTTGTGTTAAATATTATTTTAGTGATTTATAGATGTGAGACTAAATATCTCAATTATCGTTTTGAAAATTTTATGACTAGAAACTAATTTAATTCGTAAAACGCACAAAAAAACTTTGGGAAACATTTTTTTGCGACATAATTAGAATGATTAGCTATAATAATATCATAAAAGTGTCGCTGACTGTATGTAAAAATTTAAACATAAAAAAAAACTGCCAGATTTCATAACAATATTCAAATATTTTTTGACTCATAGCCATTTTTTTGTTACATATTCTTGTTATTTTAATTATATTTTTAGGTATATTTTGCAAACAAAAGTAAAAAAACACGAAAAATTTTGCCAAACTATTGCCCAGTCTATTTTTAGGATGAATATGAATTTTTCGCGAGACCTTTTAGGCAATTTATTGTATGAAAAGGCAGCTTTTGTTAATATTTTATGCTAATGTTTTTCTAATTTTTACTCTAAAGTATAGTGAAGATTTCAATTCTATCAAAAATGAGGATAAGGAATGGGATTCCACTGAATCGGGGTTTATCCTATTCAAGCGCTGTTATTTGCCCTTCGAAACCCGATTCAGTATAAAATGGGCCTCTAATATACGATTTGGTCTCGATTTTGAGAGAGATTTTTTCCCTATGGGCGATCCAGCAACACGTTGAAGATGGCGAAAGGTCTGTAAGGCTTTAATTGACCTAGTATTTGTGTTAACTTCACACCCACTTCCCTAAATTATCATTATGTATCACTTTGTCCCATTTTTTTATAATCTCTTGTAATAATTTGATTTCAATCATACTTTTTTTTCCACATGTCTCATTTCAATGCATGCAAAATGCAGTCAAGGTGTTTTTCTTACGTCGCATATAACGATTTAAAAGATAAATGTCCAAGTTACATTTTACATAAATATTTCAATTTGCCAAATTCATTTTTTTTCAATTTCAACAAGAAGAGGGATTATTTTATTAAAAATAATAATAATAAAAATAATTATGGTGCAATTCAACAAACAGTAGTAAAATAATTTATTAGAAAATTGTAACGCGAAGGACATACGAAAGTTATTATTATTACAATTATGCCAAATCTTCGTGAATAAAAATTGTAATAATAAAATTAAATTCATCATTATTTTATTTTATATTTTAGACGCAATATGTTACATTCAACACATGAAAAGTGCCTGAAATCATTTTTTTTTCCTCTTCTTTTAATAAATTAATTAATGAGACAATTGTAGGTGAAAAGTGGCATGGCATCCATGAGATTTTTTGTACCGTTCTATGTCTGGTCTGTCCTTTAAAATGTGTGACGATTGAATTCAAAGATAAACAATAATAAATAAATAAATATAATTAATATAAATAATAAATATTTATCATCATCATCATCATGATCATGATGATCGTTTTCGTTTTTATTAAAATTAAAAGGTTGATCTCAACTATTTTATATATTTTTAGAGCCAAAAAACCCTTTCAATCTCAAATTATATTTATAATTATTTAGAATTTGAAAATTGAAATTTTTGTATGTCTTCTAAAATAGTTTTTTTTTCTTATTACTTTCAGATGTAGATTCCACGCCAACATTTTTTAACAATCGATTCTTTGTCGAAGATATTCTGTCTTGTTCGGTTTTTTTTTTATTTGGCTTATTTTATTATCTAATAACTTTGCAACGTGTAAGAAATGTCAAACATACAATAAAAGACCTTGAAAATGAGATACAAGAAATTTTTTTTATAAATTTTCATCGTTTTTTATGAAAATGTGAGTGGATTTCATTTGAATTGAAAAATCGAATTGAATTGAAGCAAGTATCTGGCTTGAAATTGGTCAGTTCAAGCCTCAATAAAAATAACAGCGTGACAGGGTCTTGATTTCACCACAGCAGGTTGGGGCTGATGATCGGGGTCTTTAAAAGCTTTTTAATTTAAGCCATATACAGGACTCGAAGCCGAACTAATGTAATGTGAATAAATTTGAATGGACTCAAAATGTCACTTTGAGCTATCACACGATAATTCGTGTCATAATTTTCTTTTTAAAAAATCGTCAAATATTACGCACAAATGATTATAACATTATTTTTTTTCATTATGTGTTTAACAAAAAAAAAATTTACTATACATTAATTGTCTGTCAAAATATAAAAGAAAATTTAGTGTAACAACTGTTTAACTTATGAGACTCTCCATCTATCCACACATTCTTTTAACATTGATTTGAAAAAATAAAATGTAAAACAAAGACGATTTTCACGCGTTATAGTAGTTCACATGCGTAAGCAAAGTATGTAAGATAAAAGTGTGTCTCTTTTATAAACCTGTAGGTGAATTGTTTTAATCCAAGGCATTTTTACACACGTTTTTGTTAAGTGTAAATATCAAACCAAGGATTAGCGATTAGGGTTTGGATGTCAAAGGACTCAGTCCATGTGTGATCCATGGTATGATTTAATGCCATGGAGCGAAGTCTAGATGAACTTTTTTCAATTTTCAATAACATTTATGATAAATGACCTTTTGCTAAGTGGAGAGGAAACGAACAACTTTTTCCCATTATCACACAATTCGTATGCTCATGAGAAAATTTTTTCAAAGAATTTGTCGAGTGATGATATTTTATTAAATTTTAAAATAATATCTGTTTAATATGCGTGGGCGAATTATATACATACATTCAAATTTTTTTTTTTTAAATACAAACTTGACCTTAAAACTTTAAATTTAAATCAGTATTAAAATAGAAAACTACTTTTCATCACTTCATTCTATCATTTCTACGTTATTTTCCTTTGTCTAATGAATTTTCCTTTAAATTAAGAAGAAAAAACACTGGAACATATAACACACAAGTTTCCTCCTACACAAAAATTTTCCTAATCTCATCACGTAAAATCAAATAAAATAGTTTTAGATTTTAATTAGATATTTCTCTGACACAATTTCTTCTTCTGTTATTTTAAATGTAATTTGTATGAATTTTATGCAATACTGGACACGAATAGACATTCAATTAAAATTGGATTTAATGATAAATATTTTGCAAGTGCCTTTTGACTAGTACTTGTTCCAGTCAAATTCGTCAAACAAATAGTACAAAAATCAATTTATTTTAAAATAATATCCACCGGTTGATCATTTTTAACATTATCGTTTTGTCGTGAATAATTTTTCTAAATTTTTTTCAAATTATTATCTGGACCATAGCCAGATTTCAAAGATGCTTAATCTAAAAAGTGGTTTGTATGAGTTTCGGACTTAAAAATTTGAAATTTCATGTAAAATTTACTTACATATGAAATTCTTATCAATGTGAGAATCTTCTTCAATATTTATAAAATTGAAATTCTCGTTGAAAGTATCAAAAAATATTAAGTATGACCTGAATTTAATAATAATAAACATATGAATTCATATTTATTTAAGTAAAAAGAGACAAAAATGATGAATAACTGTTGAAAGAAGATATTTTGTTTCGTTCGAATGATTGATTACACTTTTTTTACACGCATATTTTCATTTTAAATTTGAAATTGACATAATTTGAATTTAAAGTTACTGTGTTTTCTGTTGCAGGATAGTTTTCGGTAGGTGGCTCACTTATGTTATGAGGTGCGATGAGAATAAAGTTGTCTTGGAGCTCTGATTGACCTTATATTTGATATTTTGAGTAAATTCGGTCGATATTCGTCATGTCATGATGATTTTATTCACATAAGCCGTAGTTTGAGGAAAAAAATCAAATCTTATGATATGGAAATGTGCCTCAGGTTCGGTTTTGGATTGAAATTGACACAGATGAACGGACAAACGAGTAACATCATTTCAGGATTTTTTTCAAATCGATGGAACATGTGCAAAAACCGTTAAAATTCATTTAACTTTAAACCACCCTTTGTCAAATAGTAATTTTTCAACTTACATGACAAAAAAAATCTGTTATGCATTTTAATGAATATTGCGACATATTTTCTGTAATTAAAATTCATTTATCTACAAAGAAAATCAAGAAATTTCAACGTAAAAATCCTTTGTGACAACTACGACAAAAAATATTAATTTAAAATTAGATGCATTTAACACAAAATTACACGTTACATAACATAATTATTATTGTGCTAATAAAATTTATTTTTGTAACATTACAAAATATTCATATTTAACAAAATACAAAGGAACACAATGGAAAGTGCATAGCAATGTAGGTAAGTGTGTTAAAAAGTGCACTAGTACATTAAAATTTAACGATTATATAATCGGTTACAATGCATTTTATGTACTTTTAAATGCAATTAATGATCAATTTTATGTTCACTCTACACCAAATCAATTACATTCGTCTCTGTTCAAACAAAATTCCATTCAAAATCGTTTCATATTCGATCATAACAGGTGGAGGGAGATAAAACTCATTTAAAAATGATGAATGAACAAACTTTATGACTTTAAACTATTTTTCACACACAAACACTTCAGTTTCATTCCAAGTCCAATAAAGACATAATTTCACACATAAAAAGTGTCGCATAAATTCTTTGATTACAATTTTTACAAGCAAGCAAGTGTCAGTTCATTTTATTTTGATTTATCACTTTTCAACGTCTGTCTGAGGAAAAACGAAAGTATATAAATTTTCCATGGCCAATGAAGAAAGTTGTGATGATGAAATATCGACATCATTATTACCTTCACACACCGATAAAGAAAATGAAATTTATGTTGTCGTTAAACCGATCACCAGCATGACACATAAAATTCTGGTAACCACTTCAGTTTTTTTGGCTGCTATGCTGTTTGTCTACTTGACATCAATTAAACCTTGTTCGTATACTTTTTTTGTGTCTTCTTTTTTTTTTGTTATTTGAATATTAATATAAATAAATAAAAATAATTTGCACGCTGTGCTTTGGCAAAAATCTAATATAAAGGAATATAAATAGAAATTGTGAAGAAAAAAATTTACAAGTTTTGAAAATATTTTAATGAAATCGAGTTATTCTGGTCTGAGTGAGACACAAACCCTGATCAATTTCATTTAATTTGTGAAAAGTGCTCAAAATTTCATGGAAAATTTCAAATATTTTCAAAAAAACCGTTACACGTGTCATGTCACATGGATTTCCGTTAAAATTTGAATCAGAATGCACTCACGCATATGATTAAAGTTTCCATTTCCCCAAAATCTTATAATAAATTAATAAGTTTTAATAACTTTTATTGTGTTATTATTTAATTTAATTTAAACATATTTTATGTAGCTACAAAAAAAATCCTCATCATTTTAAATTTAACAGACATTAACAAGTGGTCTTTTACTCATTTTAATTGTACGCCATCTACAAGAAACGAATATTTTTTTAATTACACGACATAAGAATGAAATTTATTATTCTATAATTAAAAAAGTAAAATTCATGTAAATTTTAATATATAAAAAAAAATCTGAGGTTTTATTGTTTGAAAAACAAAATTTGGTACAATTTTTTAAGTGTTTTTTTTTCTTAGTTGACTCGTTGACCACAATCACACTCATTTATAACGAATGAAATATAACTAGATATTTGGCAAGCTTTTGTTCTCTGATTTTTTCAACTCATTTCACTGAATTTTTTTTCTTTTAACATACCATACATTGAAAAATGTTGCTTATAATACAAAAATGACACTTTTATTTCTTAATTTTCACATTATTATCACAAAATTCGTAGAAGTTGTTTTTTATTTGAATTTTATAATTTCTTCTTGTAATAAGTGTCTAGAAATTTCATTAGTCGTCAAAATGAAATGTGACGAAGAACTATTGGAACAGATGGTTGTTCAAAAGAAATTTCAAACATTTGTTGGCAGATTGTTACAAAAAAAGGGATAATGATGTGCACATGATTGGCACGTGGCCTCTCTCGTGGAAGCGAAAATCAAAATTATGGTGAAATTGTTCAATATGTGAAAAATGATTCCTGAAAAGAGAACAGACAAGGACCAAAAATTTCATCAAAATATTTTTGTATCATTCCACGTGCAAATTTCACACCCAATTTTTCAAAATGAGAGTTAAACGAACCTAACTTTTGCATTATTATTTCTTTTCAGACTCCAAATTCGTAATCTTAATGAAAAATCTTTCGCAATGGGACTCAATGTGTCCAAATTTAAATATTTAATCTGATTTTGAATGGAACTCCTCTTACAAGTGACACTGGATCAACATTCTTTTTAGAATTAAACCACAATTTTTGTAATTTTTAACTTTTTATTTAACTTTCTTCTAATAAATATTAAATATCTTAAAAAAACTGTTTAAATTTAAAAAAAAAACCCTACAAATGCCACCACAATTTAAAGAGTCCCCAATGCCACCATTTAATATTTTTATCATCTTCTGGATTCGTGTATTGATTCTCAGTTAATTTACCCACTATGGTTTCATCGTTAACTGGAGCAGCCATTGTAAGTGCAATACAAATGAAAGCAATTATTAAATAGGTGTAAAGTGCCTGTAAAATGTTTTTAGAATAAGAAAATATTAAAATAAAGTGAAATTTAATGAATTCTCGTTTTATTTTTACCATTTTCATTAAACTGATCATTTTGTATTTTTTTAATGATATTTTAGTGTTTTAAAGTGAGATTTTCGATGATAACTGATAACAACAATCAACAATGGTTTCATATTTATATCAAACCTAAAATTAATTTGAATTTGGTTTTGCTTAAATTCAGTGGCACAGCTAAAAGTTTTATGACCGTAACGTTGAATGCAACATCACAATCACATGAAATACGAATCAAAATACGATTTGTAGTGTTGATGCAAATTTTCATGCATTTACTAATCACAACACTCATCCTGATTACACAACTGATTTTATTTTATTTTATGTGTTATCAAACACTTGCAAATCTGATACAAAAACGTCAAAAAAAGAGGCAAAATGGAATAATTTATGAGAAAATATGTAGGCCAATGTTGAATTCGATGTTAATGGTAAAGCATTAAAAGAAATTGGCAATTAAAAGTAAAATTTATACAAAACTTGACCGAGTTACTGTCCACAAAGTCAATGTCATGATACCTCCTCGAAAATGTTGATGGAAATTTGATCTTGAAAATTGGAATTGGACATTGAGTAAGAAAAAAATTTAATTTTAATTTTTGGCTTAGCTTTTAATTTAAAATTTAAATAAGAATAATATTTATAATAATTAATGTTTCATAAATTTAGCTAAGATAGGGCCTAAAGCTTCTCCAACTGTTTGTTTTAATTTCATAATTTTCTGTATTTTGAGGTCAAAGAGTGGATCTAGAGGACTGCCGCCTTGTGATTGAGCGCCTGCACTACTTCCTGCACTGCTTTCTGCTGCTACGTAAACTGTGTATTGTTGTGAAGCACTTACAACTGCGAGGGCGAGGACAGCGACCAATAATCCCTTTAATTTGAAAAAAAATTGAGTGGAATGTCATTATTTTTATCTTACAGTTAAAATTAAATGGAATCCTTACCAACAAAATAATTTTACTCGACATTTTTGTGTGATATTTTATTAAATTTAATTTAATTCCTATTAATATTAAGAGAGCGAGCCCTACAAATTGCCTTGTTTAAGGTTAAAATGAAACTGTTCTGGTAAAAGACAAGAACGTTTTATTTTATATGACACAACTTTTTCCAGCATCATGTGTAGCATTCAGGTCTCGTGTGAACCGGATATATGTCGTGTCTTATATAGAATATTGTATATTTTTGTTAAAAGTTTCAATAAAAAAAGATTATACCAAATATTTAAATAAAATAATTTGATTTCCATATAGATGGATATCACAGCCAGTATGGGTGTTAGCATTATCATTCTTTTTTGGTGATTTAAAGCTCTTTTATTTTTATTCATTCATTAAATTTTTTTTCGGTTGATTACAGTGTGAAATGGAAACGTGTCGGAAATGTATCGAAAATCGACGTATACAAAAGAACCTAGCATTGAGATACCAAAAATGGTACCTCAGGACATTTTTAGGAAAATCGAACAAGTTGATCTTTCTGATCGTTTGAGATTTGGTCCAAAATAACCGGTATATGAAGGTCGGTTGTCTCAAATTTCTTCAAAACGTAAAAATTAAGATCACATGGATCACAATTCACCTAAAATTCAGCACATCAAATGGAATTACGACACAAAAGCGACTTACAGAGTCTCATACATAACAGGTTTTCTTTCATTTTTATCAAACACGTGTTCTTCTTCTAAATTTAATGGCAAAAAACGAGTAATATAAACATTCAATAGAAAATATAAGCGGCAAAAACAATCTTTCCAGACATAATGGAACTTATTTTATTGAATTACGATCAAAAACATTATCAATGAATTCAAACATGTAAAATTGCAACTGAATTAAAGTCAGATTGGACAAAGGTATCTTAGGACATTGATCTCATGCAAAATTTAAATGATTAATCACTTAATTTGCATTTCACTAAAAACTAAATTTGCTAAATTTATTTTCAGTTTGATATCAAAACAAGCTTTTTGGCTTTAAATTAGCTCAAATCAATCATCTTACGAATGTTTTTTAAATTAAAATTCAAAAAAAATATTAATTTTAAGCGAAAATGTAAAGTAAAATGAAATAAAAACAATTTTTTATAATATTTTTTTTATTAGTAATAAGTTTATTGAATATTAATATTAAAATTTAATGAAAAAGAATGCCGTCTATTTATAACACATTTAAATTACAGTTAAAAATTTGTCTCTGGTCATAAGATTTGAATCTCAATTTAATAGTAACATTTTAACCGAGGAGTAACTTGAATACAAGAAGTTTCTTGATGATGGCATTTACGTCAGAAGCTGATGTGGCATCACTTCCTCCGATTTGTCCGGCAACTGTTTCATCGACAGCTGGTGCAGCAACGACGAAGGCAATGCACATTAAGGCAAGAGCGACCTGTGAATGGATTTTATTTTTTAAGTTTAATTGAATTGAACTGAATTTGATACAAAAATATACAATTAATTTTAAATTTCAACACTTACAATGATCAATAATTTTGACATTTTGTTTAAAATTTTTAGTAAAGTTCTTTGAATACTTTGAAGTACGAATAACGACTGTTAAGATGAAAGAATGTATCATCTGCTTTTATATATGGTTGGGTTTGGGTAGAGTTCTATCCTGTTCTTGATAGTATCAGTTTTGTTTACAAGCATACTAACTTGAGAAGATGACGCAAAAAATAATATAAAACTTTAAAAGCTTTTGTAGAATGATAATCAAAAAAAATATATTGAAAAAAAATAAAATTTGGTCAAAAAGGAATGTGAGAAGAAAGATTTATTTTTTTTTGAAAATCACAGGGTGGTCCATGAGTGTTTGGGTTCAAAATAGGTTAAAAATAATAAAATTACTGCTTATCATGCTGATGAACTGATTTCAGCTGATATGTGACAAAATTTCATGTAAGTCAGTTATAAAAAGGAAATTTGGGGACATAAAAATTAAAAAATCAATTTTCTCTCATACACGGACAGGATAAGTGAGCTCAATGTCGTATTTTATTATGCAATATGCTAAAAATATCCTTTAAAAAAATTTGAAGGAATTCCATTAATAAATTTATGGAAAATTTTTGAAATGAAAGTGAGATGAACTCAGATCACATATTTTGGCTGTTTTTCATCATCCAAATAAACTTCAACCAGGTGTGGCATGTTAGCCTTCACTTCAAAAAAAAACCCAAAATTTCCAAATTGCTCATTTTCAAAAAATGTATTCAATCAATTAAACTAGTTAATAAAAATAAAGATAAATCAAAACATAATTAAAAGGAATATGCTAAACCGGTTACTTTCGAACAAAAATTTGTCAATTTAAAGAATCATGAAATTTTTTTATTTGTTTATTTGTTTGTAAATTTTGCGTAATACGATTGTTAATGTCGTTCTAAGTGAATTTAGAAATGAAAAGAAAAACACAGAAGAAATTTTATTTTTTTTTCGTCTTTTAATGAAATTACGTCTAATTTTAACTTTGAGTTGAGGAAGATTAATTAGATTCCTTTAGATAGCAACACAGAGTTAATCTTGGTACTTAAATTCGGTTGAAAATTTGATAATTTAAATTAATTTATTGTAAAAAAATTTGGTTTATCAACAAAATATCATAAAATTAACATAATTATGACGGTCAGTTATTATGCTCACATTTTTTGTTTTAAAAAAAACTTTTTTTGAGCACGTGTGCCAATTAAAATTGTTATAGTTTGATGATAATTTCTACTAGAACTAGTCTGTGTAGGATGCTTACGAGGAATTTAGACGTATTTTTAATGGAAACGTGTAAAAATGTAAGGCCAAATAAAAAAAATAACATAATTTTGGGATTGAAATGAACTTTAATACAGGTAACTTGTTCTCATATAAATTTTTGGTCTATCCTAGCAAAAGTGCCCACCAAAGTAATCTTCTGATACTTTGTTCATTCTCTGGATTTTCTGCTAATGCTCCATTTCCAACTTGCCCGGCAATTGTTTCGTCATTGACAGCGGGAGCTGCTTGGACGTAAGCGATGGCCAAAAGACAGACAATGAGTGTCTGAAAAAAATATCAAAATTTCTTTTAATCTTCGATTTCCTTTCACATCCGTTAAATTTATAAAATTACCACTAAAACGAATTTCATGGTTAAAAATTTTATAGTTTTTAACACAATTTTGATTTGAACTTTAAGAATTTTGCAAAACAACTGAGCTTTTAACAATCCATTTATTCTGCTTTTATAGACCTTTTTTTGTGCAAAAAATAAGCATCCTTTTGCAAATTTACATGAATTTGAAACGAGATCTTGCAAAAAAAATAAACCAGAACGGTCACTTATTGTGTCATCATTCCTTTTTTTAACTAATATAAAACTAAATTTAAGTTATTGCTAAAGTTATTCAAATCCTATAACATGTTTCATCTCTTAATGTATGCATATTCAAAAGAAATTAATCTACATAGAAAAAGATACAATACATAAAATATGATATCGAATTCTTTAAGGACCGGTTTTTCCCAGTCATTTTTTGGCAACTTTGTAAAGAAATTTAAGGTTTTTCCAAATTCTTGCATCCTTAATATAAAATATTTGAAAAAAATTACTTTTCATGAATAAATAGAGATAGGGACCAAAGTGAAACATTTTTTGCACATTTTAAATCATGGCAAATTTTTTTCATGACATATCGATTCAAAAATTATTATCATAAAACTTGATCTGAACTAGTTCTTTATGTGTTTTTTAATTTAACTGATCCGATTTTGTCTTCACATTTCTTTCCATTTAACGGTCAGTGTGTTGAGAAGGTGAAAATTTAAAATTATGGTCCATTCAAATGAGACAAGAAACTTACGGTGATTACGAATCATTCACAATATTCTAAATAAATTTTACTATACGAGCTATTAACAAATTTTATTTTGCTTTCAATGAAAGTTTCCAATTCATTCATATTTTTTTTAAATTTTGTGATCTTTCATTCTTTTCACAGTTTACTTTTGTGGACTGATTTGGGCTGGTGGCCATTGCCATTGAGTCTTTGGTGGTACTGTTGCAAGAGGTTCCCATGGCTTCCATCCCAACATTTTCCTTGCCAAAACCAACTCATTTTCCGCCTGAATAATCAATTCTTCGACCTGGCCACAATTGATGGTCTTTTCAATTTGAGGAACATCCGGTGTTGTTGCGACAATTTTTGCTCGCTCTTGAACAATTTTCTCTGTATATTGACGGTATTTTGCATCAGCTGGCATTTTTGATAATGCTCTCAAGATTTTGTTGTACAATGAGGTCAAAGTGTGGTGAGGATTTTGAGCTACTGCTAATCCAGTCAATTTGGTCGAAGTTTTCAATACTTTCGACATTTTTGCTTGATTTGCTTTTAAAGAGAAATTTATTCAATTTTTTATCGAATCAAAACAAATTATGTAAGGAAAAAGTGACACATGACATTTCATTTCAGAAAACTCAATGGGGTACATTTGAAATGAAAATACAAAATTGAAACGTTAATAATTTAGGAAAACTTTATTAGTAATAAAAAATATTAATTCTCTTCATCATCTCCATCTTCTTCGTAATGCTGTTTGAGTATTTCGATGATGCTTTCTGGCAAGTCAAGCGGATCTTTACCCAGGTTTCCAGTGATGGGATCCTTCAAATACACAGCATATGTTGTACTTCCATTATCTGGGTTTTGTGCTGTACATAGGACTAATGAGTCCCAATCAAGATCGTCTAGTCCTGAATTTGATAGTTCTGAATCTGAAATTTCTTGAGGTGTTTCCTCCTCTCTTTGATTTTCAATCTCTTCTTGAATCTGAACAGGGGCTTCTTGTTTCATTTGATTTATCACAGGACTTTGAACAATTTGAGATGTAAGATCACCATCTATTTCTGCATAAATGTCCTCAGCTGCTGTCATACTTCTGCTTGTTTTACTTATCCATTTCTGTGGATTCGATTTTTGGATTTGTTTAACTTCAGTATTTCTCTTTTTACGAACAGCTTCACGTTGAGCACGCTTTTCTTCGGCCTCTTGTTCCTGCTTCTTTTGTAATTCCGCTCGATCAGCATCTTCCTTTTCAAATTCCTTTCGCAGTGAATCAAGATCAAATGCTTTAGGATTTCTTAATGCTTTATCAACTAAATGCCCGTTATTTTTCTCTTCCTTTTTAAATTTGATTTTCAAATCACGACGCGTTCTGTTAGGAAAAAGTTGTAACATCAGAGAGAAATCTGTACCAATTGTGTGTAAACTACGATAAAATTTTATAGTTTCTTCGGCACTCCAATCTTTTGTTCGCTTTTGTCGTTTAAAAATTCCATATTTCCCACTTGAACCATCATCATAAATAACTGCTGACTGTTCAACTGCTTGAATGGCATCCCTTTCCTTTTTATTCTCAACCACTAAACTTGTCTCATCCAGAATCATCTCACCGTTTGGACCCAGTTTCAATTGTGGCACAAATGGAGTATTGGAAATTGGAGGTGATGGAGCTTTTTCTCTCTCGACTTTGATAGTTTCTGATTTTATTACAATCTCTGATGAACCTCCTTTATTTTTTGTATTGCCACTAGACATTGGATTCGATTTCGGATTATAATAAATCATGTCTTTCATTGTTAAAGCGGATTTTTCCTTTTTCTGAATCACTTGACGATTTGGAATATCTCTCCGATGATTTTGTTTCCCAAAATCATCTAATCGACGAATTTTCCTGTAAAAATAATTTGGAAAAAAATTGTTAATTAATGTCACGTCACAATAAAATTTAAAAACGCACTGTAGATCTTTTGAAATGATACTCGATTTATTGGAACACAGAGACTCTGTTCGGACTCGTTTCCTTTCAAATAAACCATGGTGCTTGTAAAAATTGAATGGATTTCGTTCATCAATCGTTGAATTTGTTAAATTTGGTGTTACAGGAGTATTTGGATAATTGAATTCGTGTCTCAGTGGTGTTCTGTTACCTGTAATCTAAAAATAATCAAATTTAAATTTTTTTCAAATAAATTTCCTGAATTATCCCCTATTTACTTCATTTTCGTGTTGCCGTAGAACACTTGGACTGTTTGTAGCCATGACAAAATGAGATTTTAAGTGAATTTCAATTAAAAAACATTTTACATCTTAGAAAATAAAAGTGAAACATTCACTTTTGACCAAAACTGAAATTTTTTTTCTTGTTGTTGTTTTTAGTATAAACGTCAAAAAAATGTGGGTCCAACTGTCAAAAATGTAAACAAACCAAAAATTTCACATCATGAAATTCACATGCAAGTTTTGTGAATCAAATGAATTTAATATCGTCGATGGATGGTATTACTGTGGCGAATGTCATCGTCAAAATCATCAGGAATTTGAATATGATACCTTTGCACTTGGACAGGAAGGTGCGTTGAAAAAGACAAAAATTCAAGATGTAACAACAGACAGTCTGAAAAATATCGCCGACAAAACTGAACTCACAACATGGGAAGCCTTTAATTACATATTGCATGGACTTGTTGAGGAGTTGATTCGAATTGGGGTTACTCCGGAAATTAAATTGACTGTATTTCAAATGTGGGCCTATTATTTAAAGAAAACGGAGATTGCCTTCTTTAATAAGAAAAAACCAGTTCTTCCAAAGTTACCGCCAATTTTTACAAGAAGGTGAGAATTTTTATCAATTCCATTAGTAAAGATATTTTAACTTTTTTTTATTTATTTTAATAGGGATGCTGACATCCTTTACAATCATCAACGTCGTCTTCGAAAGCGTCCAAGATCTGAATCCTCCGATCGATCAAAAAGCACTGACACTGTTCCATTAAGCAATCGTGCCCGAAAACAAAAAATCGCTCGTCTCGTCAACCAATCACAACGATCTGAATATAAATCAGAATATGAAGACTCAAAAACAGACATTAATCGAACCCTGACAAGCTTAGCAGATGTCAGTGCCTCCGAAATTCGAACCTTATCTCAAGGAAGCACATATGGTGCAACTTCAAATGTCTCCTCGTTAGCTATTGAATTCTCTCGTTACGCTCGAAGTGCATTCAAAAATGTAGTTCCCAAAAAACACATAGCAAAACACGCTGCTGACTTCAAAGGTGAATTGAAGTGTCATTCAATAAATTTTACCGATTTAGGTACTGATTCCTTCAACTTACTGACTCGTAGAACATTGTTTGGAATAATTTACTGTGCACTGAATTACCACAAAACCCCATATGAGATTGGTGATTTGATAAGATTTTGTAGAGAAGGTCATTTATCATACAATTGTGGTCGAAAATATATTCCAAGAAATTTGAGTGAAAAGAAAATACGAGAATTGAATTCAAAATATACCATGTGTAAGAAAAATGATGTTGGGATTCATACTGGATGGAGACAATTCATTAATTATATGCGAGATTTCTTGCATTTTGAGTTTGAGCAACCGGACTTACGTGCATTGGCACGAAGATATGTCACAGAATTGAATTTACCTGATGAAATTTATAATTACATAGAAATGATTTTGATTTTGTGTCCACCTGTAATGAAATTATTTAATCGTGGTTATTTATTACCCAATTACGAAGGAAGAGCAATGGCTTTTATACTTTTTGTTCTGAAATTACTTTTTGGTCTTGATGATCAAACTGAATTAGAAATGTCGGAATCGAGTAAAGCAATTAACAGAGAATTAGAACGCAATGAAACAAAATTAAAACTTTTCGTTTGGTCAGATTGGGTTGAATTCATTGAAGCCCGTCGTATAGTCCTAGAGAAATGTCATGCACCATCATTTTGTAAAACGACCAAAATCAGTCCCGAACATTACATGAAATACGCACAAATGAAATCCCATAATGATGAAAGTCAGAGTGATGAAGAAGTTAAAGGAATTGAAGATCTTCACACAAAGGCTGCTCAACGTGCCGAGAGTTTGACTCAATTCGCAAAATATTTTGCAGAAGTAGACGAAACTCGAAATATGCAGTTATTAGATGAAAAATTTATCATTTTTCCACCGTCACTGACTCCAAGTCAAACGTATATGGAAGTGTTACGTGAAACATATCCCGAAAAAGTTCATTTCCCATCAATGTTATTAATCGATCACTCTCAAAGAGACATAAAATCACTGCTAGACCCATTAAATCTGTACAAAACCTTACTTCAATGTGGAATCAAATTAGAAGTCAACGAAGCTCAATTGAATTCAAGCTTGAAATTTGAACGATGGACAATGAGGGACATTGTTGTATTGTTTTCACATTATAACGATTGTGATTTCAGTGTCGACGAAACAAAATGGACTGAAAATCTCAAGAAACGAATGACAAAAATCGAATTAAAAGAGCAAAAAGATGTCATTGAGACACATGAGAGGAGAAAAACAAAATTCAATGAAAAAAAACCCAAACAATATCCAAACACAAATTCGGAGGAAAATATTTTTTTCGAACAAAATGACACAATTTCACAAGACCTACCTATTCCAAATCCAGATCAATTTGATTCAATTTTAACGTTAAAACAACCACATTTCAATTACTGGACACATTTTTACTACTCATTCATAAATTTCTATAAAACTGATTATGAGCTATTTGAAGAAGCCTCCAAAAGTTTTCCACGTAGCTTTTCATGGATTTTGAATCATTGTGCGAAGATTATTGAAATGGCTCCAAGTGATTTATACACACAATTGCTAACAGTTGAAAATCAGTTTTTATATGCATTGAGACCAATGAACCGGATTAAAACGGAGCTGAAGTATCGACATTACAAAAATTTACCTAAAAAATTGAGACCTAAAATAAGAACAATCAAAAACCTTTTCTGGTGATAAAAGTGAAATAAAAATACAATTTTTAGCTTTTTTAAATGTTATTTTATTTATTCCTGAATTTTATTTCTATTTCGATTATCTGTAGTACAGAGTTTATGTTGAATATGTCATTGATACTATTGTTGGTTATTTAATTTTATTTTAAAGTTTCACAAAAGCTGATGCAAAAAAATTTAGAAAAAAAATCAATCAAAATTTACCACGTCCAAATAAGGACTGTGATGAGACATGGAATTTTTCAAAATAAAAAAAATATTTTGTTTTTAAAATAATAATAATTTGAATTTAATTTTATTTCCAGTAAATTTTTAACGGTTTTTTTTGTAATTCCAAAATTTTCTTTTTTTTCTTAACACCATTCAGTCTTTTCAAAAATAATGTATACGGTTTTGTAAATAATTTTTCTATTTTTTAGTATAATTTTGAATTTTTTTTATAAATAAATTAAAGTTTAACTTTGTATAATATCAAAAAAAATATGTAAATAATTTTGAAACACATTTGATGATGTCTTTTTCATTTAAATTAAAGAAAAGCTTATTATTTTATAATAATATTTATAATTTTATGGCCAATAATTATGTGTATAAGTGATACAATCAAACAAAATAATGTAATTCTTCTAAAAATTATCTAAATTAATGTTTTCATATCCTTATAAACTAAGTTTTAGGTAAAGCAGGTGCTTAGCTTATATTTAAGCATATTAATTTTTATAATAGGAAAAAAATGAAGAATTGAGTCCTTAAAGTTATTTACCATGACAAAGATTTTTCTTGGCCATTCTTATATTAAATGTAGTTTTTAACCCTTTTTAATATGTATATAGAAAAATAATTGTTTTATTATTTAATTAACAAATTAATATTTTAAGGAACAATACCTTCTAAATACCTTAAAAATAACCAAATAATTGTTATATTTAAATATAAATCTGACTTTTTTCCTCTTATAACGCGCAAAAATAAACATAAACTTTTCCTTAAGTCCTAATAAAAGTTTCATCATATCTGTAAAGAAGCATTTCAATATTTTATACCCTATAATTCTAGTTGTAAGCCTAAAAATTCTTAAATATGTATTTAACTATTTGAATTATTATCGACCTCACTGCTCTGTTGACACAATGACGTCACTAAGGTATCATAATCCCCTAGTGATGTTTCAAATTCTTCCAATTGTTTTGTAAGATCATCGATACTGCTATTTCTTGCAACAAAATCAGCATTATTGGCACCTAAACGACATGACGACGATGATGTAGCTGAAGTTGCTTCGGCATCATCACCAGAACCAGATAATACTGTTCCAGTTCCCGTTGCTGTTGGATTATCAATTTCAGCAAATTGTTGTAGAGGTGGTGCATTAAAGCATTCTCGGTAAAATTTCGCTAAATCACTAATTGGGGTATTTTGTGTGGCAAATGGAAAGTGTAATTCTTTAAAGAGTTTTTCATCTTCGCCCGGTAACGTTCGGGTTGACCATCGTGAGGATGATCGTTTGAATTCATTTAGGGAACTTGGAGAGGTACCTGTTAATTGTTCATTACTACTTTTTGGTGATGCAGCTCCAGATGATTTGGGATTTTCCAAACTTTTAACACTTGCATTGTTATTGTTGGTAGTGGTTGTGGTGGATGAAGTGCCTGTGGTATTTAATGCTGTAGCACTATTTTCATCGGATGGTGGTGATGTGGCAAGTATGTCTTCTAAGTCACTTGCACCACCATCATCTTTTTGTGCGAGACTTGAGGATGTGGTTGTTGTTGGTTTTCTCAAGAGCCAACTAAATGGAGGTGTTTCAGGTAGTGAAAAATCTGCTTCTGTGTATTGTTTCGCAAAGGATTCATCGACAAATGCACCTCGTCGCATTGGTTTATCAATATCGATGACTTTCTTTTCACTGAAATTAAATGAAAAAAAAAATTATAAATTAAATGATCAATAATCTTGATAAAAAAACACACATCCAAAAAATCATCAAAGGAAATGACCTTCAACTAAATGACAGTCACTTAATTGTACACAAAAAACCATTTTTCTTCATTAAATCACAAATTTTTGCAAATAAACTTGAAACTCAATTTAATTTAAAATGAAATCTATTTCACATATTTGGACATGCAAAAAAATGAAAGAAGACCGGCTTTAAATCTTTTAAATCCATGTTTAAACATCTCATAAATATTTATCCAACAACCACTTTAATGTATAAAATTTTATTAATTATTACTGTTGATGCCTCTCAAACACTCACTGTAACAGCATAATCAACTTTAAATGTTAACATTTAATAATAAAAAACTTGTATAAATAAATAGAAATGAATCAGGAAGAAAATATTTTCCTTATAACGAGAGATTGTTGAGTGATTGTCAGCAAAAAATACATTTCTAAGAAATTGCTTTATTTATTTTAATTTTAAAATTTTAATTATTCACTGAAATTTTTTGCATTTCAAATAGCATTTTTATTTTTAAAGTCAAATTATTATTATATGTGTTGAAATAGTTGACGTGGCGCGACACTTTGTTATGTATTAAAATTTTATTTCTATTTTTGAATTGTTTTTTTTTTTTATTCACGTAAATAGTTAAAATAAAATAAATTCACATCCTACACATCAAATTTCATGCCATGTGTGAAATTTAATTTGAACTTTTTAATTTTTTTTGTTGGGATAACTCACCTTTTTTTACTACTTCCATAATTTTGATATCTATGTTTTGGACTTAGGTCCTTTAAATTCCAGTGTGGATCGGTACTTTTTAGCAGGAGTGTTGTGCTATCGCGTCCGATTGTTTGTGTCGGTGTGATAGTCATTTTAGTACGATATGCAACAGCCATGTTTAACGTTCCTAGTGATGTAGACAACTGACCAACTCGAACTTGCTTGTATCCCTCACCTGCAAAAATATCAAAAATGAAATATTCTCTCATGAGTAAATTTCATACTGAATTATCGTAGAAAAACCGAGTCTCATATAATAAACTTATAATATAAGTAGTATTGCGCCATCGTAAGCCGATTATCAAATATACATAGTTTTGTTATTTTTTTCTTTCATACGAAGCTTTTTTATTATTCTCTTTGCATATAAAATTAAAAAAAAAAAACAACAAATATAACTAAAATATAATAAAATTTACAACCATTCCTACTCACTCATATTGAATCAAGTACATTTAAATAAAAAAAAAAAAAATAACAACAAAAGTATGTATAAGATTATAAAAGAAAAAAAGTATTAAAATTCCTCTTTATTTACAATGTATACAATAAATTCGATGTTTTTCTATTCAAACGACTATTTTTCACTTAAAAATATTTTCATTTTAAACAATAGCTTAAATTCAATTAAGAAATCATGATCGAAACACAATGCACAGACATTGTAATAAATTCAAATTTACAAGGAAAGGTCAGATAATGAAATTTTGCTAATTTATTAGGAGAATGACTCCCATGCGTACTGTTTTCGTGGCATGTAATGATGAAAACACGCCAATTCTGAAAAAATAAAAATTGTAAGAATTCTATGAAAATTAAACTAAAATATCACGATTTCATGGGTGAAAAATTAATTGGATTAATGGAAATCGTGTTAAATTGATTTAATTCAAAACATTATTTTTTTTTGTTTAAACTGAATAAAGTTGCCTTAAAGCTTGGTCGATGAATTTTCATGTCAACGTGTCTCATCGTCTTAAGGTCCTTGTCTCATTATGTCACTCAATCATTTCCTTGGAACAAATTCAGATACGATCAGTTCAAGTCAATCAAATTCCATTTAAATTTCAAATTTCCCACATTACATCACTCAAAAATTGCATAATTCGATACCACATTTAATAAGCAACTCATTTTAAAAATAAATAAAATAAAAATAATTATTAATGTGAATTTGATAGTCCGATACACAAAACAAAAAAAAATGTCAGACAAAGTCAAATTTCTATTAATAATATACAGACAACATAGACCACTGACTATACAAATCACCAAGACCCGGCACCTAGTTATAAATAAATTCAAGTCAATATAATTCACATTAACAATCATCTGCAGTGAGAAGAAAAAAAGAAGAGAAATGTGATAATTTTGAACACAAGATTGTCATGTGTCTTTTTTTTTCTTATTTTTATCTGAGTTGCCAGATGAAATAATAAAGAAATTTACCGGGTGATGTTAAAAAATGTACATATAAATATTTTTTTTGGCAATGTATGTGATTGGATTGGAAAAACATGCGAATTGAGGTTGCGTGTGCAGTTTTGTGATAAATTCCTAGTAAAAATCTGTGAATTGAATTATTGATAGTTATTTTTTTATGAGTACAATCACCTAGTATGGAAATAAACAACAAAAACAGACATGATTATGCGGTTCATGTTTATTATTGTCCGTATATTAAAATGTAATACAATGCTAAATGCATTACAAATGTGATTGGCGCCAATTGTAGAGAAATAATAGCACTTAATTACACACATACATAAATTGTGACTCGAAAATGAATGTGACTTTGCAAAAACTTTAATAAACAACTTTTAATTTTAACTTAATTTATTTATTTTTAGCAGTATCATAACCAGTTTTTGTTGTTATTCTTTTGATATTATTATTATTTTTTTAAATGTTTTCTTTTAGAATGCCCTTTGAAATGAATTCAGAATAACGTCAATAACGTTTTTTTTTGTATGTGTGTCTGTTAATGAAGAGTAAAATGATATGTAAATCCGATCAAGTTTCATTGCATTGCGAAAAATGGGTCCTGAAATTTCAAAGAAAGTGCATTTTCAATGCAAATCACTCAAATTTCCGTCATGAACTCGGATTGCGCACCATTTTAGGCAACCTTTAAGTGAAGACTGATCCCATTAACGCATTTTAAGAACAAAACATAAATTGTTTTTGTCTAGCCTAATTTTTTTTTATATGACCAGATTTGTTCCAACTGACCGGTTGTTCAAATTTCAATTTTTTGTTACACTGTTTTGACCGAAATTTCATTTTTCCTTCTTCTTCTTCATCATCATCGTCTTGGGCTAATGTTCCATCCAAATGATAAATTATACCATTACGCAACAATTTTTGATGATTTGCAATATGTTTTGTTATTTTTTTGTGTTAGAGTCTCTCATTCCACATGAATAATATTAAGTAACTTGTTCTAAATTGTTCTGGAGATATTGAGGAAGGTCATGCATTTAAATTGATGGTTAAATTTTTGTTTTTTTGATCAATCTTTCCAGTGAATTCTATTCAATTCAACAGTTAATTCCTCATTAAATCATTGCGAAAAATTCCACATCATCACATTTTTTTTGATTATTCATTTTATTTCATATTAATCATCTTCATCGTCATGTTTTTGCAAAAAAAAATTACTTTTATCAAAAAAAAGCACACAATTTTATACATTTCATACTAATTGACATACTTACACATGCGGTAAAATAACACAAAAATATGTGGTTGAAAGTCACTTTCAAATACAATAACAATAATAATAATAATAATTTTTTTTTTAACTGATTGGTAAATAATCGCAACTTTGTGGTTCGCTGGTTAGTGAAGTTTAATACAAATTTGTGAATGAATTGAAATTTTATTCAATGAATAAAATTAAATTATTTCTTTTAATCTTTTGAATTGTAACTGTACTCCAAAACAAGACCATATTTAGATAGACGTTATTTCCACCCTTACAGTAAAAATTAAATTATAGCATTTTCTTACTCACTCACTCACACAAATTATGATTCATTCATGGTTTTATGTCGTTACAGATTTTTTTATTATTTTTTTAAGTTTAATGAGACTGGAAAATGATTAAACGGAACATGAAATGAAATTTTGCATTGATTACCATATGTTTTTATGTTTTGCACAATTTCAAGTCAATTATGGTCAGAAATAAGAAGGATGTTCATGTTTCATGCTCAATTGAACAGTTTTTTGCAAGTAAATGAGCTGAAATTGATCAAATTTGTCGACTCATATCATGAAATTGAACATTTTCCATCGATCTCCTTCAAGTGGATCCAATTTTTGGCCTGAATCAAGTTGAATTTTGTGTCTGCCAACTAAATGACAGTCCAAACTCGATTATTCTACGAGTAGAATCTAAAAGAAAGTCAAAAACTATCGTCACAAGGCACAAAAATAGCAAACTTTTAATAATTAACAATTCAATTCAATAAAACAAATTTATGACCACACTATAAGTGAAATTGTACTTGAAAAGACAGAAATTTATAATTTAAAGCAATAAAATGAAAGTTCTTTCTTATTTACAAAATGCATTTGACGTATTTCAATTAAAGTAATAAAAAAAACACCCACAAATTTCAATTGAAACTTATTTTTACGAAGAGGCGTCATGTGTCAGACAAAATGTACTTTTAAAGTCGTACTTGGAGAAAAGGAAGTGGGATGATTTATTGAGTCTGGATGGTGACTCCTCAAAGTTACATTGGCATTTTGGCTTGACGGTTTTTTTAGGGCGTTTACGGGACATGGCTCAGTGAAATCATTAAGTGACTTTGAAATTAAAAAACCACCATCATGACATTTAATTGTGTCAAAATTCATTAGATATCACTGAAATTAAGATAAAAAAATTCATAGCAACAACAACAACAACAACTAAAAATAAAATTCCATCACGTTTATCTTATCTTGTCTTGTCTTACAATACAATAATAATAATAAAAACATTACACTCACATATTAATAGCAAATATTTATTTATAAACAAACGTTATTTCATTTAAACTTAATTTCATTTTATTTTATGGCTTGTAATTTACAAAAATTTGATTGACGTCATCAAAAATGATGATCTGATGATTTTTACTCAGAAATACTAGAAATATTTACATTGCAGCAGTCAAATACAAATTTTTTACGCCTCTCCCACTTTTTACATGTTCATTGAGATTATTTTAAATGAATATTTTACGATTTACTACAAAAAAATATTGTAATAAAAAACTTTGTTTACAAAAATTAGCACATCTACAATGTTTACTTCAATTATGAAGATGATAAGATTTACATTGAAAAAAAAACTCATACTGTTCAGTGAAATTTCACATATAACGTGACCTGATAACACTTCAAATTATATATGCAATTTTTTGTTGTATTTTTTGTTATTACTTTTCACATTAAATTTCGTATTTGAGGAGTGTTTAGTCAATAAATAAGTAATAATATGAAGATAATAATAAAAATATTAATCTAAGTGCGCGCCATTGAGGTTATCGCTTATTTTTAAAGTTTTGATTAAAAATTAAATATCATTTGATTAATTTTTTTGTATGATTGTATATTATTCAATTTATATTTTCAAATGAGGCGCATTATGATTATTTATGATTATTTTATTATCATTATTATTAGAAAATGGTCATCGCACTCCTTGTTGATTAAAAAAATGATATAAATTGATTAGAAAACTGATATGTAAACCTGATTTGCGTCACTTTATCTATAATTAGTTGTAAAGTTTGCGTAATACAATGTTATGATATGGATTAAAGATGGATTAGATTGTAATAATTATAATTATTATATTTGAAGAAGGCTTTTCGAGGAATAAGATAAGATAGTGTTTGATTAAATGAGAAGTGTGTATCAAGAGTTTTGATTGAAATGCACTTCTAGGAGTTTTATCATTTCGAGAAAAGTTGTAAATGGATTAAAGTTTGAATATGTGGTCGTGATGATGTCATAACTTGATATGAAACGTCATAAGACACCCAGTAGTGGCCATCTAAGCGTCGCTTGGCCCTTAAAGTCCCTTATGATATGAGATCTTGTGCAGAAAATTCATGGTTTCAACTTAAATCAGTTGCTCATGGCTTGTGAAATCCACGGAAATGAAAAAAGCCACCATGGGGTCTAATTTGAGTGAAATTAACGTTTTTCAACCATATCTTATATCAATAATTGTCACATTCCCTTGAACTGTGTCCGGTTTATGTTTAATAAAAACCTTTTACAACAAGTTTACACTCATAATATTACTTTAAATAATCATAAAAATACTTCAACTTTTATTGACTGCTATAAAAATGTTTGATATCACTTATTTATTTTTTCTATGGGTTTTTCCCTCTTATTTAAACATTTATTTTATTTTAAGAATATTCTTTTCTCATGTGCCAAAACGTGTGAAATTTTAATTAAAACTCTTTACATAAAAGAACCACAGACAATATCATTCAAGGTGAGCGATGTTAACTTTGCATCTGAATAGCTGATTTTTTATGCAAACACAAACATCTTATTATTATTATATAAAAGAATCAGTTGAGTAAATATTACTTTAAAAATATCTGTTTGAAGAATATTTTTTTTCAATATATTTTATTCAAATAAAATTGAGATGAAAAACCACCATTGACGTAAAACGATATGCATTTAATTTGAAATAAATTTTAATACATATAATGGAAGTACATCAAATATTTGTATTTCATTAATATTTTATGGACTTTGTTACATTGATGAAGGAAATTGAATCAATTACAATTTTTTGAAAAAGAAATTTTTAACTTGAAGTGTCACTTGAAAGTAAATTTCAATTTAAATCCCCATTCAAATTCAATTAAAATTTTTCTTATCACCTTAAATAAAAATAAAAGAAATCAAGTGATTGATTGTTATTGTGCGTTATTATCATCATCATCGTCGTTATCATGATAATAATAGTACATAAAAAAATTTAATCAAGTCTCATGTTATTGTTGACGAATGAAAGGAAAAAGCGTGCGAGGTAATTATCGTGTAGAAGTTACAAAAATTGAGTGTAAGTGACCGATTAATGTGAAACACGAGTCTGACCAAAGTTCAAGTGAAATAATTTTGTGTGTGTGTGTGTGTGTGTGTTTTATTTGAGTGCGAATTCGCATGATTAGTATAAGTGATGATAAATAATCGTGTTTAGTCATATTGCAAATGAAGAATTTTAATCTAATTCAATTGAATTCAACATATTTTGAGAGTTCATGTTGAAATGTGACATAATTGGCATGAAAATCAGATTTGGTTGGATTTCATGGTCAAATTTCACTCAATACCACCCCCAACCCAACAAAAATCTCCTGTCTTGTAACATTTTTTTCATTTTAAGCACTTGTAACTGAAATCCACAACTTTATTTATCAAAAACCATTCAATTCCAGTCTATTAAACTATAAAAAGATCGAATAGAACATGTTTAGTGATATTTTTTCATTTTCAATGAATGACCTGAACTTGCTAGGAATGCAGTTTGACTACTGTATGTTTTGCATATTTTTCATTATAAATTCCTATCTCATGATTGGCTTGATTACAAAATATGTAATTTTTTTTCATTATAAAGTCAGAAAAAAAATAAAGATATTAAGTACACTCATAGAGCTTATATTATTAATATTATTTAAATGTGGTTTGGAATGTCTGTATAATCCAGTAAGACGGGCAATGATGCATTGATGTAACACAATTAAGTTGTGGATTATTATAAATATTAGACAGGGAATTTGACGTCAATTAAAAAAACTCAATTCTATCCATTTTATCTCTATGTACCTTTAAATCCATTGTCTGTCCCTGCCTATTTCATTACATGCATGATTGGCATTTCATGCTTGACTCTACAATGCAAGTTGCAATACAGAAAAAAAGACAATTGAAATAGCACTAACATAAAGCTTCATACGATTAATGTAAAAAAAAATAACAATATATTTAAAACGTGATATGAAAAACCCATCTTGAAAATATGTCAATATCAGTTAATTTGAACAATGAACATTTCAAGGACATTTGATTTTTTTTTTATCTTGGAAACGAAATTAATTTAGTGAGAAGACATTACAGAAATAAGAAAAAAAACATGTTTTATCATCGTAAAAAATGTAAAAAATTATGCGAGTATCTTAGAAAAGAAGAATTTTAATTGAATGAAGCGCCCTCTATTGAGCGCAATTTTAATGGAACGTTGCTTTAACATTTTAATTTAATTGCTTAATTAAAATTTTGCTATTCAACCATAAAATTTATACAAAAAAATATATGAAAAATTACATCATTTGATTACATTACAATTAATAATAAAAAAAAAACAAGAAAAAATAACAATAACAATTTTTTGTGCTTCAAATCAAAAAAAAAAAAAATAATTAATCATAAAATTTTTTTTTCATTTCAAATGAAATCAAGAAGGACAAAATTATTGCACAATAAATCAATGAAGAAAATTATCAAATAAACCATAAAATATGTAATTGCGCTTCTTTTATTACGAAATGACCGACCTTGACTTTGAAGAATCCGGTCTCCAAATGTATTTACGATGGAATGACAACATTGATAACATTCAATTATTACTCAATAGAGTCAAATTTTTGACTTATTATTTTGTTTATTTGACTATTATTGACTTATCTTAGTAAATTAAGACGAATTTAATTAAAGTCAATTCTTGTTCATCCTCTTAATTTATCAATTTAATGATTGTTATGCAAAATTAAAACTGATATTCGATTTATATAATAATAAATTGAATTATATTGCAACCGGCTTCTCAGTAGAATTATCTAACAAAGGTATACATGAATATTTTACTACGCATCATAAAAATATAAAAGCAGCTGGAAAACTGCGACTTATTTTCATTGTTCTTAGAAGGAAATATAAAATGAGAGGTTTGAGAAAGGTGCCTGCTATTTATAGTATTTTGCTTTGTTATGGTCCTTTGTTATGATTTTTTTTTACTAAAAGTTTTTAAATTTAATTATAATTTCACAGAATGTCACTTCAAGTTCAGAATTTCATTTCATATAAAATTTTTCGTGTTAGTATATCGATCAGTATCACTACCATGGGTCAAATTTGGTCATCCTGTGATCCATCCCACAAAAGTATGCAATGCATTTCACTTCAATTTAATTTCAGACCAGAATTTTGATCCCAAAATCACATTTACGATAATTTATTCAAAAAAAACTGCATTCAATGGACTTTGTCGATGAAACAATTGAACGGAACTTACACTTTCATTCCCAGACGTCACTGTGAATTGCACTTTTGTGTCACTGTATAAAATTATTTGTAATTAAACATTTAAATTCAAAATGAATATTAAATAAAAAAAAATACATTTTAATGGCATTCACACTTAAATTGTAATAATTAAGAATTCATCGAGGTATATACTGAAGAGGGAAAAATTATTTATCAATAAATTATTCAAAGAAATACTCGTTTTACATTTGAAATGGGTCATGAATATCAATTAAAGGTATCGTAACAAATGAATAAATCAATAATTGTAATGAAATTAACATGAAAAACATTGATTATTTTATTTCGATTAACACTTATAGGGCTTACGATGGTTTTTTTTGGTATTTTATGATTAAAAAGGTGTTTCACTTACCTAGATTGTGTTCTTGTGGTGCACCACAATAAATACGATAATAAATGTGAAATGAATCCGGACTCTGTCTACGTGATAATTTATATGCTGGAGTAACTCTTGTAACTGATATCAATGATTTTAATAAAATTCCCATACGATTGTAAATGTGGGCATATGTTAGCTTTTGTGTTGGATCAACTTGGTCGACTTGTATTGCTAGTGACCAAACTTCTAATATCATTTTATCCCCTTCAACAGTTTGAAGAGATATTTCCACACATAGTGGCAGTCGTGGAATTACCGACTCACTTGTACTAATTTGGAGGGCTTTCCTTGTCTCGTTTAGTACGTCCTGGTGATCATAAATTGCAATATTAAACTGAAATTATTGAAAAAATTCACTTTATTAATAAATTGCACAGTTTTAAGACGAATTGAATATTATCAAACAAATGCCACGTTGTTAATGATGAAAAAAAATATGTCTGATATCGATATAGGCCACGTCGTCGTCGTCGTTTCTCTTCCAGACAATTTCTCTACACACACACACATCATATCCATAGTCACATTGTCATAAAAAGTACCTTGGTATCGGTGAAGGATTATGTCTGATTCTGCGCAATATCCTGACAATGTATCGGTATTTCAAGAGAAATTGACTACATAACTCATTTTTACAGGAAAATTGTGCAAGGTTAGGGTGAGATGTGGACTTGAAACCACGTGATTCATATAAAATTACACATTTTCAAAATATATATGTAACAGTGTTCAGAATGTGTTGTAATTTGTACATTTTATGAGCGGATGTAAGTTACATGGAAAGAGAAGAGCGTCAATGAATGGAGTCAAGGATCTCATATCCTGCAAGGTCAAGGTAATTTTGCGTTAAAATTCATTTTTATTTTCTTATCATATAATTTGATTCAATTTCCGACATAAATATCAGTAACTTTCCATTTTAAATGTAATCTTTGTTACAATTTGTATTAAAATGGAATAACATGTTTTGATTTGAGGTGTCAAACTATCATTATGATTATGATGTAAGTTTGTCTTTTATTGTTGTTTTTCTCAAATTTTTATATGAAATATCACGTGATTTCAAGTAAAATAACAAAAAAATAAGAATTGAAATAAATTATCATCAAAAAAATAAGATGACAAACAATTAGCATAGGAATTATAAGTAAATTAACACAAATAATGGAATTCTTGAGTCAGGTTATGTTAAAATGACATCTCAACGACCTTAAAAACGAATTTTGAATCAAAAAATTCAAGTAAATTTACGTTAAACCTCTTCCATTGTGGAAATGGCATATTTCACATCATCACGGTCTAATTCCCTTCCAACACAATGTCTTATGAGTATTATTTAATTATAATTTGACGTGAAGATCGTAAAACCATAACAAATTTATGAGGAATTTGATGAAATTTCTAGAAAAAATTAAATTAAAATGTCAAAATATTCACACTTTACTGATTCTTACAAATAAAAAAACAATTTAAAATGCATTCAATTACTTTCAGTGTATGCTCAGACGATTATTTACTTTCATAATTAAACGTCACGAACTATCTTATTACAATTTTTATCAAGATTGATACACACATATGAAAAAAGAATTGAATTGAACAATTCATGATCATTTTAGTTTATATTTCATTTGTACATATTTATTTAAGACATTTTACGTGTCGCAGCTTATCATAGATTATCATTAAATTGCATCTTTGTTTTTTGCATATAAACACATACACAAAGTTGGGGCTTAGGGATTAGAATGTGTAAATAAAACCCATTGAAATTGTATTTCATTTTAGCTGCTATAGCAAATTTATACAAGTGTGTTGCAATGACAAGGACAGTGAAGGTAGTTTAGTTTTTTAGGTTGCCGTTCATTTTTTATACGTGTTTTAAAGTCATTTTATAATAGAAACATGATTTCATTTCAGTTTCATTCAGTTTTGTCATGAATTTAATGAAAAAAAACAAAGAAACGGTATTTTTTCATACAACTTTTTTGATACAATTCGTGATGAAATTTAAATATGTGAACAAATGTCTTTGCAATGTGGTTACGCATTTAAAATAATTAAGGCACCTAAATAAACATTTAAATTAAATTTGATGATTTGAATGATGATATCACATTTAATGGATTGTCTGTCACTCTGATACTTAAATCCAGGAGGGATCCAGTCTCAGTCATATCGAAATTAAAATTTCTTGAAGGGTCCCGTGATCAAATGTCTCATTTTATGACGGGTAACTTGACGGGTTGAAATGGTCATAAATTGACAAATACCATGCTCCTTGGGAATTTCCACAGGTATATAAAATGTTTTGTCCGATTTTTGTCCCAGTCAAAACCTGTTTTGTATGTATTCATTAAAAAATCATCAAATTTTAAAAGTATTTTTAGAATTTCCCAGAATTTCATGTGATTTTTAAATTCAAAAATATTCCATGAATCAAAATCAGATGTTTTGATAATAATATTAAAAAAAAATCACAGGAAACTCATGTTTTCTTTAAACACCCATATGGCATGCTCATAATTTACATATTTAAATACAAAAAAAAAGTAAATGAACTTATATTGAAATTTTATTCAAAAAGCCTTGAAACTTCATTCATTTTATATATACTCATATTATTATTAATTCACTATGTTACGAGAGAATAGGCGCGATTTGAATGAAATCCCAACATAAACAAATATCAACGCTCTTTTGTCCACGTAGACAAAAAAAATAACATAACACACTCTTGACAATTTATAATTTATACTTTATCTCAATGTTTTCAATATAAATATTTATTTTTTAATCATTTGATCACACATTCCTCGGATTATAAATTTAAATTTGAATTTCATTGAATGAATTGAAATAACTCAGACTCACATTTGATTATGACGCTTAGTTCTATTAAGAAATTACTGGAATCAATCTTATTTGAGCACAAAGAACTTTATTCACTTCTTATAATTTCAATGTAAAATGAAAGCATGTGTTTTTTTTATTTGTATATTTAATTTAACTTTTTATTTTGTTTCCTCTTTCTAAATAAATAAAGAAAGAAATCTTCCCGCTTCCCTTCAATTATATGATTTTTTCATTAAAATCATAACTTTTTCATTAAAATTGTCTTTTTTCAATGTATTTTATCACTTTTAATAGTATTTTATTGTTTTTTAAGTAAATATATTTCAGTTTAATATAATTTTCATTTAAATATCTTTAATTTAATATAAAATTTTCACAACTCAATTTAAATCCACGTTACAAAGACGGAATCTCGCATGATACTGAATACCAGATCTCAAACAAGTTTTGAGAATGAATGTGCATGCTTTTATAAATAAAATGAAATGAAAAAAAAATATAAACAGTGTAAAAATGTTACATCTGCTCTTTTGGTTACACTACACATCTATAGAATTGTGTATGGTATAATTTTTTTTTTGAGAGAATGCATTCCATACAAATAACCGCCATCATAGTTTTTTTATATTCTTCTTTACTTCCTCCTACTTAACTAAAATTCATTCATCGTTATGTCACTTCAATTTTAAGTTGTTTACATCGAAACTTGGTTTAACGAACGGTTTATTTGAATATTTTATGATTATTTTAGATGAAACGTGAACCGAAACAGGCTACGAACTCGTTAAATGTTGCTAGAATGGAAGTCCTTCTAATAAGAATACTTAAAGTTGTTTATCGATTTCAGAGTGACCTCAAAACGGATTCTGTTATTTATTTTTATTTACAATTCATTTTTTTTCAAGAACAAAAATACGATAAAAACAATGTTAATCGTATACAATTTTAAATCAGACGATTTTTTTTTTGTACAAGTACTCGGTGGTAGATTAAAAATAAATATATAAAAATAAAAAAAATACTGAAATGGAGATTGACTGGAAATTATTTGTATTCAATTCACATGGACAGGACATTTAAGACCATTGTTCATGACAAGCCCATAATGTCATTTTGTCATTACTCTTAGATTTGATCTGGAATCCAAAGCAGTCATTTTCCAGTCATTGGACTTAAAGCGATGAATTCTGACCACTCAAGGCAAGTGAAATCAAAAACTCTGAGTCCAACCACAAAATAAACCCAAATAATCAAGACCGCTTTTCATTGAACCATTCTGGAGTTTTGTATGCTAACCTCAGAGTGATGGCAAATGAAATGAAATCAAAGTATAAGTCAATGCGATTCTCATAACTGTAAAATAGTATTTCGAATGTTTACAACTGAAAAAAATCGAGTAAAAATACTACACACATGTGTTTCAATCCAAGATGATACTTTTAAAATACTACCGGTGCACATACGAATGGCCCTCAAATACACAACTCGTGTCGTTTACCTACAAAAAAATTCATATAAACAAACAAAATAACACATTACTTTGATCACGTAGACAGAAATTGAATATCGACTAGAAAAACTCATAAACAATAAAAATTTAGGGCGATCTATTCACATTAAAATCACATAATTAAATTAAATTTCTTCATATGCGGGTCCGTATTGTCCCTTAAAATTTCATTGAACTAGCATCCACACTAGTCATTGTAAGCTCATATCACTTTCATTTACAATAATAATCATCAATCTGTTTATTGATTGCCGGTGAGAACAAACGACATTTGATTAAATCAATCATGGAAATTATTTTACGAAATGAATCACGTGTAAATACAAACAAAAAAATTATTGTAATAGTTTTTAATTAATTGTGTAAACTCTGACTCCGATTCTTAACATGTCTGGACAATGATCGTTTAATTTTTTATTAGTAATCAATGAAATTGAGTCTCATTGTGACGTTGCATGTCATGTGCTTTACATGAGAAAAAATTGGTTCACATGATATGTGTACAGATATCGATTTTTTTTTACTACGATTCCAAAGAAGGAAAGTTTAAGTTATTATTATTAATGAATTTTTTTTATTTAAAGATCGATATTTATTATGAATTAATTGAAAATGAGTGATTATAAAGAAAAATGTTGAACAAAATGTCATGAAACACTGTAAGATGAAAATGCCTTGCATTGTTAAGACCATTACTTGATAATGAGGTCCTTTGCTCTTCAGAGCGCGGTTTCAGCACAATTCAAGATTCATGGTCACTCGTGAAATCTGAGAGACTTACTGCAAAGAGTACTGGCTTGTGGGATATTTTCAAGTCACAGTGTTTAAAAAAACAGTAAATTAATAAATAGGTCAATGCTAACTGTGTCCACGATATTGATAATAATAGTACGACCGAAAAACAACAACAATAATAACGAATTGTATAATAATAATATGAAAAAAAATAGTAAACATTGAAATGTGTAAGAAAAACGTAAACAAGATAATTAAGTTGATGTGAGATGACAATGACATGTGTGCACTCCAAGACAATGATATGTTTGTGAATTTTATCAATAAATTTGGTTTGATGCGGTTTTGGTCAAATATCAAAGTAATTTTTTATCTTCGAGACCCATTTAGTGATAAATATCAGCCATTAATAATCAAATTAATTTTGGAAGAATGAAAACAACAAAAACAAAGACAAAAACATCAATTAAATGACTTCCGTACAACATTTCCTCATTTTTAAAGTATATTTATCATAAATTTTCCAGTTTGGATTGAAATTCTAGTTTTCTATTTCTTGCTCTCATCATTTATAAAAAAATTGACTAAAATTTAATGCAAAATCTAAATTTAGATGAAAATTTGCCATTCCAGATTAGTCAACAGACTTCAAAAATCACGTTTAAATCACAGAATTAAAAATAAACAACATCAAAAAAAACATCATAAAAAAATGAATTAAATGATAAAAAAACACAGTATCAAAAAAAACAAGTTCTAACCGATTATTACTCAACACATATCTCAATGTGATTAAATCATTCATGAATTGATTAAAATCGTATATAAAAATAACATCAAATTCCTAGAAAATTAAAGTTAACTCATTTGCTATTAGAATTCAATTGAGGTTTAAGTAAACAATGATAATAATAGATATAGAACGCAAAGGAGGCGCCTTATGACTTGTGGTAAACATGTAACATTTATATTTTTTACTCATTGTTTACTAAAAATAGTCAATGATAATAGTAAATAAATATAAATTCATGATACGGGGAAGTTGAATTGTTGATGTTTTTTTATTATTTTTTTTAAATATACATTTCAAGGCTAATGATATATGATTAAATGCATGCAACGTGAGAGAGTATACAAGAACAAATAATCAGGAATAAAAATCTGAAGATGTGAGTATGGTATTTAAACGTGAGCAAGGGTAAATTTTTTGTGTGTTTTGTTTTTGATTGAGTGTGACATCATAACCAAGAAATATTATGATTTATCATCACACGAGGCTTGAAATTTCATTAGATTCGATTAAACTGAAGTCAAATGGAAAGGAAAATGCCTCAAATAACTCAAATATAACAGAGCGTGATCAAAACATGACAATATTATGGTATATTCAAGTCATGCATATTTAAATTAAACGGAAATTTCAATCAATTTCATAAAAATTATACTTCCCGTTTATGATACAAATCAATTAAATGGGATAAAAAACGGCTTGTTTTTGGTGCAAAGTTCATACCATGTCCCTGAAAGACATGGAATAGACTGAAAACATTTTAGAACCATTATGTGCTAAAATCAATTCCATGAATTAGAATTAAACAATGAAGTTAATCGTGACAATAATTCAATTTACAATTCTTATGTAATCGATGCAATTACAATTACAATGAGCTTGACCGCAACATTGTAGTAGGTGTAAAATAAAAATTCAAACACGATATTATGCAAAAATAAATTTATACTAATTAGATGTGTTACTTTGTTCTATTTTGTGGTTTTATAACTAAGCAGTTTTGTGTGAATTGGATATCAAACGGGAAATTCATTGAAATACAATTCCTAGGAGAGTGAGGACTCAATGCTCTGTGTAGCTCTAAAGGCCATCCATACACACGTTCCAGGTGGTGCCAATCACGTCGTGAAGGGCCAAAAAATTGGAAATTTACTATATTTTTGGATAATTTCTCTCATGAGGGTTTTCTTCATTAAAACATTGAGTCTCCTGTTCCAATCAGACACCATGAACTTCATATAAAATGATTCACCTTCACTAACATGAAATTTCCAATCAATTTCATTTCAAAATCTTTCATTTTTGCAACATCCAAAGTCATATTAAATAAAATAACGGAATGTCACGTATTCTCTCAAAAACATACCAAAACCATTCATATCACGTCATAACAATAACAAAAATAATGAAATCAAAATGGCCGTTCTCCGTATATTCTATGCATACACGACACAATACCCCATTCAAAAATACTCACTCACACACACGTTTTTTTTGTCAATGAATCAAAAATAAAATTACACTAAATTGCACCAGATTATGTAAAATTATCATTTTGAACCACTTACCCAATCACTTCCAGATAAATTTGGCTCCGTACGAATTTTTTCACCTAATCGTGATTGTACAATAACTTGAGTTGATTTAAGCACTAAAAATTTTAGAAATTTGTCTATTTCCTTTATTTCTGTAGCATTCAATTTGTTTGACATTTTCTGAATACATTCACAATGTAATGAAATTGGCTCGTTTTCCTTTTTTGCTTGAATTGTATTTTAATCAATTTTTCATCACTGTTTATGAGTTTTTATATATTTGTGCTTTGAATTTGATCACTTAATTGAAGTTTAAAGAGTTTTTTATGGAAGTTTTGGATCTTTTTTACTTGGATTTTAACTTTTTTTAAATATTGACAAAGAAACACCACCACACGAGAATAATATTATTCACGCCTAACACACATAAGGGATTTGACGTTTAATTGACATACGTACATAAAATGTGACTTGAGCCCTCGTGGAGTTTGAATTAAGCGACCGTTATTAAAATTTATTTTAAAAATTTGACTTATTTGAACATATTTTTTATTGAATAATGTAAAAATTTTGTTTAAAATTAATATTTATGGATCTAAAATCAATTAAAGATAAAATTTAAAACAATTAAAATCAAAAAAATTAATGCATTTTGACATCCCGTTATGAAATGTCAAAGGTGAATTGTCGCATTGGCATCACCTGATTCAACTCTGAAAAAGTGATAAGAAATTTTAATCTGTGGATAAATAATTCACAAAAAAATAAATAGAAAAAAGCAGTAAAATGTTTAATGGTAAGAAAATTTAAATCACTAAAATATAAATTTTGATATAAATAACACTTTTCAAAAGATCGCCGTGAAAAAAAAATAAAATTATTGATTTTCTGCAGCATATTTTTTTCTTCATCTCAAAAAACCTTGACCTTTTTTATATGAATTGATACAAAATTTTTTATTTACTCAATTTAAATGTATTTCAGCATTTCTAGAATTTTTGGGTGCTGATGCGCCTCCAAATAAGGTTCAGGAGATAAAAACTGACGATTATGGATCTCGTTCGGTTCACATGCGTGATGAAAATATGATTTTATATGGACCCGTACCAAATAGTGGTCATAAAAAGGCATTCTATGAAATTGTTTTGCATAGGCCATACACTGAACAAGCAAATGTCTTAGCATACAGGTATGATGAGTAATTTTCCAGTTAAATATGCTGCTTAATAATGCGCTTGAATTTCAGTCTCTATCGATCTCAATCAAACAAGGAAGTTGAAGAGAAATTTAACCTGTTGTTTCAACGACTTCCACATTTCATTGAAATAGCAAAAGAAGTAAATCACATGTCCATAGTTGACTTGTACGAGATAACTTTATCGGTCATCAGCACTTTGCAAGTTTAATTCATAATTTTTTTTTCAAAATTTGAATCATATAATGGATTATTAAATTTTCTCTGTCACTCATTCATTCTACGATGCACTACAGGTTTCATATCTCGTTCAAAATTATCGTATTTCAATGAAATTTAAGTTCTTATTTTATTTTAGATGTACAATTTGAATGGATTACAAAAAATTTGCGATGCATTGATTGAAAATCCATCATGGTCATTAACGCATTTAGTAGTTTATTTTAATTTAACCCAATATTTGATGCATCCAAAAATATTGGAAAATGTAGATTATCCGGATCATATCACTCACATGACACCACTTCAACTTGCAATTAAGTCAAATAATGTTGAAATGGTCCAAGTCTTACTTCCATTATGTAAATTGGATCATTTGGATATCAACAAAAATTCAGTGTACCATTTTGCTGCTTCAACGACAGCTGAAATGATTAATGTAACCTTTTTTTTTTAAATAATAATCATTTAAATGTTAAAATTTGTTATTTTTCTTAAAGTTACTTGCAGCACAAAATCTTTCAACTTTAAATCAGCTCAATAGTGATGGATACACCCCACTTCATCTTGCTTGTTCAAAAGACAAGCCTGACTGTGTTACTGCATTGCTACTCGCTGGAGCAGACGTCAATGTTACAGCAAAACTTCATAAGCAAAATAAAGTTAATTCAAATTTACAATCAAGCAACAAACCAAAAAGTATCATATCTCAAATTATGAATTTAAATAAAAATGAACTAACACTTGTCTTATTTTCCAGGTTTCGTCGCTGATTTATTGAAATCAAATAAAAATGAGATATTTTCAGAAGACATGAAATTCGGTGGTACCCCTTTACATTGGAGCTCAAGTCGAAAAGTTGTCACACAGCTCATTCAACGTAATTGTGATGTAAATGCATTAAATTTCAATCAACAAACTGCCCTTCATGTGATGGTTAATCGAGAACGATTGGAATGTGTCATGTGTTTGTTGTCACATGAAGCTTTGATTGATTTAAAGGACAATCATGCAAAAACTCCATTACATATCGCAATTGAACGTGAAAATATTGCTATTGTTCAGGCACTTATTGTGTTTGGATGTGACATTAACATGCCAAATCACGATGGTGCAACACCTCGACATATGGTTGGAAAGGACGCGAATGGGTCAAATGCTGATATGATATTATTTATATTGGATTCAGTTGGAGCAAGTCGATGTCCAGCATCAAATGTGAATTGCCCACCTGGATGCAATGCTACAGGAACATATAACGGCATTCCTCCAACGGAATTTGAAAATATGGATACACGTGAGCAAATTCAAAATGTATTGCAATCAACCAGCAAAAATCGCACTGAATCTATCATGAGTGCAGTTTACAGTTTAAAGCCAAAAGAAAAAGTGCATTTGGTTGATACTAAAGATGAAGAAAGTGGTGCAAGTGTAATGCATAGTATGATGTCATTATTTGCCACTAATGTCCAAAGTGCAGCTAAAACTGAAAATACTGACGATCAAACTTTTAAAGGAAAAGGAAGATTATTGTGTTTAGATGGCGGTGGAATTCGTGGACTCATTTTAGTCCAACTACTTCTAGAAATTGAAAAGTTATCCCAAACTCCAATCAATCACATGTTTGATTGGATTGCTGGCACTTCAACTGGAGGAATCTTAGCACTAGGACTCGGATGTGGTAAGACAATGATGGAATGCATGTGCTTATATTTGCGCATGAAAGAAATTGCATTTATTGGTTCACGGCCATACCCATCTGAACCATTGGAAGAGGTTCTGAAAAACTGTTTGGGAGAATATACTGTAATGACCGACATTGAAAGTCCTAAAATAATGATTACCGGTGTAATGGCTGATCGTAAGCCAGTTGATTTGCATTTCTTCAGAAATTATACCAGTGCAAGTGAAATCCTAGGTATTGTTACACCTACTTCAAATCGAAGAGATCCACCACCACCTCCAGATCAACAGCTGTTATGGAGAGCAGCAAGAGCAAGTGGTGCAGCTCCTTCATATTTCAAATCTTTCGGTCACTTCATTGATGGTGGATTAATTGCAAACAATCCAACACTTGATGCCATCACCGAAATCCATGAATATAACATGGCTCTCACTTCAGTAGGACGTGAAAAAGAGGTCGTTCCAATTTCAGTCGTTGTTTCCTTAGGAACAGGTCTAATTCCCGTAACAGAAATGAAGGAAATCGATATTTTTCGGCCTGATAGTATCTGGGATACAGCAAAACTCGCTCACAGTATTTCAGCGATCGGAAATTTATTGATCGATCAAGCAACGGCATCAAATGGACGGGTTGTTGATCGGGCACGTGCCTGGTGCAGCATGATTGGGGTGCCATTTTATAGGTTGAACCCTCAAATGTCAGTTGATGTTGTCATGGATGAAACAAATGATGAAGTTCTAGTCAATATGTTGTGGGAAGCGAAGGCTTACATGTACGCAAATCGTCAAACTGTCATGGATATTATCACTATTTTGAATTAAATTTAGATTTAACGTTACATTTTGCCAATTGAGCTCTCTCACATGCTCTCTCTTTATCTTGCTATTTAATGCTATGACTCTTTAGGAAATTAAAAAAAATCATTTGAATTACTTACAATATTGCTCCTAATAAATTTGAGCTAAAAAATTATTTTTGTTTTGATTCATCAACATCATTTAGCGCTTCAATATTTTAGATCCAAATGAATTACAGGAGTTGGCAACACTTTATAAGAAAAATAAATTTTTAAATTTGTGCAACAATTTCATCTTCATCAATATTTTTACAATTTTCAAAGTAATTAGGAATGGAAGTTTTCAATGGTAAGAAATTATCTTTGAATCATGGTTCAAATTATGTTTATTTTTATGTTTTGTAAGAGATTACCAAATATATTGAGTTAAATTATTGATTTTCAATTGTCTCTCATTCTTTGTCCAGTAGTAAATCTTTGATTTTACGTCTTTAACAATCAATTAACGTTAGATTTTATCAAAATTTATTTCATTTTTCTTAGAAAATTGCTTTGCTTCTTGAATTTAATGCAAACACATCTTCAATCTAATCACTAATAATAATTCTAACTTTTTCATGTTTTCTGTAACTAACAACGCACACACACATGCATAGAAACATACGAATCGTATGATATCGAAAAATATTTCTAGATCTTGAATCATCAATTTCATCAAAACAAAAATCATCTCATATCGATATAAGTTCATCCCTTTGTTGTTAAATGTTTGTGTTTGAAATTCAATGAATCAACGATAAAAATTAAGAAAGCAAAGTTAATTGGGGGTCAGAGTCAGTGGCACCTTGTTAAATTAATTGTGTCTGAGCAAAAACTGTAAAATTTTGATAGAAAATGGCATGGTTGGGATTTGGTGCTCTTGCTTCTGGTTTAGGTACTTTTCTGATTTGATTATAATTTAATATTAAAGTTTTACTGTTCTCTTGGAATTGACTTTAAAATGTAAATTTTCTTTAAAATTTTAGTTCTTCGAAGCATACTGGGTGGAGATTCACCACCAAATAAGGTACAAGAAATCAAAACAGATGGACATGGATCACTCACAGTGCTGATGCGTGATGAAAGCATGATTTTATATGGACCATCACCAAATAGTACAGACAAAAAAATAGTTTACGAAATTGTCTTGCATCGACCATACACTGAACAAGCAAATATTTATGGATATAGGTATAAATTTAAATTTTGTGTGCATTAGACAATTTACATGCTTCACTGGCACTGAATATTTATAATTTTTTTTTTTGTTGTGAATGCAAGGAAGCGTGTAAATACTGATTATCATGTGATAATAACACGGTTCGTTTATTTATTTTGACTAATTTTTGATCAATTTCAGTTTATATCGCGCACAAACACTAGAAGAGGCTGAAGAAAAATTTAACTTGCTGTTTCAAAGGCTTCCGTATTTTGTAGGAATAGTTAAAGAAGTATGTTATTTCTTTATCTTGGTTCTGGATAAGAAATAATTTTTCTTTTTTCAGATGTACAATGTGAATGGCTTACAAAAAATCTGCGACGCTTTAATAGAAAATCCATCATGGTCTTTAACGCATTTAGTAGCTTATTTTAATTTGACCCAATATTTGATGCATCCAAAAATATTGGAAAATGTAGATTATCCGGATCATGTAACATACATGACACCACTTCAACTCGCAATAAAATCCAATAATATTGATATGGTGAAAATATTGCTTCCGTTATGCAAATTGGAACACTTGGATATAAATAGTAATTCAATTTACCATTTTGCTGCTGAGACGACAAAAGAAATGATAAACGTGCGTGATAACATTTACTTTTTTTTAAATGAAGTTATTTCACATTTATTTTATTTTTAGCTACTGGCTGCAAAAAATACAGAAAATTTGAATCACTTGAATAGTGATGGTTACACTCCACTTCACCTCGCATGTATAAAGGACAAACCTGATTGCGTCAAAGCCCTCCTATTAGCTGGAGCGAATGTCAATATAACTGCAAAACACAATAAATCAACAACAGTATCAGCGAGCACGAGGGCTAATAACGCACCAAGAAGTATTCTTCAAAACGGCACAATTATGACTGAAAAGGGACCTCAAGTTAATCGATCTGTTCCAGGTTCTGTAGCTGATTTCCTGCAAACAAATCAGAATAAATTGTGTACTGGTGACATGAAATACGGTGGAACACCTTTACATTGGAGTTCGAGTCGAGAAGTACTCAGTCAACTGATTAATCGGGATTGTGACGTGAATGCGTTGAATTTCAATCAACAAACTGCCCTTCATGTCATGGTTAATCGAGAAAGACTTGATTGTGTGGTTTGCTTATTGTCACATGAAGCTGAAATTAATTTGAAGGATAAGGATGGCAATACTGCACTTCATATTGCAGTTGAACGTAAAAATATTCCAATTGTTCAAGCACTTGTTGTTTTTGGATGTGACATTAACATGCCAAATCACGATGGAAAAACACCGCGTCACATGGTTGGAAAGGATGCTAATGGTACAAATGACGATATGATTCTTTATATTTTGCACTCTGTAAGTTACAGTTTTAATTTTTTCGAATTATGGTTAATTGAATATTTTTTTTTTTTGAAGGTTGGTGCAAAACGTTGTCCTGCTTCAAATAAGAATTGCCCACCTGGTTGCAGTGCAACTGGCACTTACAATGGTATTCCTCCTGCACAACCTGAAACAATGGATACACGTGACCACATTCAAAATGTTTTGCAATCAACGAGTAAAAATCGTAAGGAATCTGTTATGAGTGCACTAAATAGCTTAAAACCAAAAGATGAAGTAAATCTAGTTGATATAACGCCCGAACAAAAGGGCGCTAGTGTTATGGATGCTTTGCTTTCAATGTTTACTGGTAAAATTGTATCAAAAGTTGATGCTGCAACATCAAGTGGTAGTAAAAAAAGTTCACCAACTACACCAAGTACGTCAAAGACGGCCAGTATGGAAGAACCAATTATCATTGATGATGATGGAGAAGTTATGGAAGAAGAGAAACCATTTTATGGTCGAGGTCGATTATTGTGTTTGGATGGTGGTGGAATTCGTGGACTCATATTAGTCCAACTACTGCTTGAAATTGAAAAGTTATCACAAACTCCAATCAATCACATGTTTGATTGGATTGCAGGAACCTCAACTGGAGGTATCTTGGCATTAGGACTTGGTTGTGGAAAGACGATGATGCAATGCATGTGCTTGTATTTACGCTTAAAGGAAATTGCGTTCGTTGGATCACGACCATACCCTTCAGATCCATTGGAACAAGTATTAAAGGATAATTTGGGAGAATTTACTGTAATGTCTGACATTAAACATCCAAAATTGATGGTCACCGGAGTAATGGCCGACCGTAAACCAGTTGATTTACACTTATTCAGGAATTATACGTGTGCTAGTGAGATTTTAGGAATTGTCACACCTACTTCAAATCGTCGAGTACCACCACCACCTCCAGATCAACAGTTGTTATGGAGGGCAGCTAGAGCAACTGGAGCAGCTCCTTCATATTTCAGGGCATTTGGACGTTTCTTAGATGGTGGTTTAATTGCAAACAATCCAACACTTGATGCCATCACCGAAATCCATGAATATAACATGGCTCTTACCTCAGTGGGACGTGAAAAAGAAGTCGTTCCAATTTCAGTTGTTGTTTCATTAGGAACCGGACTTATTCCAGTAACAGAACTTAAAGAAATTGATGTCTTCCGACCTGATAGTATATGGGACACAGCAAAACTTGCATATGGTATTTCAGCAATCGGTAATTTATTGGTTGACCAGGCAACAGCTTCCGATGGACGAGTTGTCGATCGTGCACGTGCTTGGTGCAGTATGATTGGAGTCCCTTACTTCAGATTTAATCCTCAAATGTCGGTCGATGTTGCTATGGATGAAAAAAGTGATGCAGTTCTCGTTAACATGTTATGGGAGGCTAAAGCTTACATGTATGCAAATCGTAACAAAATCATGGAAATGATTAACATTTTAAAGTAAAACCGTTATTTTTTTAAATGTAACATAATGATAATTCATTTGATATTGAAAGGATTATTTTCATTTTTTTTATAACAGTCAACAAAAAAATAAATATAATTAAATGATAATTACAACTTAAAAAAAAACAAAGACAATACAAAACAGTCAAGAAATTTACGGAAATAACATCACTTTAAAGGAAAATTAATCAAATTTACATTCCGGTCAAATAAAAAAAAAGTGATGAATAACTTTTAAAATCTACGCTCTCTTCTAATACTTTTAAAGATATTTTTAATACAAACAAAAAACTACTTTTAAAAATCTGTAACATAAAAGTGAAATTAACTAAGACTATCTCCCGACTCATATCCATACATGTCATCCCACTCCCCACCAAAGTATACCCTTTTATAAAAATCACATAGAAATATTGCAAAGAAATCACATTAAAGGCCAAATTTCAACGTTTTCTTTCAACTGAACCAACCAGTAAATTTGAATTATTACTTTACATAAAAAAATCATCTATGAATACGAAAATAAATTTACAAATTAAAATTAGTTATTTTTTAAAAACTATAATACAAATTAAAATAAGTGGATTAATTGATGTGATAATTCATAACTTCTTATTTTAATTGTAACAAAAAAAAAACACATTGAACATGAATTTTCATGATTTTAAAAATTAATCAGCCAAGAATCATGAAAATTTCAAATAATTTATTGAACCATAATAACTTCAAGTTAACATCAGAAGTACAGAATGTTTTTTAATAAATTTAACATGTTATTCGTTTTTTGATTGGAAAAATTGATGTAACATCACATTTTATGATAAAATTTGTGTTTAAATTTTGAGCTGGTTCAAAAATTGGGTACATTAAATGTCAGTGTTAAAAATATTGAATATTGAATGAAAGTTTATAAGCATATAGTTTATTATTATTATTATTTATATTGATTGTAATATTTATAATAAATTAAATGGCTATTAAAATAAAAAGAAAAAAAAAATTATAATAAGAAAAAAAACTTAAGGAAATGATGTTTTATTTTGACCCGGAGTTGTAAGATACCAGGCAACTCCATGTTCAATTACAATGAGGATTGTCAGGAGTGAGAGAAAAACAACTCCAAAGAGAAAGATGAAGATTTATCTTTTTCACAATTAACCAGGCGTTTCCATTTTCATGTTTCTCCATATGATCAAAAAGTCATTAAATGTCAATGTCACTTTGTGCATACAATTCAAAACAATAACAATATTTTCTTTGGTGAGATTTCAAAATTTGTCTTTAAATCCCATTTTAATTGGTGAATTTATCTTAATTTACCATTTTCTCAACTCAACACTCTTTTAGCTTAAATTATAATGACAATTCATGAATTATTACGAAGTTCAAGTCGTGTTTTCCTCTCAACAGGTCTATCCTGGAAACATCTTTCATCTTCACTGAAAATATTCAATCGAGAAATTGTTTTTAACGTTACAAGAAAAATCTCAAATATGTCTCGTCCTAGTGTTTATCTTACACGACCTGATGTTGCACAGCAAGGAATTCAACTTTTACAGGATGAGTAGGAATTTTTTTCTTAACGTTTTGAAATGAATTTAATGTAATTTTATTTTTATTTTTAGATGTGATGTTACAATGTGGGATAAGACATGTCCTGTTCCAAGAGAAGAACTTTTGAAGCGAGTTGTGGGAAAAGATGCCATTTATTGTACTTTATGTGATAAAATTGATGCTGAAGTGCTTGATGCAGCAGGACCAAGTCTCAAAGTTATCGGAACAATTAGTGTTGGGTAATGATTTTTTTATTTTGTAATTTTTCGAGTCAAATTTTATCGATTTCTTCCTAGGTATGACCATATCGATGTCGAAGAATGTCGTAAACGTGGAGTTAGAATTGGATATACACCTGATGTCCTTACCGATGCAACAGCTGAACTAACTGTAGCACTTTTACTTGCAACTTCACGCCGTTTATTTGAAGCTAATCGTGAAGTTTATAACGGTGGATGGAAAGCATGGTCACCTTCATGGATGTGTGGAGTCGGCTTAAAAAATTCAACTGTAGGAATTGTTGGATTTGGTCGAATCGGTTATGAAGTAGCAAAACGCCTAATTCCATTTAAGCCAAAGAAAATATTGTATTTCAATCGATCAGATAAACCTCAATTTGCAGCTGAAACTGGAGCAGAACGAGTCGGCTCAAATGATTTATTAGCTAACAGTGATTTTGTGATTTGTACAATTGCGTTGACACCGGACACGCATCACCTCTTTGATTCAGTGAGTTTTTCCAAGATGAAACCTAATTCGATTTTTATTAACACAAGTCGTGGTGGTGTAGTCGATCAAGAAGCACTGTATGAGGCATTAGTCAATAGACAAATTTACGCTGCAGGTCTCGATGTTACAACTCCTGAGCCATTGCCACTCAATTCAAAATTGCTCACTCTCCCGAATTGTATCATACTGCCACATATTGGATCGGCTGAATATGATACGAGGAAGGAGATGTCACGAATTACTGCTTGCAATATACTTGCCGGAATTAAAGGTATCAGAATGGCGGATGAATTGGAATAAATGAAATAGAATCTTGTTAAATTAAATTTAATAGAAAATAAAACTACAAAAATGTTAAATTGAATTTAATTTTTTTAAATAAATTCGTTACAATTCGGCAATCATTTCCTTTCCCTGTAATCCTGCCAAAATATTTATCGCTGTAATTCGAGCCATTTCAATTCTCGTCTCAAATTCAGCTGATCCAATGTGTGGTAAGATGTTGCAATTAGGGAGCTCTAATAACTTCGAATCCAATGGTAATGGTTCAGGAGTTGTGACATCAAGCCCAGCTGCGTAAATTTGATTATTTTTAAGGGCATCATACAATGCATCTTGATCTACTACTCCACCACGACTTGTATTGACAAAAACCGCGTTTGGTTTCATTTTGGCAAAAGCTTCTGAATTGAACATCAATTGAGTTTCAGGTGTCAATGCAATTGTACAGACAATAAAATCACTTTTACTAAGCAATTCATCTAAATTTACTTTAATCGCATTCGTATCTTTCTCGAATTCCGGTTTCTTTGATCGGTTAAAATACAGAATTTGCTTTGGTTTAAATGGAATTATGCGTTTTGTGACTTCATACCCAATTCGACCAAAGCCCACAATTCCAACAGTTGAATTCTTTAAACCGTGACCACAATTTTCTTCTCCTTCAGTTGCCCAAATGCCATCTTTTTTGAAGACTTCTTTGTTTGTTTGAAATAATCTCCTTGAAGTTGCAAGTAGTAATGCTAACGTTAATTCAGCAGTGGCATCTGTTAAGACATCGGGTGTGAATCCAATTCGAATTTTCCTTTTACGACATTCATCGATATCAATGTAATCATACCTAGAAATTTTATTTGTCAAACTTTAGAGTCATGAAATTAAATTTTCAAATCCATACCCGACACTAATTGTTCCAATAACTTTGAGATTTGGGCCTGCTGCGTCGAGGACTTCAGCATCAATTTTATCACATAGCGTGCAATAAAGCGCATCTTTTCCAATGACATTTTTCAATAATTCATTTCTTGGTACTGGACTATTTTCGGTCCACATTGTCACATCACACCTAAAACAATTAAAATAAATTCAAATAAAAAATCAATGGCTGTAAAAAAAATTTCTTACTCAGTTTTCATTAAGTCAATTCCTTCTTGGGCAACATCTGGCCGTGTAAGATAAACACTTGGACGAGACATCATTGAATATATACGTGAATAATTGAGAAAGATTTTGCTTTGACAACCACCTGTTGATTTAAGAAAATGACCGGAATTTCGTAAAATTAATTTAATGAGCATTCCAATTTTGAAATCCTTAAATTCGGTTACTTTGGTTTTTAATTGAAATAAGAAAAACTATTATAAAAATAAAAATTCTTAATTTAAATGCAATAAAAACTTTTTAACTTAAATTGATTCGAGGAAAATAAAATATCTATGACTTTTAAAAAAGATACGAATGAAAGTAAAATAAATAAATAAAATGGAAACGCCTGGTTAATTTCAAAATTTAATGTCTTTAATGAATGAAATTTGACACGATAGATGTCGCCTTCATTTCACGCATGCGTGGTCAATGTATTCCTTTCAGATTCTCACGATTTCTTGAATTGAAATCACTTTTATCAAAAAATTCATTGAAATTCATATCATATGAACGACATTTAAATGATGAAATTATAAACGAATTGGATTGAATTAAAAAAAATGATTTAAATTCAATGAAATGTAAGATTTTCATTCAATTATTAAAAGTTCAATTTCATAACCGTCATTTTTATGATAAATTCTTTCCCAAAGGGTCTCTGTTCTGAAAATTCCATAGCATTCATAGCAGTATTCTGATACATTGGTACATGGCATAGATATGCGGGTTGACAGGACACATGAAAAGCGCGTGTGCATACAGCTACCATAAACCAGCAAAATATCACATTATACACTATAGAGATGAGAAAAAAGCTCTCATCTTGTCAAAAAAAAGCTTTTCCAAGTGTACTGTGTATACATGCATCCTCAAATCGATCGGTTGTAGGCGCACATATGATATACGGTCTGTGTGTGTATTTGGTGTTTAGTTAAAATTGGTAGCCTGGTCGTGTGAGTAGGTGTACCTATTAAAAATCTCTCATATTCTATGGAATTTGCTGTGTGTATGCTTGTAGATTTTACATGAGCCACAACGACAAGAGTGTGTAGTAGCGCGAGAAAAGAAAAGTCCATCACTAAATTATTGAAAAATTCGACATGGATGGTGTTTCAGCAGGTGCAAATATAATTAAAACCCAATATAATTGCAGTTAATAGAGTGTGTTTGTGAAATAAATAAAGAAATATTCGTTGATCGGTAATTAACACTCACAAAAAGGCTCTTCAATTTTTTTTTGACATAACAAGTACAAAAAAAAATTTGCTTAGGAAAAACGACATAGAAAAGCAAAAAAAACGGAGAACGAAAATTTTTGATACACAAAAAATTAAAAATTTCAAGTGAAAAGAGTGATTTTATGCAAATAAATGAAACTATTTAAGTGAATGTCGTTAGCTTGGATAACTTTTTTAGCAGCAGAGACATTCTTTAATGCAACAAGGGGGCTACTTAACTTGCCCCCGATCTCGTACTTTTGAGGCATGCCGTCATGGCAAGAGAAGTAAGTAGCATCCTTCCTATTTCCTAAAATATCAAAATTTTTCATCAAAATCACCAATAATTGCATCAAATTACATAAAATTAAGACAAAAAAAGTCAAATTAAATTAAAAGAAAAGTGAATTTATAGAAAAATGAAGAGAAGAAACACCCATAATGTACATAAAGCAAAGTATATAGACTGCAAACAGTGAAAATGGGAAAATCTGTACATGTGATACACATACCTCCAACACACAAATCAAATTTCTCTAAAGTGGGAGTTTGTACAGATAAATTGTTCTTTTATTTTAAAAAATTTTCCCAAAAAAATCAAAATATATCAAAAAATTTCATCTTAATTTAAGTCATTTTATCGAGAAAAAACAAAATGATTGTTGTTTCCAAATATTTTTGTTATATAACTCATAACCATACAATGAATGTGAAAAAAAAACTTTCATAATTCAATGTTTTTCATAATAATGTTTATCATCACAGTCAAATTTAATCGCAATAATCGAAATTTTATAAAAAAATCAACATAAAAAAGAAACATTTAAGATATCCGAATATCATCAAAAATCAATCTAAAATTATTATCGCATTGGGTTAAGAGACATTAAGATATGAGATGAAAAAGAAATAAGTTTACAAACAACACACACACACAGTGCACTATCTCTTTTAAGTATGGAAAATCTTATACACGGCCGTATATGGGCTTGGGCACGGAAAAAGCACATAAAAAGTATTTAAAAAATGTGATAAGGGTGTGTTATGTACATGAAAAATGTGTGTATTTTGATATTCGATTTAAAATGAACTAACTCTATTATTATTATAATAAATAAAGATAGTCAAGAGAGTAAAAGTACACTTTCAATGTAACAATGTAACAGTGTTGTATATATGGGATGTAATGCACAATTTATGCTGATGATGAACAGTTGATAATAAAATAATCAATTTTTCATTGTAATAATTTCATACTTGTTATGATAAAATAATAATCGGTGTATTTTTTTGTGTCTTCCTCATTTTTTTTGTTACATTGAAAACAATTCAAGCGAGGTTAATTTTTTGCCGTTTGATATGAGAGCTGATAAAGTCAAATTTTTTATAACTGAAAAAAATAAAATATGACATTTATGTTGTGTGATTTGAAGTGGGACTCGAAATAAACTAATTTATGCCTTACCGTAGGTTGTGAGAAGGTAAATTATTAGCCCACGGATGTTTATTTTCATTTAATTTGATTTTTGAGTCAAAATTTTCCATGAATTAATATGGAGATGAAATGTAATTAAGTCTGTAGGATACTGAGCACTCAAAATAAGTTGGGAGTCGGCCCTCTTCTTACTGGAGATTGAGGTTTGCGGTGATGAGTGTCCGATCATTGCTATGGCTTTGACATATTAGAGCACAATATAAAATTTTCCGATTTTTTTATTGAGTCGACGGCTCATGAAGATGCATTTAAGACCATCATAGGACTCATTGAAACATGGGGTTCATGATGGGCTAAACACTTGATGGAAAAGATGTCCGACAAATTTGAATATCAAAACTTACATCGCAGGACCGTGATCAGTTAGGATATTATTAGGTTTTTGAGGGTCATCCTAAAAAAAAAGAATGGGCACTCAGACCTTCGCACGGGTCAAACCCATTTATCACTAGATCTGATCTATGTCTAGTGTTATAAATTGAAATTATGAGCATATTTGACCTGATTCGGTTCAGTAAAGAGGCCACACCACCATCCAGAGATCGCTTCAAAGTAAAATGACCAGTTAATGACATTTCCAGCACTGTGAGGACCAAGCAAAAGTTATTTAAAAATATAATCTACATATTTTTTGCATATTTTACAACTAGAGCTCCAGTAAAGTATATAAAATATAAGTGAATTTCATCTTATTTAAAGATAAAACACGAAATTCACATACTTTTTATATCCTCTTTATATGAAATCTTAAGTAAACACATAATATATACACATAATTATAGTTTCTCATGTCAGTTTTTTTTTTAATATAATAATTTTGCACTATACCAAAAATTTTATTGTAGTTTTCCAGTTCATACATAATAATAATGAAATTTAAAGAAATAACTGTACACACCAAAGGAAAAACTGGAATCCATTCACTTTGAAATTTAACGTGTGTGTGTGTGTGTGTGCGTATTCCTTAAATGCATGAAAATAAAACGAGGTTATCCGAAACACTTTTACTGGAAAGTCATATCATCGAATGTAGTACATACATGAGTTTCGAGTAAAATTTTGTCGGTCAGGAGGGCACTGCACTTTACAATGTTTCCAAATGTATGCCTGTGAGTGTATGAATGTGAAAAGTAGGTTGCATTTTTCACTCGACAAAAGTAGCATCCTTGATTCAGCCTCAATCAAATGTAGGACGTGAAACTAAACACACTCACTTATTACCTACTAAAGACTGCCATTATCCAATATTTAATATACCATTTTAATTAATAATATTAAAAAAATTACATTTAAAAATTAGGATTATTATTATTAAAATAAATTTGTGATATCCATTACACATGATCCTTACAAATAAGTGAAATTACGAAATTTTATGTGAAAGTTTTTACTATCAATTAAAATTATACATAGAAATAAAAAATAGTGTTTAAGCTTAGTGTTAAATGACATAATATCGTCCAGGTGACAGATTTAAGAGAGAAAAAAATTGTTTTAATAAAAATCCGTTAAAAGTTAAAAATTACAGTAATTTCCTGACATTTAAATAAGAAATTTGAGTTGATAGTTGTATTTTTATACGAAAAAATTATTAAAATATATGGAATAGTAGGAGAAAACTCCCATATAAAGTGAAAATTTGCAATATAGGTCATGACTTTTTTTTACTATGTATCCTGGACTTATATAGAGCAAAATTTTACACAACATAATTGTTGAATATTTCATGTATGTTATTCGTGTACACAGTGTTGAAATGCTTGTCAAGAAACAACAGCAAAAAAAAAGTTTTATTTTTGTGAAAGTGTTGTAGTTTTGTGTCTATTGATATAAATTTATATGGGACTAGGACAACATAATCTTCAGTATATGTGGTTAAAATACGAGGTATTTTGGTCTGAACGGAAAAAATTGCAATGATTAACTGATTCATATGTGGGTGTCAAATCATCATGGGATGAAATTGGCTCAAGGGTCTCCGTATTGAAGGTTATCTATCCTTTAATAGAGCTTTGACGACCAAGATCTTGATTTTACTCGTCTCATGATGCAACGTCGTTGCATTGAATGCAATTTTATGGGTACTCGTACTGCCTGTCAATGGTCGTCGATCCTCTCGTGCAAAATCTAAGTCAAAATTTTTTATTTTTGTTCAAAATACATTTAAATGACTAGAATTTGGTCGTTAATCACTCGCATTGCATCTCAATTCAACGCCTCGTATCTTAACCACAAACATGATGTGTCTAATCGAACTCTTAGCTTATTAAAATAATAAAATATTGAAAAAAAACAACAATAATAATAATAAAAATATATTTGTGGTTTCAATGTTATACACACAAATACAAGTCGATTTCATATTAACTTTTAACCATACAAAAAAAAATGACAAATAACCATTTAAATTAACTGTGAAGTGTTTCAATGTAATGTGTTTTCAATAAATTGAAAGAAATTAGAATTCAAACTTTTAAAATGACATTTGGACGCTACTAAAACGGCTGTTAAATGTCTAATATCATAGAAATCGTGTTTTGATGTGAAATTTTTGTGTGTAATTCTTATTGTTATTCAATTTGATATGAAAAATAGTATTAGGAAATGATAAATTAAATGTGATATTAATTAATATAAAAATGCGAGTCAATGTTATTTGAAATAATAATTAAGCGTTAAAGTCTCACGTTAAAGATTGCAAATTACAATAATAAAATGTGGTCAGCTGCTTTGTGTACATTAGGTGTAACAAAACCAGTATGGGGTGGATGTAATTGTTTGAATTACAATCTACCAGGCGGAGCACCACCGGTAAAATAATTTGACTTTTATTTTGAAACCTCAAAATCCTGATTTAACTTTTAAGATCCATTCATCCTCCCGATTACGTAATGTAACTTACTTGACACTCCATTTCGTTAAACATCAAAAAAACAAATAACATCTTTTTGTGTATGCATAGCACAATCTGATACAGTACTTACAAAAAAAAAAGAAGAAAATCCTTACATAGTATGCTTGGAAAACTAGGTCACTAATCGAATATCATACACTCAAATACATATCTAACGATATAGCACACATTCCAATATCATCAAATACAGTGAAAATACAGACAAAGCATAAAAATGTATTTCATTCAATACCTTGATCTATTTTGGATGGATGCTGCAATTGAAATTGAATTTTTTTTTATTTCTCATATACATTGAATCCATGCAAATTTGCTTTGAAAGTGCTTCATTTTACAATAGGATGAGGATTCGAATTATGTGCTGAAGTACAAATCTCATGAAATAATTTAAAATCCTTCAAAATTTTCCGTTTGTGATAACGTTACGATCAAAGTATGTGAATATCGACACAAATCCCTGTAACTTAAGTCCTTTTTCTCTGTTAATAATAATAATAAAAAGTTGATGATTCGGCATATAAACTTCCCTTTTTCCTTTTCTTCTTTCAATTGCCATTCTCGTAACTCGCCTTTCAAATAAACATATTCTACACATTATAAGATGTAATTTAATAGATAAGCTAATAAGCTTTTAAGCATAAACTAAATTATTTTTTATTATCCAATTTGTATCTCAAGTTTCATTTTATTGTGACTTTCAATTCTTTTTATTATTAATTTTCTTTTTAATTTCATTTCATTTCCAGGAGTCTCGTGGAAAGAGGCCTTTAAAAGTTTGGGATAATTTAAGAAGTCTCCGAAAAGGACTCGTCGTTGGAAGTTTTGAAGAATTAATAGTCAGAGGTTTGTATGACATTACATTTCATTACATTTTTTTGACAAGCAAAACAAACATTGTTTTTTTTTTATTGTTTTTCTCTCTGTTAAATTGTGTGTGTGTGTGTGTGTGTGTATGTTAAAATACTACCAACATTGGAATGGAATCGACTCATTCATTAATATTCGGATTTAGAAATATGACTGGAAAAGAAAATTTCACGCATGCTAGTTGTGAGTTGTGGGAAATTTTCTTTTTCTGCACACACTCACGCTAATACACGCCTATGTGAATTTTCCTAGAATTATGTATGTGTATCAATGTTATATGTGAAAAGAAGAAAAAAAAATATACAAAAAAGTTGAATTGTGTGTTTTCTTTCTTGAGACATAAAATAATAAATTAAAATGAATTTTAAATAAAAATATGATTAAATTGTGTGTTTTCTTAAAATTTATTAGGAAAAGATAAACTTGGGATACCTGCCTCAGAGACAGTTAGATTAGTGCTTGAATGTGATGGAACACAAGTAGAGGATGGCGAATATTTTAGGACATTAGCAAATAATACAGTTTTGTTGCTGCTGAGGCAGGGTGAACGTTGGTATCCAGCAGGAGTTGATGTGATAAAAGCTGGTAAGTTTTTTGCTGGAATTCTTTATTTGAGTGTGAGATTTAATTATGAAAATTTTTGTAGCAATATCAGCAATACCAAAAATAGTTTGTGAGACGATACATGCATTGGAATTGCACGATGAGACACCATCTTGGAAAATTATGGATAACAAGGGTCGAGTTACGGTGGTCCTGCATTGGGATCAACGTCAGACAGGTCTTAGTGGAGGCGGGCAAAGTAGTGGTTTAGGAGGAAGTTTAAACGGACCGACATCAGATCGGTATTCACCATCAAAGAAAGGACTATCAGCTCAAAGTTCATTAGATAAAGGAGCATCACCAGCGCCACCACATCGGTACGCAAGTCCACAAATTACGATAATAAATCATGATGATCCACAATCAAACATGTATCATACTGGTCGTAGTTTATCAAAAGGTAGTGGTTCGTTTGACAGTGGAGTCGGAGGTGCCATTCACGTACATTCAATTGAATGTTCACATCATATACATACACCAACACGTGCCGGTAGTCCCGGGGCTACAGAATGTGATTTCCATTGTTGTGCATTACACGAGGAAGGAAGAAAAATTGCAGTTCACAAAAATGTTGCCACATCACCCATACAAGATGGTGTCGTTAGTCCCCAACAACATCCATCAAGTTTGGACCAAAGTGGATCGTTGCAACGCAGAACACCAACTAACAAAGGTCATGTCCGATTTTTGGATATTGGTCCTGAACGAGATAGCTCGGAAAGTGAAACAGAAAACACTGTCATGGAAGACGAGACTGTTACCTCGGAAAAATTTTTACTCCTCATCGATCAACTATCCGTTGATCAAAAACGTCATTTAAGCATTAAAGACATTGGCATCATACTCGAAAGACTTAGCTCGAAAATACTAGATGTCGAACGTCTAGATCGCGAAAGTGAATCAGATGATTGTTACAATTGGACAATTAAGGCCACCATTCGAGGTGATGCCCTACGTGAATTAGGTGTTATTTATAATGGTAATTATTATGCAATATCAGAACATCCCGGTTATAAAGAAGAAAATGAAGATAATGAAATTGATGAACAAGAAGAAGAAGTGGATGACAGGCTTTAAGAAAATTTATACCATGAAAAAAAAAATTAAGTGAAATGAAAAAAAAAGACAGTGATAATTGAAAGACAAAGAAAATTGAAGTGAAAAACGAAAAGTGAACTAAATTAAACAAAAAAAAAAAACATTTAAAATTATTAAAAAAAAATAATATAAAAAAAATCGGCATACCCAAAGAAAAAAAATTAATAATCATAATTAAAAAGAAAAAATATTAACCTTAAATATTTAATCATTCATCAACCATCAATTACAACGGTCAAAAAAAAAAATACTTTAGAAATAATATAATATTAAAATAATAGTAAAACAAAGATAATTCGAGTGGTCGTTTCGGAAAAAAACACACAGAAAACGTTCGTTCGCCATCGTATCGTAGACTTATAAAAAAAAAATATTTAATTTTTATCACAAACACACAAAACTAAAGATAAAATTTCTTGATGAGAAAAAAAAAACTAATATGATAAAGTTAAAAGCAAATATAATAATATTAAAGAAAAAAAATGTTATCGTTCTTACACAATAAACGCACATCCTAAGAACGCAAAAAAAAAGTATTAAAAAAAATGAAATATTTGTGTCAAAAAAATATCAATCAACAATTAAAAAAAATAGTGATAAAATATATAAACAAAGTTTGATTGATAAATTCAAAGAAATTTTTTCAAATTAAATTCTTGGAAAAAGTTTTCATTTTAAAAAGTAACCAAAAATTAAAATCAATCAAATTCAAATTTAATTAACGATTCAAGTGATGGTCAAACTAAAGAAATCTCCTAATTTTTGTTAGGCATATGTGTAGAATTTCATTTTAAATGTACATCAAATTACATTTCAACAAAAAAAACGCACTTAAACGCAAGAAACAACATTTGTTCGCGAAAGTTGTAGGTATGAAAATTACATCTTGGAATAAGGCAGTCTTGTGATTGATGCACATCTACAATGAAATTCTACAAAAAATGAATGTTATTTTTTTATTAAATTATTATAATTATCATTAAATTTTAAATTTATCGTACGAAATGAATAAAAAAAAGCAATTTTAAGTAATAAATCATTAAAAAAATATATTAAAAATATGTAAAAAAAATATATAACGAAAAAAATATATAAATTTATGTAAAATATGAGGGGAAACCTTTTAAGAGCGAAAAATGTATGTTATAATTTAGAAAAATTTATGATTATATCATCACAGAATTAATACGCTCAAAATTTTATAATACTGATGTGAACAATCAATTTTATTATTAGCTCTTAATTTAAAGTTGAATTTATTTTTATTATGAAATATTTTTCAATACAAAAAAAACAAGAACTTAATGTGAAACTATTTAAAAAAAAATTATAATATTAATAATAGAATAAAACAACCTGCATATAAAATTAAACAAAAAAAATTAAAAAAAAACAATAGAAAACTGACCGTTAAAATTATGCACAATTAGAAAATAAATAATAATATAATAATGATAGAAAACAAAAGAAAAATGAAATTATGATCCAATAAAAAGCTAATCAAGTGAGTATACAAATGTAAAGTCACCCAAATTGTTTAATATCATTATTAAGAAGAAGAAGAAGATGAAAAAAAAAGTATAAAAAATGATTGTATTAAAACTAAATTAAAAAAATAGGTGAAGATTAGATATCGTACAATATATAATTTTTTATACAAATTAAATTAAATCATGGATATTATCATTCATCATAAAGATTGAAAATTTGAACTAAAAAAATAACTTAAATTTATATTAAATATGAATAAATCACAGATTTATGAAACCTTGAAAAAAACCATTAGAGACGGAAATTTGTATCAATGTTCCATATAATTTTTGTTTAAGGTTGTAATTACTATGAAAAGTTTTAATCAAAAATATTGGAATCAATTCACACAATCATAATTTACCTTAATTTTTTCTAAAATTATTATTGTCTTTAGCACGATACTGCCATGGATTCAATTCAAGTGAATTTCTTGTATGCATTAAGGTAACTGCACATTTTCGTTAAAGTCCAAATCGTCAAATAATTTGAAGTTTCGGGAATTGTCAGAATTTCTTCCTGAAAGTGACAGATCTTGACAGTTATTTGACAGTTCGACAATATTCAATTAAATTTTTCATTTACACTTTTTTCAAAATTGCTCAAAAGTTAGATCATCAGCTGTAAATTTTTGACAGTTGATAAAATTGATCAATATTGTCACCTAATGTCAAATGTGTGATCTTGTCAAAAAAATTTCATTTTGTGCCAACATCTAAACAATTATTAGTGTCAAAAAATAAAACTCAAGTCCTGTAAAGGATACTTTGAATATGAAAATTTGACTAAAATTGACATAGACGTCAAATTACTTTTAATGTGTCAAATCTGTCAATATTTTGCATTGCTCACCCCCTTAAAAAAAAATTATTTGTGCCAAAATCATTTTAATCTAATCAACATTTAAATATACAAAATTTTTTAACAAAATAATCATAAAAAAGGCTTAAGAAACAGAAAACCGTTAAGTATTATTATTAAAATTTCTTTCACATTTAATTCAAGTTTTACTTTTTGTAATATTTGTATATTAAAAATCGCACAAACGAAATCATTAAAATGAGTATGTAATTAATTAATTTAAAAAAATTAAAATAATACAAGATAAATGGAAATGTATGATATTACAATGAAACATTCAAAATATATAAAATGAATCACACACTGCCCTAGACGTATATTTTTTAAAATATGGTATAAAAAAAGAGAGAGATTGAATAAGTTATTTATTCCCTTTTATTAATTATTGTTGATAAGTAATCAAAGTCAAATAATAAACATGGAAATATAAATGTGTCAAATTTTTTGAGTTTTTGAAATTGGTCTTAACTTTAAATAAAATGGGTTTAAATCCAATGAAGCAAACGACTTTTTCATTGTTTATCAAAAATTTAAGATAATTTTTTTCTCATCGCATCACATTTTCGTATGCAGCTGAAATTAAGAGTAAAGTTAAAATGAGAACCCAAAAAGAAGGTTAAATTAAAAAAATAATAAAATTTAAAGAAAAAAAAACCAAATATTCTAAAAGAATGATGTTAAATAAAAATAAAGAAAAAAAAGTATTAGAACAGAAAAAAGTGTAGATATTCCAGAAAAATAAATAATAATTAAAGTAAAAGAAAAGTATTCACTACCTATAATTGTACTACCTTAAAAAAAATACTATATAATTAGGATAGACACAAATAGCAGGGATATTCAATTAGAGGTCTGTTAAAAAATTTCAAGGTCCACGTTTTGAGTTACCATCAAAATTTTCATTGCATCTCAACCCAAACGTTTCTGAAATTAAGAATTAATTGACCTTATTTAAGGTCATGAAAAATTTTCTAATCAAGGTCAGCTCTCATTGTAACACATTTCCTCATACTTTGCATGTCAAAAAAAACGAGACTTCACTTCAATTTTCGTCCTGATCTAAGTTTTGGTGTAATTTGAAGTCATTTCATTTCAGTTCAATATAATCCCAAATAAGTTCCTGAATGCAATTTGGAAAACTTTCGAACCCTAACTTTCAAACAATAGTCAGATTACCTTCGTTTGAATATCCCTGCAAATTTAGTAAAAAAAAAAATCTTATTTATATCTTTACATTAGAAATGGAAAATTACAACAACAAAAATAGTACTAGAAATGAAAAATTCGAAAACTCACCAGATCCGTTTTTCATTGCTAGGACTTTTTATTATATATTTAACTATAAAAAATAGCAAATAAAATTAAATCTAAAAAAAAACATAGTCGAACAAAAAAAAAATTAAAAATTGCGAATGTTTCGTCTCATTTTATATGAATATAAAATAAGTAAAAACAAAAAAAAAATAATAATAAATTAAACTTAAAAATTAAACAGAGATCATTCTTCTTCCAGATACAATGAAAAAAATAAAAATTATAAAAAAATAAAGCTATTTAATGAATAAAGTAAAAAAAAAATCATTGAAATACTCCTTGAACTTAATTTAAGATGAGTCACGTTTCATATTAAAACAGACAAATTAAATCTACCGGGCAGACAATCCCATATTCCATCTCTTTTTTAAAATAAAAAGAAATAAAAAAAAAATAATCATACAATTTTTTGTTCAATTTACTTTTAACTTCAACGAACATCAACTCATTTTTCATTATTTATTTTTACTGACTCGCTGCTCACCACACAAAACATGATATATAGAGAAAAAAGTATATTAATTAAATTGAAATAAAAAAAAATAATATTAATACATTAATTAATAAAAAAAACCGTTAAATCTCATTGTTGATTGACACTAAATTATAAAATTAAAAAATAAAATTAATAATAAAAAAAAAGAGAAAAAAATTTTATAAATAAAAACATGAAAAAATTACAACCCGATGAATGTTTATTTAATATAAAAGTAAAATACATAAAAAAAAATTAGGAGGAAAAGAAAAAAAAACACAGAGATACATTATTATAAAATATATTTAAAAAAAAAATAAATAAATAATTGGCATTTAAACACACACAGACACACAAACACACACACTAAATATAAAATATATAAAAAAAAAATAAATTTTGTCACAAAAATATTGAAAAAAATATATAAATATGATATATATAAAAGAAAAAAAATGATAAAATGAAATTTTATTATTATAATAATTAATTTTAATTATAAATTTAAAAATAAAATGAAAAAAATAAAAAACGAAATGTTATTTTTTGTATTATTATAAAAAAAATTAATAAATTTAAAAAATAATAATAATATTAAATAAAAAAAAATTAATTAAAAAAAAACCACAGTTTTGTTATTACCTTAAATATATATAAATAAATATTGAAAATGAAAAAAAAAATAATATAATACGTAAAAAAAATCGATTATTTAAAGACAAACAACAATGAAATCAATGAAAGGATTACGGAATTCACTTCAGAAAGTTCATTTAAAAGAAAATACAAACAAAAAATTACAACAATGAAACTTAAATTAAATTAAAATAAAATGAAAAAAAACACACATTAATTACATTACAGATTAAAAAAGAAAAACTTGAAGGAGAAAAGTAAACCAGAAATTTAGAAACTAAAATTCACACACATATAATGCAAGAAAATAATTTATGTATTGTATGAAATTAACTAATTAATAAACGGGTTTAAAAAAACTGAATAAAAAAAATTAAAAAAAAAAATTATTTTGGGTTTTATTTTTTTTTGGCGAGGACTTGAGGGTGGGATAAAGGTAAGATGACGATGTTCTCGAAATCCCATTCTTTGTTTACGAGTCATGCTTTTATCACATTCTAGGAAAGGCGCATTTAAAAAAGGACAATGGACAATCATTATCACTAAAAGCTCTCTTTTGTTATATAAAAGACGATTAAACGCCCAATTATCTTTCAATTCTTATCCATTTAAATAAAATCTAAAGTGATTTTCAATTTCATTTCAGTATTGATACAAAATTTTCCTCAAAAAGTGGTCTGAAATTCAATCTCCAATAAAAAATAAAATGATTCAACAATTTTTCATCACCTTCATCCTATTAAAGGTCATTTCAGCTGAGATATTTCCTGGTAAATGTCCTGAAATGTCATCATCTCCAAATTTTAATTGTCAAAGACACATCAATACCTTTGATATTAACCTTGAAATTTATGCATATTTACCAGCATCACCCGATTATCACAGAATCTCATTTTTCTCGTATAATTTTACGGAAGATGATCTCACTTACATCCATGCAACAATGTGCTGTGAATGTAGATATGAAGACATCGATATGAGTATTGAAATTCAACATGAAACAATTTCAAGTTATTTTCCATTTAATTTCAAGGATGATCATGCATATCCATCGATGTTTCTCGAATCGTCTAACGGGATTTGTAGTGATTGGCTTATTTTACCGGATTATAAGTATGCTTACATTTACAATCCATACAAATATTTGATGATTTGGGGCTGTGCTCAAATTAATGAGACATTTCATGATCAGGGTTTTTGGTTATTTGGATGGATAAAAAGTATTTTTCTCATGGATATTGTCAAGGAAGTGATCGATGAAGCGGGGTTAGATCGTGATGTAATTAAAAAAGTTTTATTGCTCAAAAAGTCACTTGAAACATCGGAGCAGAGAACAATAACGGATTATTTGTATTTCAATGAATGTTATTCTAGGATTAACTTGACGGTGCAAACTGATGAAATTATCAAGAAAATGGATGAAATGGCGAATGCAAAGCAGTTTGTGTTTGATAACAAAGCTGCAAATAGTATTGAAGTATTGAGTTCAGATAAAAATGTGTTAATTTTTGTATTTCTTGTAATGGCTGGAATAATTTCCATGGTTTTCATATTAATAGTTTGTAATGTATAAGTCGATGTGAACAATAGAAAATGAAAGTTTTTTCCAGGAAATATTTTTCATTTAAAGTAATCATCAGTCTCTCAGTGTGGGTTGAAGCATTGCATGAGTCAAGCTTATTGTCATATCAATTTTCAGCAATATCAAAGGGCTTCAGTTTTTATTTTGTTCCCATTTCTAATTTTTGGTGTCCTAATCATATAGTAATCATAAGTAAAAAGTGCATCAAATTCATTATCTAATTAATTTTATCGATTTTTGTACTTCAATTGAATTAAATTCATTGATATCCTTAGTCATTAACGTACTTTTCATTTGAATATACCCATAAAAAACAAATAAAATGTCTCTCTTAAAATCACTTTCATTTGAATTGAACTTTTATAGAATCCTTGGTGTCAATTCATCTATCACCAAAAATAATAAACTTCAATCCAGTTTTCTCTTCATAATCTTCCAATTTATTCTCCATAGTTTGTTAACAGCATATGGCCGAGTTGAAGAAATCACAATGAAAAAACCACTCAACGATTTGATTGCCAATCGTAAAGGAGGCACTGCAATTGTATCTGCAACATTCTTCACCATGTTTTTTTCATATGAGTCATTTGGAATCACCTTTTTAGCTATTCATCGAATGTACAAACGAAAATCGTTCAATGAAATTTACAATAATCTCTTTGAAATCGACTCTTTAATGACGAAATTTCATTTGACTGGAAATTATCTCAAAAAAATCAAACTCTACAGCATTCTCAGGGTCATCTTTTTAATCCTAGTAAATTTAATTTTCACTTTCATTACTTACACGGTATTCGATTGGGACAATGCAACTTACAATAATTTACCTGACTATTTTGCAATGTTTCTCAATGCAATTTTGAAACAAACACTATTTTTACAATTTTACACCATTTTAACGACGTTAAATGCACAAGTTAGACAATTATACCCTCCTTGTAACCCAAAATCAATTGAATTCCTATCACATGACCAATTAAAGGAACGTCTCACTGTACATGAGCTTATAATTGAAACCGCAATCCTGGCAAATCAAGTGTTTGGAATTCAACTCTTATTTTTCACTGTTGTGTATTTCTTTCAAATTGCATTCACAATTTTTGAAATTATGCTTTCATATCAGAATGAAAGTTTGAGCGGATTTTTGACAGTTCAGTTAAGGGATTTCATTGTATATGGCATTGAATTGTTTTTGCAATTCAATACATGTACGAATTTGAAGGATGACATTATTCAAGTGATATCTGACTTGGAAAAGGCAATGAAACGAAGTACAGGGAAGCTGTTATTAATGCCGGGGCAACTGGAGCGGGATTTTGAATTCAATATCAAAGGATTTTATAAACTTGATGAAATTAAACAACTTTTTAAGGTTAATATGAAATTTCAAGGCAAATATGAACTTTTTTAAACATTCATTTTAATTTTAATCATCAGATCATCGCAGCAATCTTCAATTATGTCATGATAATGTTAGCATTTCAACAGATAGCGGAGAATTCTGGTTACATGGATTCATCGATTGTTATGATGTTTCAAAACACAACAGAATAAATTATTTCTTTTTTTTATTGAACATCATCATCAGTTTTAATTTTAAATTTTCTTTTCTATGAATCATGAGCTACAAAAACATTTTTTTCTTATATTTTAATGTGTTTATTATGTTGTTGAAATATATATTTGATGTAGCATCTTATATGTATAAGAAAGTGTATGTTTATCATGTATAAGATAAGAAAAGCTTATTAAATTCTTATATTTTATATATCAAAGCAATTTTATATAATATAATAATAATAATACAAAGTACATACAATTCAATACAATTAAAAAACAGAATTTAATGTTATTTTTTTTTATATAATTTATAATCATTATAATAATAATAATAATTTTAATAATAATCACACTTAAATTTTATTTTATTTAATTTTTTTTCATATAAAGATAATAATAATTTATATTCACGTTTAAATAGAGACTTATAATACATTTCAATCATAATCTGAATAAACATCTATTTTTTTTTAATTGTAATATATAAAAATTTGAAATTGAGTATAATTTTCATTATTAAATTTGTTTTATTATAATATTTTTTCTTTAATTTTTTTTATAATAATCATAAGAAAAATTTATCCAATTCTTGTATCGAAAATAAATTTTTTATTATATCTTTGTGTAATCACTTTTTTTGTTACTTTTAATTTTAATGTTTAATTTTTTTTATTAAATATTTATTGTACTGAACATAAATTTCCCTAAAATTTATAGTATTTTTTTTTAATATTCAATTATTGTTTTAAATGTTTATTATTTTTGTTGTTTATTTAAAAATGTATCGAAACACAGCATGTCTAATAATAATAATCATTTATTTTTTTTTTAAGTTTAAATGTTTCATTATTATCATTATAAAGTTTCATATATAAATATTTGCGCCTTCCTTTTAATTAAAGCGTCTGTATGAGGCTGCCAATTTTTCACATTAAATTTTGGTTATTTTTTCCTATTTTCATTTTCTTAATTCTATGTTGACTTAATTTTTTCATTTTTTTGTTTGAAATTGAAATCCATTGAAATCGATGTAAAATATAAGATTTTGATTTAATTTTAATAATATCATCAGTACAAATTGAAATTATATATAATTAAATTTATATACACATAAATACATTTAACAATACTTATAAAGTTAATATTTTCATGTTATAATTAAAAAACGAGGGTGATAATTGAACAGAGAGATAACTTTTAAAAACATTATCAGTACGGTAAAGAAATTTTCAATCAGAGCATTTAATGTCACGTTTGGCCCTTAATTCATTGAGTCATTCAAGGTCAAATGATGGCCTTAACCGATTTGAAGTGTTTCACATATTGAAACTACTTGCTCATCGTGATCATCAAAAATCAAAAAAGGAACGAGTAAAATTTAAAAACAATGCTAATAAAATTTATAAATGTAACGGTTAAAATTCAGATCAGATAATTCGAGGCGGATAAGAGGTAATATTTGGATGTAATTTTATTTCTATGAATATTTGTTAGGGTTTAGAATTCTACTGTTTAGAATTATTATTATTAAAAGTGAAAAACGGTGTAATAATTTAAATTTATTTTAAAGATAGATACTGTTTTTATTTTTTTTTCAATGAAAATTGTTAATTTTTCTTTTAAAGAATAAAAAAATATGACATTGAAAGGAAGATAATTTAATTGTGTTTCTTTTTTTAATTTAACATACATAAATAATAATATTTTTTTTGTTTTCATTTTAGTTTGAATCTCATAAAATAAAAATACTCTGAATAGAATAAATTATTATACTAATTATTGTTTGAACAAAAATTTACTTGCTTAATTTACTTATAACTCTAATTAGTGCTCCATTCTCGTCCTTTAATCTTTGATTATCTGCTTTTAATGTTTCCATTTGCTGTAAAATGTTGTGAAAAGAAATTCATTAGTATTAAATTTAAATTGAGATGATTTTTTTTTAAATTTAATTTACACAACTAAACATGCTTATTTTAAACGTTTTCTAAACAAAATTTTTAAACAAAATACAATTAGAGCTAAAACAAGGTGTTAGTTGACGGATTTTTGCACTACAAAGCAAAAGTAAAACTATTTACATCGATTTTGAAAGATGAAAGTGTATCTCATTGAAAGTTTTGAACGATATTTGGAATATTTTGATAGAATTCATTGAAGATTATGCAATCTAAAGCAAAAAATTTCACTTTTTCACGATTTTTTTAAAGAAGAGCTTTAAACAGAACGGAAGAACATCAACAACAAATATATTTTAACGCTTCTATTCAAAATAATGTTTCATCTAGTTATTAATTTAACGAAACATCTAGTTATTATATAAATTTAGTTTATACACAAACATAAAGTTTTTATAGAGTTAAGAGAGTGTTGCCATTTAAAAAGAAATTGTATCGAATATTTCTCATGATAACACCATTGAATTGAATTTGACCCGTAACTTGATTTCCTGAATGTCAAAACGTGCCTCGAGTATATAGAAATTTCTGTCGTACTTGAACCTTGAATGTCATGATGATGAAAAGAGTTGTTAAACCGATTTTTTAAAATTTAATTTAAGTTCAGACCCTGAGGCACCATCCAGCGATCAAAAACCTCATTTTAACGTCTAGCCGGGTCGACTAGTGCTCGCCAAGTCGTGTCATGAAGGGTCATGAAGTGCTCAATTTCAGTTTAATCGGCTTATTTGAAGATTACGTATGTGTATCTATAGAAAATAAACGTCAAATTGCTTGTCAAAAGTACTTTGTCGATTCCTGGTACAGTGTCACATGTCATATGGCGTTACATCAGTCAAAATATTCGATACCATGAAATTTTTATTGATTTATTTTTTTTTAAATAAAATATATAAAGCAACAGATTAGAAGAAATCAAAACAGAACAGAACAAATTAATTATTATATTTAATAAACTTCTAATTTTTTTTTTTTGACATTATGTTTACTTTTATCCTACCATTACTTATAAGGACCATGATTTGACCAATCATATTGCAGCAGATAACATCAAATTCTTAAATATTTTTTTTGTTTTATTATGCAGGACAAGAGTTGAGTCAGTTCTATTTTTTTTGTATTCAATTTATTATTCAATTTAAAGGTTTTCCACAATTTTTTCTATTCTGAGAGAGTTATTTCAAATATTATATCAATGTCTGATATAGTATAGAAAATTTTCTTGTTCTATAGTAAAAAAGCTTCTACGATAATTATATAAAACTAGTTTTACGCTACAATGAGTATTATATTATTATTGTATTATTATAATTTTTTATATCGAAAACGGGAAAAAAGTTACTATCAAAATTCTATCCAAGTTATCATCTAATTAATTTTATATAAGAAATTCCCTAAACGGATCTTAAAATCCATTTTTTTCACATTAATTTTTCATTTCATATAATTTCACATAATAAGAAATTGCATTTCCTAATTTTTCTGATGATGATGAAGTTGATTTTGAGCAGATGTCGTTAATTTTGAAACAACTCTTGTAAGTGCACGATTTTCGGCACGTAAACGTTCATTTTCATTCTTGAATTTAATTAATTGCTATTTGATATTTTTTGTTTGCATTTGAATTTGATTGAATTGCAATTAAATATATATAAAAAAAAGAAAAAAGAGAGAAAGAAAAAAAAACATTTAAATTAATCATCATTATCATATTTATCTTGAAATCTGTTATGAATTTGATGGAAAAATTAGATGAAATTTGTGTTGTTGAGTATGAAAAACGAGCAAAATGATAGAAATTTAGGCATCTAAACAGAAGCTGATAAAAAATGTGAGAAAAAATTAAATTAAATTTTAAACGACATTTCCTGATGACATTTAAAAAAACAAAAGCGCAATGTCGTTTCATATGAAAAAAAAAATAATTTCAAATCGAATTCAATTGAAAACTGCAATTTTTTTGAACAAATAATGATATAAATAAAAAAAAACACAGGTAAAAGCTACAAATTTACTTTGAAAATCAAAATAAATAATTTCAATACGAATCAAAAGAGAAAATGTATAAAATTTAAAATGTTAGTTGTGTTAGTATCGAATGTGTGCAATTTATATGAAGATTTAGTAGAAATTACTGCTTTAAATTAAATGGAAATTATGGTTTAAATTTCAAATAAGTTACCTTGAGTTCTTCTTCCATTTCTGAAATCTTACGTTCCATTGCACGTCGCTCACGTTTTTCGATTTCTGATAATGTATTTTTGGTAGTTGCATTTGTAAAGCGTTCCAATGCAGATTTGATTGTAGCTATTTCTTCATCTTTCTTTCGAAGACTTGCTCGGAGTTTGTCATTCTCTGCTCTGTTAATTTAAAAAAAAAAAATTACCGTTAAATTTAGTATTGATATTTTCATATAAAAAAATGAGAACTTACTTTTCAGCTTCATAGAGAGCTTTGTAATCAATGAATTCACCATTTTCGGATGAATCATCTTTAGGTTCAGTACGACCACCTTCTCCACCGGACTATGAAAAGGACAATAAAAATTATTATTAATATAAAATTTATTTTAATGAAGATACAAGTAAAAACATGTAAAAATAACGAAAAATGTCAACCACACATACTTCATATCCAATATCACTATGCACAGATGAGACACTTAATGAACGTGGGGTTTGTGGTTGTACGACTTGTGTACTCGCTTGTTTCCTATTCCTATTTCTGCTTTTTCGTTCCTGATCTCGCAATGAGGCACTTCTAGCCAAATGTGCCGTATTCGATGGTCCATTATAGTAATGATTTAAACTTGTATTTGATGAAGATAATTTTGAAGTTGATGGAAGATTGGAAGATGCTGAATTGGAAGATGGTGACATATGAAAACTGAGCCCGGCTGTTGTAACACCATTTTCATATGTGGAATAAGGACTAACATAACGATTGCTACTGTATGGTGATGTGTATGATGATGTGCTGTTATTACCGTAACGATCACGATCTTTGTACGGCGATTTATAGGAGTAAGGATTCTGTGCAAGAGGATTACTGTACATTAGCGCATTGAGACTAGCATTACTTCCATATGAGTCACGTCTTTTATTGCCTGAACTTGACGAGGATGGAGTTCCATAATCAAAATATCCCGAATTTCTTGGACTGTATGATGATGTTGAGGTGTCAAGTGACGAATGATATGGATTGAGATAATTTGAACCGGATTGATGGTAACCACCGTAACCTGAACTTGGAGTGTAACCACGAGATGCGGAAGAAGGACTTGATCTCGTTAATGATGTTGATCTCCTTACCGGTACAACGGGTTTTGATCGTGTTCTCGACCGAAATGACATTTTCTATCTAAATATGATGGTAATTTTACACATAAATGCAATTTTTACACATAAAAATCAATGGAATGCAAAATACAATTAAAATCAGACAATAACCGTTCATGTTTACAAAAAAACATAAAAAAATATAAATAAATCGTAAAATATAATAAAGTCAGACAATATACACAGCAGAGCTATTAATAAATTTCATATGAAATTGTATCATTACAAAAATCATATGTAAATATAAAAAAAAACTACTGAGATCGACACGAGATGTAATAATATTCTGTTTTTAGAATCAAAATTACGTGCTAAAAGATTAATGGTTGTAATAAATAATTCGTACATGATCAAAAGCAGGTGTAGTAACAAAAAATAAAATTGTAGCGAAAATTCAAAAAATAAGTTATTAAAGTTCATTTCTATATTTAACATTCAGACCAATTTTAGAAGATTTTCCCATTTTGTTTTTGACTGAGCCCTAACAGCTCTCACACAGAAACACACACACAAACTTCTTGATAATTAGCCAAGAAAAACAGCGTCATCAAATACAAATATTGTCTCACACATTTCAAATTTTGCTTTGAATTTCACAAATTTTGTATATTAAAAAGTCAAATAATTTTAAAATAAATTTTACATGATGTATTACAACTCATTATTAAGTTCATGGAAATATTATTTATGGGATTGTCGGTTAAACAGATGGCATGTTAAAATGTAAATTGTAAAAATCTCAAAGGAAATCAGAAGGTATTTTGTTTAATGGTGATGAAATGTACTGAATTGTTAGAAAACAGAATTTCTTTGAAAGGGCAGTTGAGTGATATGGTAAATGACGCATTTCAAAATATTTTGAAATTGAAAGCTTTTGAGATTCAGTGAGATTAGAAAGTAAAATGCGATTCTGGGATCGCATCGAAGTCCGTCCATTTCAAATTCAATTCGAAAATGTCTCTCTCGTTCTCAGAGATCATAAAAAATTTCAATGAAAATTGGTGAGAAAGAAAACCATGTGTTTTAAATGCACTCATGCATATCATTCACAGTCACGTTTTCCATTTTTTTTTTAATTTTAATTTCAGTTTTAAATTTACAACATTAGAGTGACCTCCGATAATATTGAGCAATTTTTTTTCCTCATAATTGATGTAAAATATCATTTTCAAATATAAATAGAGTAAAAATAATAACATCAACATGTGTTTTTTGATTATTATTATTATTTCAATTTCGTTTTAACAAATTATTAACTTTAAAATTCTGTTTTCAATTAACTTTTTCCACATTTCATCGAATTTCCATTGAAAAAACATGACTTTTGCATTCCATTAAATTTTTTCTTTACTAAAATCTTACATTTTTTAAAAAAAAAATCTTAAATTTATTGTTTATTCAGTTAAAATAATGTTCAGTTATTTTGAATTCAAATTCACATCATATTGAATGATTCACTTGAAATTTCATTGAAATATACAAAGAAAAAAAATTGATGATAAATTAAATGACATAAATAGAGATATGACTAATTTTTTTATAACAATTGTTGTCTCACTGTATTTTTATTATTTTATTTTTATTTTGAAAAATTAAAGGTAAATTTTATATATATTTTTTTTGATAAAAATATTTTATAATAAGAAATTCCGTGTGTGTCTGCACCTTGGACGTACGAGAAAGACTGAGCAAAATTAAGTTGACTTCAAAAAACGCGTTTCAATTTTTTTTTTCATTTATTTATATGAAATTGAATAAAGATGAAGAAAATGAGAAAGAAAAATATTATTTTTGAATGTATATAATACATGTGTAAGTACAAATATTATTAAAAAAAATTGAAAAGTGAAATAAGAAAATTAAGTGAGTGAATTGGGTATGTATGTGACTTTGTGTATGACTCTGTTTGCGTTAATTAAATGTCATTTTGACGAGTTTTGAGTTGAAGAAGAAATTTTAATGTTTTTTTCTCTGTTTTTTGTTTTATCTTTCTTTTGTTTAGAGGAAAGTTCATTAAATTAACAGTGAGAGCTGTCAAACAAGATTTTATGTTCTAATATTAGAAGCAAATGGTACCGGTGAGTGCCATTGTGTGAGATTTAAATGATTTTATCAAAAAGAACTTTGAAGGAAATGAATTTGATTCCATTTCCAGAAATGAGATACCTGAAAAGATCCTTCTTCGTCTAATTGAAATTTAATTGAGATAAAAATTCAGAAATGTAACCCTTCAAATGATGGTCTGATGGGTTTGGCCATTCACTTAAATGATTTTCACATTTTTCCCGACATTTCACTCATCATAAATCATTTTCATTTAATTCCATTCAATTCACATTACAATTGAAATTCATACAACAATCAGTACAAAAATATTTTCCCTAAAATCGAGTGGGCGAATAACAAACAAGCTTTTTGTTCAATAACAAACAGAAAATTAGGAGAAAAACTCTTTTTTTTCACTACGGTCCACATTATATTTGAATATTTCGACGTATTTTCCGACCTTGACAATTAAAATTCACTTAAAAACAAAACACCATTCATCGTTTACGGTTTTTTTACTGTTATTCTTCAAAGTTCATCACATTTTAATGTGATAAAAGGTGATTTTTTATTTTCAAATTCGTTTTACGGTCACTTTAAATTCAAAATGAAATAAAAAATTGAGTAGGATTTGATTTTTTTTGCCTCAAAATTTGAATGAAAGCAGGTGTGACCTAGAATTTAGAGGCCAAAAGTCTTCTTAACATTATTTTTTTTATATTTATTGTAATAAAATTTTGTATCAACGTATATCGTTTGATAAAATACAAAAACGATATTTTACAATGATCACAACGATTATTTCACAAAATCTATTGAATTTTTTTAATTATTTTGAATAGAAATTTACTTGAATTTTTGTCATGATTTTAAAAGTGAGTATTTAGATCACTGTGTCGATTGTTTTTGTTGAAGGAAGAAAATTTTCACTTTTTGTATTTTATTTTTGTTATTTTTTGCTGCGATACAATCAGATCGAAGATAATTGACTGCACTACTGTTAAAATATTTTTTTTTGCTCTGTAACGAGTGTTACATAAAGAATTTTTTTCTATTTTTGATTGGCATAATAAAGATGATAATAACTGAAAACGTTTTCATGAGTGATGATCAAAAGTGCATTTTCGAAAGTTAAAAAAATAGTTTTTTGCTCTCTTTGTATGTGACAATGATGGAAATTGGTCTGCTTGCTTGTAGAAAAAAACTAAAATCCAAGCAGAGTGCTCCTAAATAAGATCAGTGTCTTCAATCTTAGCCACCAACTTCAGGGAACTATCTCAATTGTGCTCATAATGCTTAATTTTTTTTTTTAATATGAATTTTCTTCAATTTTCACACAATGTTTGATCGTTTTCTTTTATATTCATTGTTTACTGAAGGTTCACCTTTAAAACCGAGTCTTCGAATCAATTTATTTTCCTTATTTCGTTTCATTTTACAAAAAAAAAATCAAATATCAACATTTTCATGAAGAATATTTATCATTTTGATCCCAAAATGTAATTTAATTTCAAAAGTTGACCTGCATCTTGATATTTTATACACATTACAAAACATGTGTACGTACTTACTTTTATTTTCGAATCAGGAAGTGAATCAAATTAGATTTTGATGATGATGATGGTGATTAAATAAATTAAGTAACATCATTAAGTTGAAGTGTGGTTGACATCATTTTGTTATTATAAACAGAAAAGATTTTACTCACCTCTTTGTCGTTGTCAGGATCCTAAAAAAATGAAATTGAAATTAGAATTTGTTTAGAGTAAAATTTATTTATAAAAAAATACCTCGCCATCCAAATGCACGACTCCAGTAGATCTGCGCTTTGGACGTCTTCGACGTTGAATTAAAGCCTGTGTATTTTGTGCGCTTCGACTATCATTTTCTTTGTCATTTTCTGCAGCTGAAACACACAATTTATCATTTTAATAATTTTACACTAATTGAGTTGAAAGTAAATGTACCTTTATTATTTTCTTTAATTTCCTCCTGATTTGACGCCACTTTTGACCTTTGTCTCAGACTTGGCAGTGTTACGTCTGTAGCTGTTGTGTTTGTAATTATAGTGGCCTGGTCATTTGTCGAATTAATTGTCGGCTTATTTTGTGTATCATTAGCTGCATTAGGTGTAGTACTGGATGATATTGGACGGGAATTTGACATTAAATTTATTGTCGTTGTAATTGTTGGACCTTAAATTACAATGAAAAATATTTAAAAATTCCTTCAAATTAAGTTTTAAATTAAATTTTTTTACCTGAAGTCAAGTTATTATTAACTGGCATAATTCTTCTTGTAGCTGCTACTGGTATAACTGGCATTTTACTTGCATCAATTGTCATATTGCTACTTGGCTGAATGGCAGCTTGACTAAGACCAGATTTATTATTGCCAGCAGATTCTTCGAGTTTGAACTAAATTGTTTGAGGGATGCAAAATAAAATTGTTATAAATTGAGGAAATTGATTAAATTTAATCAAAAAATCGTGACATTTTTATTTTTTTTTTAAAATATTGTTTGTATCATGTCATGATCTTTTAAATTTGGGTACAATTAGTAAATTGCATGCAAGCTGCACTCAGTATATTAAATTATGTTTATATCTACTCTATTATGAAGTAAAAACCAAATTGATAATAATGAAAAATGTAAAAATTTCTGAACTGAACTAAAAAATAATAATGAAGAAGATGATAAAAAATTTGGGGTAAAATTGCATGTCAATGTGTGTGTCAATGATTAATCATTATTATTATTTTTTTTTAATTATTAATATTATTAAAGCTCAAATCGCATACCTTGCTACCTGGATCGAGTCTGAGACGCCATGACGGTCGTCTTTCGGTTGTGTGATGAGCAGGTGATGAAGGAACTGAATCATATTTCTTTGTTGATGTAATTACCGTATCACTTTCAGCGGAGTCACTTCTCGAATAGGGAAGATCACCGCTAGATCGACTTGTGTCAGCGTATTTGCTTGCTTCAATGCGAAGTTTTTCGGCTAGTGTTAGTGTTGAGTTTGTGTGTTCTTGATCGAAAATCGATCGTTTATCACGTACATAAGATCTCGATGAAGTATAATCTGAATTGAATCGAGCTGCTGGTACTGGTTTTGATACTGATACTGATGACTCAGATGACGTGTCATCATTATTCACAGTTGATTTTTCTTCAGGTTCCCATTTAAATCTACTCTTAACTACGGGTGATGATAACTTTGGCTTTTCAATTGTCGCCTCTGTGGATTCACTTTTCCTTAATGCATTATGACTGTTACTCAAAGGTACACTAAATGTAGCGGTCACAGTTGTTGTTGTAATTGGAACACTAGTTTTTCCACTTCCTTCATCACTTTTTGCATCTTTGGATGTATTAATTGTCATGTTTGTCGATGTCATATTTTCAATTTTGGGTGGAGCAATCACCGGTATTGTGTAACTGACACTCACTTTACCGGAATTCGAGGAATCATCAGATCCAGCACTATTACCACGAGTACGTAAGTAAGATGGGGTGATAAGAGTGTACGAGGCACTAACTTGATCATTATTTGACGGAGGTGAATCACCCCGAATTCGAGTAGAAATCTTATTACTAGTCTCATCTTTAGTTTCATTCTTTTTCAAGTACTCATCAACACTGGGCACTGCTGGTACACGATCGTTTAAGGTACTTGGGATGGTTATCGTCGCTGATGTACTCACACTTGTAGTTGATGTCGTCTCAGTCTTCATAATGTTTTTATGAGTGTAATTTTGATTTGAATTTTTTTTAATGTGTGTTAAAATGTTTGTTGGTGATGAGATTAGTAGAGAATGGTAGTGTTGGTAGTACAAATTGAAATCAATCAATCAAAAATATGTATAAAAAAAAGTAGAAAAAGTGTTTCATTTAGTTTTTAATTAAAAAAAATATAATTAATAATTAAAGTTAAAATCAAAAAAAAATTAATCATAAGCTATTAAAAATATCAACTAATTGCGTCGAAATATTTTACATTGAATCGTTTCCCCAAATCATTTGTGATTTCTTGACTTATAAAAAATGGAAACGATTCGAGTTACAATTTTTTTTTTAGAAATCTCAAAGAAAAAAGCTGAATTTTTCAACTTTAAACAACACCAAACATTAAAACCAGCTATTAATTTTTTAAGTAATTTTCTTCCTTAATAATTTCAATTTGATACTCACTTCAGAGTTTGTTGAATTCTTTTTCTTGACCAATTGTTCGGCACTCTTGATCTCTTCAAGTGTGACACCCTGAGTTGAGCGTCTAGTTTCACGTACTCTTTTGGCATGAGCTTTACGTTGAGTTTCACTTTCTTCATCACGCGTTGGTGGCACAAAAGATCTAAAAGTATTCAAATTTCATTAAAATAAGATCAAATGAATCAAGTCATATGAAAACCAAAACAAGAATTGAATGTTAAAATAAAAATTTGGTTAAATTTGGTTTTTAAAGGAATTAATGGTAGCATAAGATGATAAAAAGTGGAGTTTTGGTTTTAAAAAATCAGGCGTCTCCATGCATATGAAATAAGGTGGAAATTGATTCACAACTTAAACGTTAATGTTAAATTTTTAGTATTTCACGCAAACACTCTCTGAAATTAGTATGATGAATGTTAATTGAATTTCATGGAATTATGAAAAAAAACTTCTAACTCTAAAGCAGTCCTCTATTTAGTGGCAGGCGATTATTGTATCAAAAAAAGCAAAAAATTTCAAATGTGCATCAAAATTAAATTTCAAAAAAAAAAAAAAACTTCAAATTTCTATCAAAACGAATTAAAAGGTAATTACTTGAAGAAATTTTTGAAAATATTTCCTTGTACAAATTTTGTAAATGGTGAAGTGGCACCACCTTGTCCCTTATCATTAATACTGCCATTACTTGTTAGCTCATTATTTTGATCGTTATTTGTGTGTTGCCCATTGTTTGTGGCATTGGCAAGCATGAATGGTGGACAAGGTGGTTGTGCATTAGAAGAAGAAGTGCCAGATACTTCAGGTGAGCTAAGACGTCGAGCAAGCAGTTCAGCTGCTGTTGACGGAGGACTAATATTTTTTTTTTATTTTTTACAAATGTGTATGATATTTTTTGTTTCATTTCATTTCAAAAACATGATCACAAAATAGAATTTTTGTGAAAAAAAAAATAAAAATAATAATATCAGTTTCTAAATACATTTGAATTGAAATTCAATTAAAATTTCAAAACTCACCTTCGAACACCGGCTGAAGCTGAAGTTGATAATGGACTAGATGGTGGTGATGATACTGTTGGTTTCCTGTTTTTATGATGAAATTTATATGAGAAGAAACATTAATTTTAACGTTACAATGAAATTTTTGTGATTAAGTTCAATGAGAAAATCAAAAATTAGGAACACATTTAAATTAAATTAGTTAAATAAAAAATGAAAGTTAAAAATCAAATTTTGAGAAAAAAAATTGTCCGATTTCATTTTAATCCTTCCATTAAGAAACATTAATGTTAATTTTAAATCATTTTACAATTTTTTATTGTCATTATGATGATGAGCTGAGAGATTAATATTTTTTTAGGGTTATTACCTTAACAAAACTTGCTTATGATCTTTCAATGATGCTGATCTTTGTACGATAAAGTTATTTAGTTGAATGGTTTGGTTATTGTTATTATTGTTATTGTTATTATTATTGATATTGGCTGTTGTCGTTGTACCATTGCTACCCTGTTTTGTACCTGTTATTTGATTTTGTGGCAATGGTAGATTTGAACAGGAATTTGCCTTTATCCGGGCTCGTAGTTCTTGTAATCGTGTGTAAAATCTGTGTACGTTTTTTATGTGTATCATTTGATTTAAATGAGTGTAATTCAAATTGGATTCAATTTCGTTTCATGAGATGTCAAATGAACGAGTGAATAATGGAAATTAAATTAAATTTTAAGAAAAAAAAAATATTAAATTAATTAATGAGGGAATTAACGATTAAAAATAATTAGATTAGAAAGAAAATGGTTTCTTTTCATAGCTGTATTTGAATATTTTGGGGAAAAAAATTGTGAAATACCAGGCGTTTCCATTTTTTGCATCAAAATATTAAAGTTCAATGAAAATAACCAGGCGTTTCCATTTTTATGGTCAATTTAAATTCAAACAGCTATGAAAAGGATGTGATACAAAAAAAATAACAACAACGACAAACAAAAAGAATGAATTTTAGGACGACATTAATTTATTATCATTTCCAATTAGTATAACATGAATATGATAATTATTAGTAAATTTTTAATGAAATCAAGCATTATTATCAGAAATTGTTAATTGCGCGAAGAGTTGTTGTTATTTTTTTCCCCATTTTAATCATTAAAAACAAAGCAAGATTCAAAATTCAAGAAATACTTACGCATCATCACTTTCAAAGCTGTGAGTCCGCCTTAAAATGACTTCAGTGTCAGTTGGTTGTTGTGTATTTTGTTGTGGTGTCGTATTTTCTTTGTCATCAGGAACTTTAGATTGATGTGAGTTTGTGTCTGAAAAGTGTATTTCCATGTTTAAATTTACATTATCAGAATTTTCGATTTCAGATTCAATTGAAAATTTATTATTATGATTATTTGTATTAAGGAAATTGTCTTTACATGTTTTGGGCGGACTTTCACGTGCTCGCACAGGATTCGGTTTACGAAATGTCTGCTCCTCCTCTTGCTGAATCAACTCTTTATCTTTAGTAGGAATAAGTGGTGCTGGCTTATCAATTGTCACTGGTACTTGTGGTTGAGGCATATTTGTTGATTTTATTGTAACAAGATCCTGTTTCATTTTTTCATCTAAAAATTTTTCAAATATTTTTTGTTTTTTCAAAAAGAAACAGAAAAAAAGAAAATTTATGTTAGAATGAAATAACTTAAAATTTTAACTTATGATATCATAAGGCACATTTTTTGGAATGTGTTTGTAAATGAAATTGTCTATGGGTATCATTTTATTCAATTAAAACGTCGATTATTAGGAAAAATTCATATTTTAATAATCACATTCAAGGAAAAGTATTTTATAATTTTAATGGGGAATTTGAATTAAAAAATAAAAAAAATGTCAATCAGGACGGACAATACAATTAAGAAAAAAAACTCATAGACAAATTCAACAAATAATTAAAATATTTAAATAAGAAGGGACCATGCAGTGCATCATCATTACCATCATTCGTGTGACGATCAGAGAGGGACGTCGAGGTGTCACTACATTCGGAACTCACAAGACTGTCACTACTACTACTTTCACTATCTGACTCTGATATGTGTCCTTTTTATTATTAATTATTATTTTTTTGTCATTATTTCAACAATTCAATGCAATTCAGAGATATTGGATTATTTTTGGGGTGAGTAATTTGTGATTGTGTGCAGCATATCAAATAATAAAAAATAAGTCAGAATTATAATATTATTCAAAAAAGAGAGAGAGAGAGAGAGTGAGATTCAGAGAGAATTTGTGAAATTGTCATTCTTTCGTGATTGTAAGATCATAGGACAAAACTTACCTAATTTATTGTTAGTCTTGTTGTCGTCAGTCTTTACTTCGACACGAATAACTTTGGATGGTGTTTCAGCTGAATTATCCAAATTATTTCCATCACTACTAATTCTAATTTGACTAGCAGGTCTTCGTTTTGTTCGTTTATTGTTTTTACGTAATTCTTCCAATAGTGGTACAATATCATCCTGGGCAACATCAACGCATGATTGACCCTAAAAGTTTCATTTTTAAATTAAATTTGAATTGAAATTTCAAAATCTCTCATATTTACCGCATAATTGAGTATTTCCATATCAGCCATTGATGCAACTAACATTTGGACCGCTTCTTTTTGACCCCAGTGACTGGCCGCATGTAATGGCGTCCATCCATCATTATCTTGCTTATCGACATCAGCTCGTCCGGCTAACAACAAACTTAATACTTTGGTATAACCCTTAGCGGCAGCCACATGCAATGCAGTTGCACCAGTTTTTGGATGTGGACGGTCAGCTTCGGAAGCATCACTTCGCAACCATCGCTTTGCATCCTCTAACATTAATTTTTCTTCTATTTGTTTTGCTTGATCACAGTCAATTCCTAAATTTCAATCAATTAAAATTTCTTTAAAAAATTAAAATCTCAAAAATTTAATCACCTTGTTCATTTATATATTTTTGTATTAAATCCCTCATCTCATCTGACTGCACTAAATCAATCGGCAAATCACCATCACTGTTAATTGAACCCAAATCGGCACCACTTTCAATGAGAAATGAGGCAATACTTAAAAGATCACACGATGCTGTTACATGCAACGGTGTCCATCCTTCGTTATCTTTGCGATTCACATCAGCTCCTTGTAATATGAGAAATTCAACCATATCTAAATTGTCATCAATGCATGCCTAGCAAAAGAAAAAATTGAAAAAGGAAATAAAAATTAAATTTCAATTCAAAGCTTAATTTAAAATTCATTCATTCATTCAAGTTTCCAAAGTCGCTTTATTTAGACATATTTGATTTAATTTATGAATCAGACACACAAATTTTAATGAATGAAACTTCTAATCTTCTATTTATAATGATAATAATAATTGATGTAAATAAAAAATAATAATAATAATAATATTTATACTTTAGTATCAAACTAATTTGCATTTAATCGTAATTATAAAGTCATTTCAGAACAAATTACAGCCACTGTAAATTAATCTTACACTGATAACTTTATTATTATCAGGTAGAGATCAAATTTAAATGTTTATTTTCATGTTAGAATTAATTGAATTGAATGCAACAGATGTTTCAATGGAAATTTAAGAGGATTTGGGTCAATTAAAGCGATATTCCATGAAAATGAGTCAAATTTTAATGTTAAGAGTTCAATTTTAATGACTTTTCCGGATTTTTTCCAATTTTTGATTAATATTTTCTTACATGTGATGAGTAACTTTGATGTTCAATCCAATAAAATTTATAGTAAACATTTATTTGCAAGATGTAAGCAATAAACGATAAGCCTCTATATTTTATTTAAAATTAAAAGAAAAAAAATCACATACATTTTATTTTATATTTAAATTATAGTAAGAAAATAACTGATCTGGAAAAGATTTGTATGATCTTTTACGTATTCCTCGATATATAAATTGTATATTTTTATTTTCTAGATTATTATTATTATTGTAAAGCTTGTACAATACGATTTTTATTATTAATTTGAACATGTTACACTTAGACTGTAATGTAAAAAAAAAATAAGATATTATAGATACAGTGTGTGTGTGTGTGTGTATGAGTAATGCAGCATGTAGCGGTTTTGAATGTAAAAATAGAATTTACGCATCACATCTAATTGTAAGTAGTTTCTATTCTCGGGACGGGAGTTTTATGTGTCGGAAAATGTTTTAAATTTATTATTGCAAAAGAGTAAAGACCAATGAACATTTATTTTTGTATGAATTTTTTTTTCATTTCCTATTTTTTTATGTATTGTGTCTATAATTATTGTAATTTATTTTTATTTTACAAGTCAATAATAAAAAAATGCAAGGCGTCTCCACTCTGATTCACTTTTTTTCTATAAGAATAGAACTATTAAAATTTGTCTCGATCATTTTCATACAATTTTAATTTTTTGTGACACTTTTCAATTCAAATCCTTGAAAAATTTAGTAAATGTAAGTTGAATTTAGTTTGAATTGACTGTAAACAAAGAAAACCGATCCAAAAATAGATTTGAAATTGTGCATTACATTGATTTTATTATTAAATTGTGTAATTATTTAATTTTCATTTCAATTATAATTAAGAAATCATCAGCGTTTTTGCCAAAAATTAAAAAAAATGTTTGTTTAAATGTAATTTTAAAAAATTAATTTAAATGTAATGAAAATTAATAGAAGGGATTTTAAAATTGATCTGATGTTCGTTGAATGGGGCGTTTTTCTTTTTGACGTGATTGAGGACCTGGAAATTTGATTTGATGCGATCTTTTAAGTGGGTTGTGTTCGAATACAGACTTTTCGTGGTCTGTTATCAGTAAAATTGCTGTTAGGTACCTTTAAAAGAAATCAATGAGACTGAAAATCAGGTAACTTGTTGCTCGTAAGTTACCAGCCGATTACCAGAATCGTGGTTCGAAAGTTCATTCTGAAATTTTTCATGCTTTATTGAGTGGTGGGGCCAAGTCAGAAAAATTTAAAAGTCAATTTCGATAATTGCATCCTAAGTCTGTGAAAAAATCATCATTTCCTTGTCACAGTCACGTTTTCTTCGATTTCAGCTCAAGTTTGAACCACATTCAAGCTGAATACAATGTAATTCAATTATCTCTCGAAAAAATCAATATAAAATAATGTCTATAAGTGAAGTGAAAAAAAAAATAAATATAAACAAATATTATTTATAAATAAAGTAATCAAACACCATTCATCATTAAATCCAATCTTGCTGATATTTTTATTTTTTTTTGAGGCAAGTTTTATGACAATTATAATAATTATTGTCGCGCGGCCACATATTAACTTTATTTATACGCATCTTACATGTGTAGTATGACATGTAATAATAATATTAATAAAAATAATTATAATAATAATAAAAAACAATCACACGTTGAAAATTTATAATCGACAACGGGCAACAACAACACCGAACACTTTTTTTTTATCTCTTATTTTTTTTTTGCAATTTTTAAAATAAAAGTTTTATATTATTTCTATATCTGGTCATATTATTATGAACTCAACTCAGCATTCGAATTAATATTGTATTACATTTGATTAGATTTGTTGTTCGCTATTTATTATTATTATTATTGTGTGTAATTTATTTCTAGTTTTCTGCATTTTTTTTTTAAATTAAATTTAAAATAAAAAAAAAGTGCATACATACTTAAAGTGCATGGAAAAAGAGAGACACACACATAAAATATAGACAATTTACGCATATAAATGTATGTTGTGCCAAAGTAATAGGTGCAGTTTTTGTGTATGTGCATTTATTTAACAATATTTCGAGATGATGGTAAATTGATTCATGTTATTATTATTGCATTTAGTCATTTTTTATGACTTGAAGTAATTTATATGGGAATAATTTGTGTCAATGTGTGTAGAATTAGTTTGCAATATGAATGAAGGTGTTTATTAGAAGAAAATTTGCTTGAAATACATCATAAATCATGTTTAAATGTTGGATTGTCGAGTTGTAACTTTTATTTGTGCCTTTGAACTGGAGATTTTTGAATGAAGTTGAATCTAAACATGGAAAATCGGAATCACATTAGAAATTTTCACTCTTCAAATTCTATCTCACTTCAATAGACACCTTGAAATGGATCCAAATTTTCTCATTTTTTCAAAAAAATTCAAAGAAAATTGTAAATTTTTTCTTAATAAATGATTGAAATTCAATTCCAAAAATCGTATGAATTAAAACATTTCGGGAAAACATGAAAATTAACCAGAAAACCAGTAAAAAATTCAAAACACGTGTTAAAATATGCATTTTTTCGGCACAAACTAATATTTGTACAAAAGTTTCCATCACCGTCAAATCCATTAAAATGAAAATGAGATGAAAAAAAAGACTTCTGACATAAGTAAATCGATCAACGAACAAATTCATCATCACTTTCTTCATGTGCTCGTCATCCATACGAAACCCATTCAAATTAAGCGTATGAACACACTAAATATAAATAAAAACATCGAGTTCATTCATTAAACTCTATTAAAAATTAAAATAACATACAAAAAAACCGTAAAATGTTTCTAAAAAAAAGTATTCTCTTGTCTTGTCATAATTTTGCTACAATGTTGTAAGCGAGACTGTACTATAAATTTGTTCCATGCTCTTTTTAATTATATTTACTTTTTTTTTTTTTGAAATAAAAATTTGTGGGCGGATTAAATTTTATAATGAATTTAATAGTGTTTAGTCATTAACATATTAATATTCCAAGCCACACAATGAAATGACATAAATTTCATCATCATCATCATCAAAATCATTTTCTCTCGTTAAATCGTTTGATGTTCTTTTTAGCATCAATATGTTTTTTTCAATATGACTCCCCTTTATTATTATTATGTTTTTTATATGGGTATGAATTTCACCCCTATTTTATTTACAATTTATGTTGCACTTTAATTGCATGGAAAATAAAATCAGTGTCAGGGAAATAATCGATCAAACACTTTTGAACCAACATCGTTTTGTATCGTCTCTGTCAAGTTCAAACACAGTTCAAATAATCATCATTTGTAGTCAGTGCAATTAACATACACTCTCTGATATAATTTTCTGTGCAAAATTATACTAAAATTAACCTTATATACCAAAAAAAAAGTAAAAGAAAAAGAAAAGAAAAAGAAAAAAATTAAAATAAGAGCACAAAACGATCAACTTATGTATTAAAATATATATTTTGTCAGAGTCAAGCTTCAGTGAGTTCAATATAATTTTTATTATTTAGTGTACGGTATAATTGTTCAAAGTAAATCAAATAATAGTAATAATAATAATAATATAAAAGAAAACCAAGTATATTGTTATAAAATAACATTACATACGAGATCATTTAACTTTATATCTGTAAAAGTGAAAAAAAAATTAAAAATAAAGAAAATCATGTTAAATTTAAAACTTCTCGCAACAAAAGACGATTTGAAAGAAGCAACAATGATTGAACAACGACGTCGATTTGAAGGAGAAAGAAAAAAGAGGATTTTCAATGCCCGAGAACGAATTATCGGTGTGGATAAGGAAGCATTGGACCAACAAATAACGGAAAAGCAAAAATTAGCGCAGGAACAAGCGGAAAAGGAGAGAAAGTTTTTGGCTGAACAGGAGAGAGTGAATGCAATTGCCTTGGAAAAGGAGCGACAATTAATGATGGAAAAACGAAGGATTTTCAATGAGATAAATGATTTTCGAAATAAATTTCAGAGACCTGAAGATCGACGTGAATATGATTTGTATGATTCGCAAGGGAAGCGTAAAGATTTACCAGCACGACTGTCAGATGGGGATCCGAGATTGACAGTGTCATCAGCACAAAAGTATGTCATTAAGTGATGAAGTGAAATTTTTTTATGGATAACAAATTCTTTTTATTAGATTCGAAGGTGAAGACCTCGCAAGCATTGAACGGAAGAAAGCTCAAATTGATCAACAGAAGGCTTGGCTCGAGCAACAGGTATGTGAGTCCTAATTTTTTCCGTATTTTCAATTAACAATATTCACTTATTTTAAGATGAAAGAAAAAAAAGAGGCCGAAGAATTCCGTAAAAAGGCAGAGGAAGAACAACACGAAGCCCTAATCGCTCGTGAGCAGAGAACACTCGAATTGCAACGAACCGAAAGACAAGGCAAACAAAAAATGTTAGCTGCCATCACTCAATTCAACAAAGAACTCGCTTTCGAGCAAGAAAATCGTCGTAAAATCCATTCACAGCAAGAACAAGAAGACAATTTAGCTGAACAACTGAATCACATAACAAGTGACATCCTGACAGAAGCACCAGATGCTGAAAAAAGTAACTTTGGCCCTCATCGTATAGTGCCCTACACATATCGTCGTATGACAACCCAACAAATTGACGAGTTGAAAAATGGACAAATATCACAATTGCATGAACGACAACAAATCCGCAGTGAAAAAGAGTCTGTTGAAAAGGAATGGGAATCGTTAACGGAAAATGTTAGTCGGGCCATGTCTTTAATTGAACGTGATGAAATTCGGAAGAGACGTCATCAAATTATGAGAATTCGACAAGAAAATCAAGAATTGGCTGGAGAACAAAATAGAATAAGACATCACATTGAAAAGAATGTTTACACAAATGAACCAACAGAAGCCTATTATCAAATGTTTAACACAACCTCGCGTTAAACTCATCCAGATACTAAAATTGGAGAAGAAAAATTAAATTAAAATTAATATTCATATGTGTGTAATTTTGCAGTGGAAATTTTTTTTAAAGATAATTTTTTTAGATCAACTTTTAAAATTAAGCTCAATTCAATGAATGTCATACGTGAAAAAACATGCCATTAAACCATGAGAAACAAAAATAAAATCTGACTCGTGAAATCTTCAAAATCATCTTCAAAAGATGACCTCCAGTCATTTTCCCTCACATAGTACTCACATTAATTTAAATATTTATTTTTTCATAAACATTGAGAGGCCATAAATCGAAGATGATCTGTATGATGTTTAAAATAAAATAAAATTTTCCGTAATACACACATTTAATAGGAAGCAGCAAAAATATTTTTTTTTATTTTTGTGAGAAAGACAGTCTAAGAATAGAAATTTATAATAAAAAATAAATAAAAAAAAATAACAGAAAAACTGTTTACTTAAGAGCTTATTACATTTATTGAACACTTTAATTTATGATTTGATGAAAAAACATGCTTTGTTCAAAAAAAAAAGTAAAACACTCTTGAAAATAAGCATAATTTCTATATTTAAACACAGTAATCATAAGTCACATATTCACACACATATTTAAAATCCCGTATGGGCATCAAGCCATGACTGACAAACTTAAATTACTATCAAAATGACACAAGTTTTGCATGGTGGCATTAAATAATGACTTTTATTACTAATCTGGAGAAGATTTATTCAAGACCTGTTCTTTGAAACTTTTTTTCATGTTATTGATGATATTGAAATCCAATTATAGATACAAAAAATGGGTCATAGACAGAGAGAAGACAGATAAAAATTCTGGCACACAACACATTTTCCCAATACACAGTTCGACTTGATACACGTTAAAATGAATTTCAAAATTGAAATTGAAAATGAAAACAAAATTCATCATCATAACCATGGTCAGGGCAAGATCCCTTACCCTAGTATTCAAGTTATTTATTGTTTGATATTTTTAAATTGATTCGAGATAACACAATTGATAAAATACAAAAATGTAAAACAATTAAATTGCTAATCGATTACATTGTTTAATTTTTCATGTCATTTTATGTTCTCACAAAACTTGATATTATTGAATTGTGTGAAATGTGACAGACCATTGGCAAGTCACTCAAAATTCAAAAAATCTGACATAAATTTCACAGGCGATACAATGTGTTTGTGTGTGATTGAATGTATATTGCGTCAATAATCGATATATGTGTGAAATGTTAATTAGAAAAGAAATTTCGAATACGTTATCAATCAGTGTGAAGTATCGTTTTTTTTTTATTTTTTTATTGTTTATTAAAATGATAAAATCTAGGCGCATTTTTTGATAAGTTAAATGTTAAATGTTAGGGTGGTCATTGATTGACTCAATTTAAACGTTTGTGAGACCTTTATCAGGAAAACTTCAAATAAAGAACCCAAATCAGAATAAAAACATGTTTCTGGGTATGCGAAGTATCAGAAAATACAATATAAATTGGCTCCTGGGTCAGAGAATGTTTCACTTGACCTTCAAGGACTTGGAAGCTCTATTTGTATGTTCACATGGATGGTCTTTAGGGAGCATTTTCTCATTTTGCCACTTCAAATTGAGACCGAATTCAAAAAATAAATTCATTTTCAGGGTCAAACTCATAATTTGAAATTCTTTGAGTCACTTCTCTGTTCATATGAGCCTCAAAAGCTCATTGAATTCAGCACGAGCCTCTCAATTTCATGTCCACCCTAGTAAATTATGCTTTAAATTAAATTAAATATATATTTATAAGACAATATACTACACTAAATCATTCACATACTGAAACACAATTAAACACTTGAAATATACAAATTTAAAAAAAAATACGAGTATAAACAGTAGTAATTTATATACAGTAGTAAATTTTTTTTAAATATCAAAACGCACAATCAGGTCAAACATTTTATGAATTGATAATTATTATATTAAATTTTTTTTTATTTTATTTTATGTATTTAATTTATTTATAAGACGCGAATACCAGAGTAGAATGTCCAAATATGTGTATTGGAAAAGTAATTTAATTTAATTTTATTATTTTTTTACTACAAAGCATACATACATTGCATAGACACATAACTCGTGATATATGATTCAAATTCTCACTTTTGACAACTTTTTAATTCGATTAAAATAAAAAATGAAATGAATGATTATCATAACCCACCTGATGCAATGCAGTTAATCCATCAATATTTGTTGTATCAATATCGGCACCTTGTTCAAGTAATTGCTTGACCTCATCCTTATCACCGGCAACACATGCTGCAAGAAAGATGCATCCCGATGAGAATTTGATTCTGGGATTTTTGTTTTTTGGTGTTATTGGTTCACGATTTGTATCTGACTCTTCCCATCGTTTCAGCTGTTCGGCACGCTTCATATATGCCGTATTATTACGTGAATCCAAAGATGACATTTTTTTTTTTGTTAATGTATATTTAATTCAATTCTTTTAATTATATTCTCGATGATGATGATGTTGTCTGTTCTGTGTGGCAGTTTAAATATAATTATGAAAATTAAACACTTTTTAGTGCAACATACATGTAAAACTAATAATAATAATAAAAATAATGATGATGATAATTTTTTTTTCTTTTTATTATTATTGAGTTTAGTTTTAGTTACATACACACACTGATTTGAGATGATGATGCTGCTGCTGCTGTTGCTGCTTTATGTCATATGTGAAAACATACATAAAAATGAGTGTGTGTCTGTGTGTGTGTATGTTGTGTGTGTATTATGATTATACACCACACACACAGAAAGTTTTGTATTGAATAGTTTTTTTTTATTTATTATTATTTTAATTTGTACTTTTTACGCACACTAAACTTTTCTATTTTGGTTGCAAATTGGTTGCCTTTCTTATTTTCTTAATTTAAAACACAGTGCGGCACTTGCTCTTTTTATTTTATTTTTCAATTTGTGTTCTCTTTGCATTACAGTTCATGCATTTCTTTCAATTCAATTGTAATTCTTCTTATGTTTGACTTCAATTCCACATCACTCTCACTTTAATTATCCATATTTTTTGACTTTTAATTTTCCAAATCATCCATCATTCAGAGTTCTTTCCATTTTCCATCCAATAGAGTTCACAAATAGTTTTACAGAAAATTTCCACCAAAACAAATTACATAAAAATCTTTTGGTAATCGTAAACTTTTATTAAAATTTTTGTTTTCAATTTAAATTCAAATTCAAAAAATAAACTATTTTAATTATTTTTATGTACACTAAAAATTTTTGTATTATTTATTATTTTAAAAATATTTTATTTCTTATATATTTTTTTTTATTTGTGTATGTGTAAATGTGTAGCGCAGTGAAATGAAAATTGTGACAGCCAAATACAAAAAAAAATAAATATGACGATCTAAAAGAGCAGATCCAATTATTCTTGTTGTAAAAGTGGATTTATTTTATTGTTCCGCCATCGATATTCACATAAAATGTAACTTAATTCACTACAAAACACTTATTTAAATTGTTTTTTCTGCACAAGTTATGTGTAAATCATGATTAAAATTCACTTAAACTAATTAAATTTTTGTTAAAAAAAGAGTTATGCTGTCTCTACTTTGTGGATAGACGATGAAGACTGACGGGTTTCAAAATTATTTGACAGATAGTGGAAAGTGCTAAAGAGTACAGGGAATCAAGTTGAAGACGTTTATTTTGAAAAATTTTAATCAATTTTAAGGGTAATCTTTCAAGATTTCACGTTAAAATGAAATTTAAGATTAAAGACAATCATTTTGCATGGAAAAAGTAAGTAAATTTTTGTTATATGGAATAAAATTAGAATTTAATGAGAAAAACATTCAAATTAGTTCCAAAATCAAGACTGCATCACAATTTTTAATGCGATAAATTAATAGCGCTACATGTGGTGAGTATCGGAACTAAAATACATTTGAATAAGATTTGGAATTTAAAAAACAATTGTCGTTTTTTTATGCTTACTTTTGAAGACATTAACTATTTTGAAGCAACTTATGCGATCTAAGAGACGTTTAATATTTTTAATTTATTTATTTTTCAATTAGATTTTTTTTATTTTCTTATTTTTTAATTTTATAATAAGTAAAGATAAGCTGTCTCGACAAATAATTTTATATAAAAAGGAATAATCTTACAATTCTAATAACTTTTGATGATTAACCTTTTCTTTCCCAGTGTCCCACGGGTGGAACATTGATTTTAAATACGTTTTTAATGTATATATTTCGCTTTTTGACAATTTTTTCTTGAATGAACCGATTCTTCGAAGGTTTTCCTTGATGTTTCTGTACTGGTTTTTAATAAATTCTGAATTATATTATGAAATTAATGTCAGAAAAATTAAAGCAATTTTTGATAGTAAAATTTTTGTACGTATTTCTATAGGAGTTATACGTATTTTTATAAGCTTCTCGTGTAAATTTTTTGTTCTGAAAACTAAATTTTTTTGATTGATAATTTTTTTTTGGGTGAAAATCAACTAAACTAAACATCAACATATTGATTTTAATCAAAAGCTCGATCTACTCCTGGGAAAGAGAGGGTTAAGGCAACTATAAGTCAGATATATTTTTTATATAATACTTATATAATTTTTAAAATATGATAATCATGATTTAAAAACAAAGCTCTTTTAGTAATATGACAAGAATCGCAAGAAATTTCCCAAAAAAGCTTTTAGTGTTATTTTTCAAAAACAACTGTTTAACCATAATGACCAACTGAAATTATGAAAATTTTATATCTGGAATTTTTTTTAGTACTCAAAAGTGGTGAAACAAGGGGTTGAATTTTTTTAAAAACTGGCTTTTTTCGATCGCTTGGAAAACAGGCAAAAACTTTTCAGAAAAAGCTCATCTTAGGCTTATTCGACGCGTATTAAATACGCGTACTAATTGAAAGTTATAAGGTTTTTATAATTTTTTGGGGTTTTGAGCTTGCTTGACACCAAAAAGGGTAAAAAAAATCCAAAAACATTTTTTTTTACAAAATTACCACTTTTTCGAGTAAAAATCCTCAAAAAAAATAAAATTTGATTGATCATTAAAAATTCTCAGAACTTCAGCTTCACTTTTGTAGAATATTATTTTCGTTTATTTCTAATATTTCACTCTATTTTTAGCCACCAAAACTCATGCAAGAACCATAAAAACAAAAAAATCCATGTTTTTTGGCCTGTTTTAGGATTTTAAATACGTTCTGAGCAATAAATTTATATCCAAACTGAAGATAATTATCAATTATCGAGATTGAAACGTAAAAATTAAGACTAAAAAAAATTTTTTTTGCAAAATTTTTAAATTATGGAAAAAAACTGTTATTTTTGAACTAAAGTGGTTTGAAACTTTATATTTTTTTTCAAGAGCCCCATAGTCTAAATTTATAAGTTTCAATGTCGATAATTGATAATTATCTTCAGTTTTGATATAAATTTGTTGCTCTAAATGTATTAAAAATCGTAAAACAGGGCAAAAACACGGATTTTTTTGTTTTTACGGTTTTTGCATGAGTTTTGGTGTCTAAAAATAGAGTGAAATATTAGGATACACGAAAATAATCTTCTACAAAGTTGAAGCTAAAGTTCTGAGAATGTTTAATATTCAATCAAATTTTTTTTTTTTTATTAATTTTTACTCAAAAAAGTGGTAATTTTGTAAAATTAAACTGTTTTTTTGGATTTTTTTTGCCCTATTTGGTGTCAAGCAAACTCAAAACCCCAAAAAATTATAAAAACCTTATAACTTTTAATTAGTACTATTCAATACGCGTCGAATAAGCCTAAGATGAGCTTTTTCTGAAAAGTTTTTGCCTGTTTTCCAAGCGATCAAAAAAAGCCAATTTTTAAAAATTTGAACCCCTTGTTTCACCACTTTTGAGTACTAAAAAAAAACAAATTCCAGATATAAAATTGTCATAATTTCAGTTGGTCATTATGGTTAAACAGTTGTTTTTGAAAAATAACACTAAAAGCTTTTTTGGGAAATTTCTTGCGATTTGTCATTTCTTGTCATATGTAGATTGATTGTGATTTTTCGATTTCCTGTAAAAGTTTCATTGTATGACAACATAATAGAAGCTAATAGAAGAAAATATAAAATGTCAAATGAAACCAATGTATTTTGCACCTTTTCACGTAAAATAGATTTTTAGTGATTTTGTGATAGGATGTCTACAAACTGGACATGTTTTAAAATTTAAAGCACATTTATCACAGGCAAAAATATGTCCACAAGGAAAAAATGCTATATTATATTCACGTTCAAAACATATCTTACACATTTTGCTCTGACGCACAGCATCATTAATAAGTTTATCAAAATTTTCTGTCTTCATTGCCTTATCTGGTATGTCCTTGTCATCATCTTTGTTACTCCAAATCTCGCTACTTTTACGAGCCAATATTGCATCTATAAACCCTTGACCTTTCATCAACTTCAAATATTCACATTTGCTGTACCACATGGCATGTTGTTCCCATGGTACATCCATCTCTTCCCAATCCTTTAAACCACCACCACAACAAAAACATTTAACTTTATCCCGTAATCCAGTAAAGAAAAACCCAGCTTCCGCCAAGTGTTCTGGTTTTTGATTCATTGTTTTTGGCCAATCGTTGAAAGATGCCAAACGACGTGACTCTATCGCATATTTCGGATATTTGTGACCTATAATGTAATTGCTTATGATCAGTTTGCATTTAAATTTCAAATGATTTACCTGCTGGGTTTAAAGAAAACAATAAGCGTTTTATTGCTTCTGCATCAATTGGCACATTATTTGTTTCATGTCCATTTAAAAGAGGGCACTTAGGAGACCATCTCAAGTGTTCTTCAACTGGATTATCTTCAGATTGCCACATACCTATTTCGACCTTGCAAAAATAACATTTCACTAAATTTGTGGGTCCAGTAAAATAAAAACCAATTTGTGACATTAATCTTTTGTTAATTTTTGGCTGGTTCCAATTGACGAATGTGAGTAGACGTTTTTTTTCCAGATTGAGACTAGATGGTGGAACTGAGATGTTTTGTGCTTCCATGCTTAAATTAGAATTAGATTGATTAAGGTTTAAAAGAAAAAAGAAAAAAAAAACTTAATTTGATATACAAAAATTAATGCAAAACTAAAAGATTCTAACGTCAATATCTTCGGATAAAAAAAGTAATACTTTGTTCGGTTGTTTACTAAACTTTTTTTAGTGCTTTAGTTGCTTTAAAATGCTTTTTTAGTTGCCTAACTACAATTTATAAAATATCTACAATGCAATGTATTCCAAGTTTCAAAAGTCAAATTTGAGAAAAGTTTTTACCACGTGAAATCGATTCTTGCTTGATTTTCATATTCATTAAGATTTCATCCTTTTTTTTAAATTTAGACTCACATATTTAATTTAATAACAAATAAATATCCTTTCTCAATTGAAGAACTAAAATATTCAATAATTTTTATTTCACTTTACGGAATGATGTGAAGATGAAAAAATGAACACACAGCTGATTATAAAAAAACCACGATAACATATTTTGACATTCAGTTGTCATGTGGTTAAATTCGTAAATAAATTTTATTTGAATTTTAGTTATCAATTTAACCGTTGAAAACAACTAATTAAAATTCAGCAATTCAAAGATAAAAAAATAATGTCTATAAGAAAGTGATACAGATTTTTTCTCTCTTTTATTTCAAATTCATTATTAGTTGAGTGAGTTGTTGTGATTCAATATTAAAAAGGAATCAAGAATAACCCGTTTTTCTGCGTCCCAGAGACCCACCCTAAGCAATATTTCTTAATGTACTTTCAAATCATTTTTGATATTCCACGGTATTCTTTTCAAATTGAAAAAAACAAAAACTATTCTATAAGAAAATGATTTTCAAAAGTGATGAACCGATAAGCAAATGTCATCGAGAAATAGACTTCTTCTGAATAATTTCCATTTCAAAACGATGATTCATTTTTTTTGTTTTCTGATTAATGTTTTGTCATTTTTTCATTAACGACTATTTGTTCCAATCATTATTCGATAAGAAGGATTCCGCAGTTTGCCTATACATTATTTTCATTTCCAAGAAGAAATTCACAAATAAAGAATTTAATCTTAATTTTCATTATTTATAATTTTACGTTAATTTATATTGAATCTTATCATTTGGAAATCCCAAATTTATTACCCTCACAGAGAAACATTGGTAACTATTAAAAAAAAGGTGTTGAAGTGCCTGCTTTATTTTCATAATTTGTTGCAGTAATAAATAAAAAAATTTATATCTTATCTTACCTGTTAAGATAACATAATACTATAAAAACCTCGAAACAAAATCAAAACCTCCTTCATTATTTGAGCGGTTGTAGTTACCATTAGTTCAAATTGAAATTATTATGAGCTTTTTTTATTTTAAATTTAGTTTTCACGATATCTTATGTTATTATACAAGATATTTTTTGTCACAAAATACAATTTATATAAATAAATATCTTTATCATAAATTTTATTAAAGCAAATTTGCTAAACAAGAGTTCAAATTAAATTCGCTATGAAAAAATTAATACTTTTAATATTTGATAGTTAAATTTAAAAAAAAGATGTGAGAATATCTTCTAATGGAAATGTAAGTAAAACTTAATTTAAACTAATACAAAAATTAGGTATTCATTTACATATTTAGGTTGGAAACTGTCGTCGTCTTAAAGCAAGAAAAAACCTGTGCGTCTCTAGGAGTAACTTATCAAAAGGATGAAGTTAATAAAGTTTGTAGTACTGCAAATCTCAACTTGAACGAGGAGGCGGATCGACTGAAAACATTTCGTTTTTACGAAAGAAACGAAAATTGCTATTTTTCCCGGAACTTTGGATTAATGGCAATGACAGGGCTTTTCTTTGATAATGTAAAATCAGAAATTAAATGTTATTTTTGTAAGCACACTTTCGAATTTTTTAAATCTGATGAAGAAATCGTCAGGCTTCATTATAAATATTCCAGAGGATGTCCTTTAATGACGCGAAGAAAAACATCAAATATTCCTAAAAATGAAATAGAACTAGATTTGATTTTACCGCCATTAATATACGATGAATGCGGGTCAGGTCATCGTTATACAAATGCATCACCGATTTACAGGGAACCAAAATATCCACAATTTAAGACGTTTGAAAAAAGATTTTTAACATATAGGAATTGGCCAAAACAAATGAATCAGAGGCCTGAGGATTTGGCTGAAGCAGGTCTTTTTTATACGAATGAGAGTGATAAAGTCAAATGTTATGATTGTGGATTAGGTCTGAAAGATTGGGAACCTAAAGATGATCCATGGTGTGAGCATGCGAAATATAACAAAAACTGTTATTATGTAAATTTTGTTAAAGGGGCTGAGTTTTCTGATAAAGTTCGGAATGGCACAATAGATTTAAGTAAAGAAAAACAAAAAGATATAAAATTAGTAGAAATTTTTAAAGATAATAAATGTCAAAGTTGTAAAAACAGAGTTCCTGAAGTCACATATCTTCCGTGTAACCATAATGCATTATGTGCAGTCTGTGCGCCTAGTATTCCCAAGTGTATCGTATGTGACACAAGTGTAGAATGTCGAATTAGGTTTTATTATTAATTGAATAAAAAAATGTCTTATCTTAAAATTTAAATATTTAATTTATTAATCAGAGTTTTTTTGTCAATGACTTTTAAGCTCCAAATTTCAAAGAACATCATGTGATTGTAATCAATTCAATGGTAATTATCGCATCCGCTGATATCAAAATTGTCAGTAATCTTCGATTTATTACCTTCATATCATCTCAACATCAAAGAACTTACACAACAAGCAGTCAACAGTGCAAAAACAACGTGTTTTTGAAATAAAAATACGTTAGAAATCATTAAGCACATCTTCTCTTGACAAATTTAATCGATATTGTCCGAATCACAATTTAAAGAGTCCAACATTTTCATAACAACACGAAATCCATTTCATTTCAGCGTAATACTTTTGAGTTTCAAGGCAACATGTATGTAAACCGAATCATAATTTATGCGCAATAAAAATGTCTATTTACTTCCTCTTTTATGCTAACAACATATTAACATATCCTTCATATACCCATAGATACACAACGTCTTAATTACAGTCGAAAATTTTTCACATTTGAATGGATTCACATTATGTTAGTAAAGGAACACATATCATGGTAGAAAGTAAGAGAGGGGAACGTTGAAAAAAGTTCTATACCCGAATCAGAAATATAATAAAATAGAATAGAAAAAAGGGTCTCTACTAGGTCTTTCTATTAAATTCTATTCTGTATGGTGAACATTTAAGTTGAATTGAATTGAAATGAATGAATTAACAATAGAAAACGGAATATAAAACATAATTTTTGGATATTGGGTTCGAAGGTAAGAATTTAGATGATGCATTTTAGTTTATAATCGGATCTCGCAAGGATAGGATCAAATTTTGTTTATTTGAGGCGGAGTAATTTGATCTTCAATATCTTAAGATAAAGCTTTTAAAAAATATAATAAAGATTTTACACGTTTATTGAGTGATAAAATTTATAACAAATAAATAAATAAAACAATAAAGCTTATAATTAAAAGAGACAACAAAACAAATTACGACGTTATTAAATGAGAAGAAAAACGATCGAATTTCAAAATTAAATTTCTTTTTATCAATTGCACCAGACAATTCAATTTTGAGGGTACCTAGTAAACTACTTAAAGTAATTTCGTAAGGATAATTCATAAATAATGGTGAGTCACAATGACGAGGGCAATAACGATATCTGGCGTCTAATTTAATCAATATTTGTTAATAAAAATTCTTGTTATTATTGATTACTTTGAATTAAAATTTTCCAATTAATCATTGACATTATTTCGAAAGATAAGTACTTTTTTAGTCAGAAGTGGAGCTCTTAAGTGATTTTCGTAATACCAATGAAAAAATGTAATTTTATTGTTTCCTATTTTCGAATAAATAACCGTTAGAAAAATCTCAATTCAATTTCGAACAAGGACACGATGGCCCACGGTGGACGCCTTACTTCACTTTGTTGCATTTCGACACGTATGTTTTTTTTTATATCTTATCTTGACATAATAAACGCCTTGTTTAAATAAATTGAACTAAAAATAATACATGTGCCGCTAATGATAAGAAAAATAACCCTAAAAGACCTAAATTTCTGATCGAAGCCAAACGTTAACATGAAAATTTCATCAACTAAGGTCCAAATTTCCAAATGCATCAAACGAAATATTGTCGAAACCTCTCAGTGAACCTACTTTTTTTCTTTCAAATTCCAAATTTAAGACCAGCTCTACCCAAAAAAATGAAGCAGATGTTTTAGTATTCATATACTGACATATATGACCGCTTTTTAAATAAAAATATTAAAGAGAACACGTTCTCATTTATTTTCTTCATTGTCCTCTTATATCCTTTAATGTCTGTATAAAACGAGTTTCATTTCATTTTATTGTTAAAAGTTTCCACAGTTTTTCAAATTAAGGGGAGGACATGAAGTGCATCAATTGCAATAAAAATCGAACGTGTGTATGTTAAAATGAGAGGATATGATGCATTTAAGTATATGTGAAAGGACGTTGAATAAAATGAGAGTGAATGTTAATTTAACATGAAATTTCTCATTGAAAATGAACGTCTGTGAAAAGCAAAAAAAAAATGGAAAATGTGCATTGTTATTGAATTTAAAAGGTCACATTGAGACGCAATTCCTGCAAACCTTCATAACACAGCTTTGAATGTGACCATGTTATTCTTATAATGGCTTGAATAGTACAAAAAATGGAATGAAAATCTCATTTGGAACATGATTGTGATTTCATGGGATTCTTTTATAAGAAGTAAGTCCTCAGAGCCTCCCATGTTAATCAAAGTAAATTTCAGTCCTTAATTTAATTCAAAAATTTCAAAAGTAATGTCCCAAAATGTAAACAACAGGCAAAAACAATGTAACGTAAATTTAAATTTACTACTATTTTTTTTAATTCATTACTCACAATCGTCGTTCACACAGTTCATTCAAATAAATTTATGAGAAAATTGAGAATCATAATGAGAGAATACAATTTCTTGTTTACTTTGTGTATACAATTTGTGTTTTTTTTTTTCACTCTTGAATGGTGTATCATTTTAACTACAATTTCAAGTCAGTCTTTGTAGAAACATCATCGTGGTTATACATTTGCTCAAAAACCGAGTAAAATAAACAATAAAATTATATAAACATAAAAAAAAAGTTTATTCCCCCTCTGTGGTTCAGAAGTTAATTTTGGAATAAAAATCTATATTTAAAAGTTATTTACAAGACTGAAGCATTAAAAAATCACGAAAAAGATAACTAAAATATTGAAAGTAGAGCAAAAATTGCCAAGCAAGCAACTTACTTGAGACTGTACATTGCAAAATTATACTGTATAATAAAAATGGCGGATCACAAACACTCAAGTAAATGAATAATTCAATATTTCATATATTGATTATTCTAAAAATAAAATATTAATATTTTCAAATGAAAATATCGATAAAATTATTAAAAAATTACTAAAATAGTGCATTACTCTGCATTAATTGGACTCATCTTGTGTGTGAATTAATTGAAGACAAAATTTATCGACTGTCTGGATATTTATAACGTACTATTGGAATAAATTTACTATTATTTTTCATCAAAAATCAATTTAATTTATTAGGTAGGTTTATTTAAATTAGTTTTTCATTTTATTTCATTAGTTAAGTGATCGCTTTCACATGAATCAGTTAAAAATTGTACAAGTATCGTAGCATGAGGTCATAAAACAATTTTTGCTGTGAATGTAGTGTGTATTTTTTGTGAATTAAAATTCATACAGTTGAACGCTGCCTTCACTTGTACAAATAAAGAAACAATGAGCAGACAGAGCTCAATTGCTTTTAAAGTTTATTAGAGTGTATGAGAGAATGACAATGTATGAATGTATAAATAAATAAAGCACGTTGTATAAAATTCCAAATATGAAACCAGTTTTTTGTTTATTAATATATATAAAAATTAGGAAGGTCTGTTTTAATTCAAATATCAAAAATGACCTCATATTTATCTCTAGATGTTAGACGAGGCTCTCAAAAAGCTCAGAAAAGCAAGCGACTTTGATTTTAGTCCGTATAAACATTTTTAAAATTAGTTCCAAATTCTACCACTTACCGAAATGGCGCTGCCTGGTTATGTCAGAATGAATAAGCGCCATCTACAATAGAATCAATTACGTGCAAGTAGCACTTACCATGTAGTTCAAATTTTCGAACAAAACTGACCTGGATGGACAATGCGCGTGGATCATCAAAGATCGGGTTTTCCTCCAGCTTCAGCCGGTTTTTTATTGAGTTTTTCAAAAAAGAATAAATCTTAGAAGACCATTTTGCTTTAGACAAATTATTTTTGGAAGTGTCAGTTAGTGGTTTAAGTCTAATAGTTGTGCTAAGCTGCTTCTCTTAGTAATACTACAAATTTAATACTCTTATAATTTTTTTGCCGATGCTCTCACGAACAATTTTTTAATGAGCAAAAAATATCGCTTCATACTGTTAACGACCACCATGGCCAATGCCTTATTTAACATTTCATCAGCACATGTATGCTAACTTGGTGAAATCATGATTCGTTTATTATTCTGAGAAAAATAAAATATTTTTTCATTCAAAATGGAAGTTTCCGATTTCAAGTTTTTTTTTCCAAAAAAACACATTAAAACGTGATTTTTGTAACGTTAAGACGCGTCACCAACATTTCCTTATCAAACCATACCAACAAAGTTCATGGATTAAAATTCTTATCACTCTTTACAGTGATAAGGCATGAATCAGATGACGCTAATTCACTAGCAATAACAAAACTTCTCATGAAAATGTAATCTCTATTGAAGAAAAAAAATGCATGCTGTAGGTAAAACCATACATTTATAAATAAATGTTAAAATACAACATAACAGATCTTGCTTGACTGCATTCCATTGAAAAAAAAAAGAATTGAATGAGAAAAAAAAATACACGACCCAACATAAACTTTCTCACATACAGTGTGAGACTAAGAACTGTAAAACTGTTAAATACAGCATCCAAAGTACAAGACATCATAAGAACAGATCATTATACATTGAAATATGTGGGTAGAGCTGTTGTGCATAAACATATAACATATGCACACACACATTAAATGCACACAAAATATCTGAAAAGAATCCCATAATAAAAGTATGTTCGTTAGATTTAAGTGCATTTGTACCAAATGTTATATTATTTTATGTTTTTTTCATCTCATGTTCTTATTATTATGATTTTTTTTTCTCAAAAGATGAATTGTGCATGATAAGTTTTTAACATATTTTACGAAGATGAAGAGATGAGAAACATGAGAGATGATCATTTATTTTTATTTCTTTCCTTTGGCGGCGCCTTTGGTTCTTCGAATTTTGTCTAAAATGAATATCAACCTTAACATACAAAAAAAAACTTTGAACGTCCCACTAATACTATGATAACATTGGAATTTTTAAATTTAAATTCCAAGAAATTCGTTTCTACCTTTCCTCTTTGATAGAGAAAAGAAAACATAAATAATAGACAATTGTAAATATAGTAAAAATACACACAAATACACACCTTTCTAGTACAATAGCGATCCATCTTGTAATAGACCTGAATTCTTTTGTTTACCTTTAATGAAATTTTATTGTTTATTATTCACTTTGAATATTTCGTGTGATGCTTTTTCAAAGAATTACAAAGAAAAGTCACGTCCGTTCCAAAATGGACTCCATTTTATTGGATCCTTATCGCAGGATGTGTTTAACGATGAGACACTTCAAATTTTACTTATTTCTATATTTATTTTATTCAAGTTTATTCTAGTTCTATCTCAAAAATGTAAACAGACTTTGATAAGGTTGAATGAATTTTTATGGTTGAATCATAAGATTAATCTCATCTTAAGTGGTTTTGGTTTGAGTTTTAACCGATATCCGAACTCCAGTGAAATTTATCACAAAAACCAAAAGTTTAAATTCAAGTAATATGAAGTTTAATTGAAATTTCATTGCTAAATTTGACCAATCTTCATGAGCTGAAAACCACGCCCACAAATTTCATTCGCAAATGATGGGAAATTTAAACTTTTTATGCATCAAGAGCTCTTTAAAGTTCAAAAAATGTCTTCTTATTGTGGAAAAAAGTTATTCATTTGAATATGAAATTATCATTGAATTGAATTAAATGAATGAATTCACTGTTCTAAATACAAAAAAAAATGTTTCACGTTTATAACGAATGCTTTAATAATATTATTTTACAACGAACTCAATGTTCACAATGCATGGATGTATTTCCGCTTTTGTGTATATATTACAATAATAATGCTATAAACAAAGCCCATATGTTGTTTGGAGTTGTTGTAAATGTTGTTGGTACCCTGGAAAAAAAATTATGGAAGATTAATGAAATTGCCTGAATTTGATCACGTGTCCGCTGAAAATGACCGTGAAAATCCAAAGCACCATAAATTTTCTGATTCAGAGACTAATGAAAATTGGTAATTTCTGGTATTTGAAATTTTCAGGGCAATTTTGTCTCGATTACTACAAAAATTTTCTCAGGGTGTTATTTTTTTCAAAACTTCAATTTAAAAACCTATTTATATTTAATTCCATTTTAAATGCGACTATATAAAGAACAACGTTGTTCACTTATATGAATGTAAGATGAGAAATATCTGAGAAGCTCAATAAAAGGCATTATAAAGCGGAAGTATGTTTACAAAAAACGATGTTTTCATCAAAAACTGTATAAAATCACAGTTTGTTATGATCAAAATCTTACAAACAAAAATTAAATTATATCAACAAATCATGAAATGAAACAGATGACTTTTTGAGAGATTTCTAGAATCATTCTATTGATAATTTGATCATGCATATGACTCATATGTTTTTCTCATTATCAAATTTAGTCAAAAATATTTACACAAACCTTGTGAAATTCAAAATCATTACAAAGGCATTAAAATTTAAATAAAACATGACTGAACAAAAACAATTGATAATGAATATTCATATCACATGAAATAAATTTTCGTTATCATGTAAAGTCAAAATTCAAGCTAAAGTTCATGTTTCCATTCATTGTGTCTGAATTGTCCCATTGTAAAAAATATTTGATTGTTATAAAAACGTCATAAATTGCATTTGCTTCACAGAACACACAAACATTCAAAACCACAATTTGCAATTAAATTTTTTTTGTATAATTAAATTATTATTATTCATTACATGTAGTTAAATGCTAAAATAAAAGGTTTCATAGGTATATACTTCTAATTAGATCCACCATGCAAAATCTGTATATATTATTGTGATATCTGCCCACAATTCAGTATCAATTGTGTGCTGCTGCACTATTTATCTGTATCAAATTTCCCATTTGAAGGTTACATCAATTACGATAGTTAGTCACACGTAAACAGTATGGAAGCTTATTCTGTGTTAGTATTTCGAGTAATGCAGATGTGTTATTTTTTTTGAAACAAAAAAAAGAGGAATACAATTGCGCAATTCATATTTTTTAATTGAACAAATATTTATTTTGACGTTTAATTATTTGATAAGATACTAAGATGATAAATTTTGTATGTATTTAAATGATATTTGATGATAAAGCTAATTTTTTTCCATTTTCTTCTCATTACAGATTGTCTCAACATTATTTTATGGCTCCTTGTTACAAAGTACTAAAAACGAAAATGGCAACACTAACAAGAATTATTAAAGATACGTTTCAAAAGCATAATGACGAAATTGATAATAAAGATAATAAAGAAAAAGAAAAAGACCCATATGATTTTATGAATCCAAGAAATTCTACACAAACTTCACCGTCACCTCCAGCCTCGCCGCGGAATGTACCCACAACAATAACGGGCCTCAATAAGGAAAAACAGCGTAGACTCACATTCTCCAATTGGAATTGTCCGACAACAGACAAATTTCTATTGGCACAAATTGGGTTTTATTTTATTGGACCCACAGATTTAGTGAAATGTTATTTCTGTAATGTTGAAATAGGGATGTGGCAACCGGAAGATAATCCAGTTGAAGAACACTTGAGATGGTCTCCAAATTGCCCGCTCTTACATGGACGTGAAACTAGTAATGAGCCAATTGATGCAGAAGCACTAAAAAGAATATTGCCTACAATAAGTTATGATACATGTGGAATACGAGCTGGAAATTCAATACCACCAGGATCTTATCCTGAAATTTCAATAAATCATCCAAATGAAAGTAACATACGTGATTTATCACCGCAACCTAGTTCTAGTAGTGGAAGTAGTCAACAAATCGATATCACACCAACGTCAATGATGGCTCACCGGAATGAACATCCGGAATTTGCGATAGAATCACATCGTTTGGTGTCGTATGAAGATTGGCCCAAAACAATGAAACAAAAACCTAAAGAATTAGCGGAAGCTGGATTTTACTATACCGGGAAAGGTGATCGTGTTGCTTGTTTTAGTTGTGGTGGTGGTTTAAAAGATTGGGAAGAGATGGATGTACCATGGGAACAACATGCCATGTGGTACAGCAAATGTGAATATTTGAAATTGATGAAAGGTCAAGAGTTTATTGATGAAATATTGGCTCGTAAAAGTTCCCCTCCATCATCGTACACAGAAGCATCAAATTTGGGCACAAGTGTTGCTGGATCAAGTAAAGATGAAGTCAAAAAGCCTAATGAAGTTGCAAAGTGTGGTGGTGTAGCGATGGAAGAACCAAAAACAGCTGCTGTTAGTGATAGCAAAATGTGTAAAATATGTTATGAATGTGAATACAATACAGCATTTTTCCCTTGTGGACATATTATTGCCTGTGCTAAATGTGCGTCAAGTGTCACAAAATGTCCTTATTGCAGACAACCATTCACGAAAGTCATGAGAGTCTACTTTTCCTGAACATCATAATAAAATTAATGTCATTTAAAATATAAAAAAGCGAAAAATTACAGATATCCATCTGAAAAATAATTTTTGCTTTGTAAATACTAACATCCTTGTAAAATCTAAAATTAAAGAATGTACACAAAATCCTAATTCAACACAAAATATAATAATAATAATAACAAATACTAAAGAAGATTTCAATGCAATTTATTTTTAACCTTCCACGAAAAAAAATGTTGCGATTATTTGAAACATAACCGTTACAATGATGTCTTGTCTCACTCTGAGGTGGGACGTAAACGATATAAATTGAAACAAAAACACGGAAAAGAATTTAAGAAAAAAAACTATATTTAAGATTCTAGTCACTATTATTTTTACATGCTAAGTACAAATTAATATGACTAGAATGTAAGTAAAAGTGATACAACAAAAGTGTTAAAGTGGTTAAATTTCCACAAATTTTTGTCGGGATTCAAATTTATTTGATCATTCTTATTGTTAATATCCAATTTTCATTCTTTTATCAAAAAATAAACAACAAGGGATAAGAACTTTAAATTAAAAACGACTTTAGATCTTTCATGATAAATTTAAGACGTGAACACGAACCAAAATTATGCCTCTATTTTAATAAAATTATTATGTAAATATAAAAAAAATTGTATTTATTTTTAACTTTGACACAATTTTATATTTTTAAGAAAGTATCTTTTTATTAGGAGTTTTATAATGTTAAGTCATTAACTGTAATAAAATACAATACGTTAATAATAAAAATACATTAATATTTCAAAAAAATTACCGAATTTTCTTATTATTTTAAATCACAAATTTATAATTCATGCTAATATGGAATGCAGAGATGTCAAATTTAACTCCGTCTTATCAGAAAAAGCATTGTGTGATGAATTTGATCTCGATTTGAAACGAAACGAGGATCTGTTACCTTATATCTCTATAGACCATCCATAAACACGTCCAAGTTGGCTTCATGCAATTCTCAAAAATCTAGAAACATTAAGACCAGGATCGTATCTAGCTTTATTTAGTGAAGGTTCACTAACAATGAAATTACATAAGGTAAGTTACAAAATTCTCATCAAAAAATACACAAAAAATCTTCAAAAATCAAATATGACGTAATTTTTAATGAAATTATGACTTCATGAATATTCAATCCTAATTTTACATGTTTATTTATTTAAACAATTTGATTCTTAGAACCATATGCAATTCATTTAATGGATGACTCATCTCATATTTGAATAGAAACACGTTTCAAAAAGTATTGCGAAATATTTTTAACTATAAGCGTATAATTTTTTTTAAATTGCGTTATATTCAGTATGTAATTGAAATTTTTTACTTGTAATTAAATGTACACACTAAGAATTGAAAAATGTTTTGCTGTAGTCTGTGAATTAATGTGAGAGACAATTTAAGTTTATATTCGATTCAATTTGTTGACGTCCTCTAAAAAAATGCAGTCTCTCGACTTGATTTTCATGTGTGTTGTTGTTGTAATTAAATGTTCTTTGCTACAATCTAAAGATATATATTTTTTAAACTCATATTTAAGATTGTATTAGAAATAAATTAAACTAAAAACGTTTTATATTAAGCTAGATAGAAAGGATTGTGACAGTTACTTATGATTAGAACAAGTATGAAAGTAAAACCAGTTTAAAACGACCTTCGAAGGTTCTTTATGAATATTTGAATGGATTTTGCTTCATTCACTAATACATTATTGAAAAATTAATTTAAAAACTTAAGTGAATGAGTCAATTGAGTAAAATATTTGCTATACTGATGTCACATGTCTCGTTAACTTGTTAAATTTAATTTCAATATTTATTTTTAAATGATATATGTTTGTTTTTTTTTTGCAAAATGAGCTCATTCTCATGCATTTATCGCTCGATCCCAATTCTGCTTAAAAATAATCAACAGCGTATGAATTGTCAAGTAAATTCTATCTTGAAATGCACTAAAAATATGTATAAAAGAATGTGTCTGCAATTTCTTTTTTTAATTTTTTTAATGAAAATTGTCAACGAGAATGTTTAATTATAGAATTTAATGTCTGTCCGTTATTAAATTGAATGAGCGTGAAGTTTACACAACAACTGGTAATCGGCAACAAGGACATTTTTTCAAGCGAAATTTGATCAGATTTTTCTTTCCGTTCAAGGTAACATTCTTCATTTTCTTTAACATAAAATTATGATTTTTGTCTTAAAAAAATGAAATGTGATTAAATCAGTGGTGAAATGGTGCAATCTTCACACTTATTTCACATAAATTTGGTCATAAAGTTTCTTGTTAGACTTTCAATTGATTCAAAATTGAAATTTTATGAAAAGAATCATTCAGTTGTATTTTCTTGTTTAATAATAGTTTATTTTTAAAATTGTATGATTAAAATTCAAATAACAATCTTATACGGGACAGACAATCAGCTGCTGTAGTTTAGTCAAAACGCAGGCAAAAAATAAAATAATCAACAAAAAAAAAGAAGAAACGAGAATAATTCAAGCATACAAAGGTTTCTTTTAATCTCTCATAAAACATCTGTTTATTCTCTTCTTTTCTTCAAATAAATTAATATCAATTTTGGGCACATGTTGCCTGTCGTCCATTTTCGTATGTCAGTTATCACCTGCTTTTACGTTATTATTTGTATCACGTGTTCAAATTAATAATACGAACAACATACAAAAAAATGATGATGCATAAATGGAAACATTAATCTCTATAATGAGACTTAAAAAAATATGATCTTACAATTTATTATGAAATTTTTGAAAAGTAATCCAAAATTTACTTGAAAAGGGTTTGAATTACCTTACATTACACAAAGAAATTTGAATTGCATCAGAATTTAAGTTTAGGACAATGAATGAACGTGCACAAAGAACATGATGATGATGAATCAAAAAAATTTCCAGTCCAGCAATCACATTTTTGCTTTATTCAATAATTATCAGCACATATTTTTGTTTGAAATGATACAAAAACCGCAAATATTATTAAATTTCAACAACAGTCATATTATTGTTCTGTTTATAGTTAATAATCTTATTTTGATTTGTATGGATTGCCATATCAATCAAATTTGTCGACATGACATAATCCAAAGCAACAACATTTGCATTCCAACTCCAGGGCCCGCCAAGCATTGGCATAACTTTAGCGTTAATTTCAGAGGCACGTTCGCCGGGAGATTTCATTTTTTCGCCTGTGGTCTGAAATTGCATTCAAAGTTAATTTCAATTCATTTTTTTTTTTAAATTTAATTTTACATATGATGTCGCAAGTTCTTGAGTTGCCATGAAGACCCATCCAATTCCATTTGGACTATCTTTGGATTTTTTCGTAAAGAGATTCTTCATGAATTCACTTAATTCTGACGTTTTTAAATATTCACTGGAATGTCGGCGCCATGACGGCCACAATTCTTTGTATTCTAAATAAATAATGAAATTTAATTATAAATAAGTAATTAATGTTTTCAAATCAATAATCAAATGCTATTGATAATGATTTACATTACTCAGCACCTTTTAACATTCCTTGTTCGTTATACATGATAAGCAACGTTTTTCGTTTCATCATTTCCAATGAAAGATCAAATGAGTTCATGTAATTGTTTTGAGAGTTTTTGCTGTAAAGCACATCACCGAGTTCGTGAATAAGGATTTTAATTAACTTCTTATGACGATCTGGATGATTGTAAAATCCTGAAATGATAAGTGTTAGTTTAAAATTTAAACTTTTATCCAATGAATGTTAGATCACCTAATGGAAAATCATAAAAGTCCAAGAAAATTGGTTCATGTGAAAAAACTACAAATTTCCTGATTGTCCTTAACACATTGAGCAATGGTGTTACTTTTAAACTTCCATTCATTATCCAAAAATCTTTTGAAGTGTTATTTCCATTGTGATAATATCCGATACTCAAGTCAAAATATCTCACACCAAATACCATTTGCTGCCAAATGTTTAAATTCTGTAAAAATCCCACTTGTTTCAATAAATTATTTTTCACATTACTTTTCGTCACATAACATGCCGAGCAATGTGATCCCGGTATAAATAATTGTCTAAATGGCGTATCAAGTAATGATTTCTCCAATGACATCCAAGCCGGTTGAATTTTCAAGCAATCCAGCGTTTGTAAAGTATTTTCCTTAAAACTCGCAATAAACAGATTCAAGCAAATGTTTCGACCACGTTTCGGTGGATTTTTCAATGCATCTTCTTCATCCCAGCCCCATGGCATTGCAATGTTACCTAATTTTACATCAGTCACAAATTGTGTTGATTTCCGTTTAAATGCAGTTCGATTTTTCTCATCTTTGAGTTTAATGAAAGCTAATGGTGGTTCATTTGATAATGATGGATTTTGTCTGTAAATTCCAATCCAGTCTGGTAAATCAGTACAATCAGGTCCTAGATTGATTATGACCTGTGATTGTTCAGCTGTTCTATTTAATGGTGATAGTGTGATATAAACCGGACATATCGATGGAAGGTCTGTGAAAGATTTTGATTTTGATATGAAATTTTGAAATTTATATGAATTTCTTACCATGATCAGCTTTCGATCCAATAATTATACTTAAAATGATGAAAATTATCAAATTCATGTCCAACTTGCACAAAAAACTATCAAAAATGGTCCAATTTAAATTGAAATTATCATAAAATGCACGATACGTGTATCGAGAAGGGGATTCATTTAAATTTAATTTACTAATAAAATTCAATTAAGATGAGACTGAACCTTGATAGAAAAATTTGCTATAAATTAATGTTATCAGACATTGAAACAGGGACTCCCTAATTGAAAATGATTCTTCTCGATGTTTGTTTCAAGACTTTCTCCAAAGGTTTTACATGATTACATTAAAAGACTAATTTCCTCATTAATCTTAATCTTCTGATAAAATTTTGTATGTGAAGTTATCAACGGGAAAAATTTCAGAAACTTCACACTCAAGATAAAAATTTCATTGAATTTAGTTTTCATAATTAATTTATTTATTTTTTTTCTACATTTTTTTGAACATTTCATCAATTTTTGGTATGCCCGGTGTCCTTGTTAAATTCTTGAATTTTGCACTCGGAATTCTTTTAAGCGTGTGACTACTGGTAGGAAGCACGTTACTAGAACTAATTGGTGTTGGAAAATCTGAGTCTTCTTTCTTTGATGATCCACCAAAACCATTGAAAGCCATATTAGAGCTCAATGAAGGTTTTAACGTTGTATTTTTGATTGTAAGACGAGGTTTTTTAAAAATGGTAAATTGCTCAGCAAGTGAATCACCATCCCGTTTTTTATTCTCTGATTGTGATAAGCTTTCGGCTTTGCGTCGATTGAGAAGAGGTGTTAGACCAACATTGCTTGCCTTTAAATTTAAGTACGGTGAATCAGAAGATGTTAATTTTGTATCCTGTAAATTAAAAATTAGAATTTTAAGTTCTTTTACAAGATTTAATGCAAATATGATTCACATCTTTTTTCTTCAATCCCGATTCTGGTGACTCAGTCAATGTATTCTGTAAGTCTTTTAATGAAGGTCTACTTGTAGGTGAAAGGGTGATATTGCCATCTCTATATCTTGCAAGATCTTGCCCTAATTTATAGTTTTCACTTTCTAGAGCTGTACATTTCTCCTCGAGTTTTCTGAAAATCAAAATAATAAAAATTTAAATTGAGAACGCAAATTTTGAAAAAAATAACTCACTTTCTCGCGTCTAGCTCTCGGCGATAGTCAGACTGAGTCAATTTCATGGATTTCATTAAAAGTGCTTTATTAGCATTCGAGTGCTTCAATTCTCTTTTGAGTGATGCCACCAAAACTCCAAGGACGCGTGGATCACTCTCACTTTTGATGATTTCTTCAACTTCGTGAGCTGTTGCCGAAATGACATCTTCCACAGTCTTCATTATATCTAGTTTTTGTTTCAGCTCTTTATTTTCTTTTTGTAATAAATTGACATGAGCATTCTCATTTCTCAACATTTTGATTTCTTCTCTATGGCTATACAGCAAGGCCTCTGTTGTCTTCAATGAATCTTCAAGACGTGACACGGTTTTCCTTTGAAATAATTTGAATTTAAAAGACGTTCTTTGAACAAATTTTAAATAAAAATCCTTACGCACACTTGTTCAGCTCCTTTCTCCTTGTATCAATTTCCTTCTCAAGTGACAAAATCTTCCCATCTTTTTCCCTCACTTGAAGTGTCAATGTATCAACTTTATTTATCAATTGTCCAGCATCCTCTGAGAGATCAGCAGCAGTCAAAATATTCATAAAAATCCGTAAAACTTGCTTTTGAGTACATTTACTTCGACACTGAGGACAAGTTTTTGATCTTTCGAGCCATTGGTTAAGACAATGGAAGTGAAATAAGTGACCACAAGTTCCAGCCGCCACAATTGAGTCAGCTGAAATGAACAAATCTGAACAAATTATGCAATTTATATTCATATTGCTTTAAATTTAAAGATTATTCTAGCTTAATATCATCAGGTTTTTATCGAATTGCTCTTAAAAGAGCAAAAATTTTAACAAATCAAACAAAAAACCGTGATTTAATTTCGCACAATTTGGTGTTTGTTTACAACTGACATTTGTTTGAAATCATAAACGGTAATCGTGAATGATGAATGAAAGTGCATTAAAAATTCAGAGTCTGAAAAATTTAATGAAATATCTTCTGGTCAATTCAACAGCCCATAATTGACTCTTGTCATTAAAACTGTGAAATATCGGACAGACATAAAAATGAGATCAAAAGCGCATTTTTCGAAATTTTCATGTAATGATATTCAAAGAGGGCGCCACTATCCAATATAAACAAAACATTGAAATCAAAAATTTTCAAACAAACATTTCAAATTAAATTTGTAAAAAATCTCCTACTGTTAATTTACTTCAAAATGCCACTAACATCAGAACAAGCAGCTAAACAAGTAGAGGATCGTCTTCGTGAAATAAATGCATTGGTTCATGAAATAAATGCTAAACGAATGGCTTCCGAGCCAAACATTGTTAAATTACAGGACAAATCATTTGATGATAAGTCTACATCAAATCAACAGAAATTAAAAACTTTATATAAAAATGCAATGCAAGATGCGGTTCAGGAAGAAAGTCTTATAAGAGAAGCCTTAAAAAAGGTTCAAGATATTCGTAACATTCGGAATGAGCGTCGTATTCAAGCAAGGAATGCTGGCAACAAGGAAACTATCAGACGAGGAGCTTTAATGAAAATGCTTCAAATATCTGCTCAAACATTACCGTTATTTGTATCAAAACCTGGAGAAAAAATACCACCGTTATGTGGTGCGGTGCAAGCTGAACCCGGATATGTAGCTAAGCCGGGTGATATGGTTGCTGCATTGGTGAAAGGTGTTGAAGAGGAAGAAAATTGGATCTTAGCTGAAGTTGTTCAATTCTTGCCTAGTGTCAATAAATATGAAGTGGACGATATCGATGAGGAGCAAAAGGATCGACATGTCTTGAGTAAACGTAAAATTGTCCCCTTACCCCTCATGAGAGCAAATCCTGAAACAGATGGACATGCATTATTCCCAAAAGGCACAACGGTGATGGCACTTTATCCACAAACAACCTGCTTTTATAAAGCGATAATTCATGCATTGCCACAAACGTCCACCGATGAATATGAAGTGTTGTTTGAAGATCAAAATTATCCTGAAGGATATTCACCACCGTTATACATCTCACAAAGATATGTGATCGCAATCAAATCGAATAAAAAAGGACCATGACAGGAAATGACAAATACCGAAGAAGTGTTTGAAGAGTATTAAATTGTTGTGTTAAAAATTCAATGTGTATTTTAATTTGAGCCCTCATATAAATTTGAAAGAAGTTGAAAGACACTTAAATTTTTTTTTTCATTTTATGAAATAGAAATTTTTTTTTGTATTATTATCATCATTTATATTTTTTTATGATCCATCTTTTTTGTTTTTCCTTCTTTTTTTCCATCTTTTTATAGTTCCATCCATTTTTTTCATCTCATTTTTTCAGGTTGTGTGTGTTTCGGGTTGTTTCAAAAAACATCAAAAAATTGTCTTCGTAACACCTCAATAAAAAACCTCCCTAATTATAACTTTAACTCACTATTACAATTTTTAATTGTTAATTTTATTAAATAATTATAATAAATATCCTGATGCAAGGTGATTGAAGACAATTACGGAATGTTTTTTGAAAATCTTTTCTCAATTTTTTTTCTTTTTCAATAATTTTTCTCAAAAATCTGCAAAAATACATATACAATTGGTTATATAAAAACTGTTTTTTGGCATGATGAATAAAAAAAAAATATTAAATTAAAAATGAAGTGAAACCCAATTTCAGCACTTGACATTAATTGGATTTCATTCGATTTTGCTTTTATGACTTAAATAACTATCAAAAAAAATTTAATATTCCTTATCCTTAATTTAAAGAAAAAATCTAAGTACTTTAAGTATCTTCTTTATCACATGCAATCAAAAAGTAATTATTATTATACTTTGAGTACAATTAAAGGCGATATATTGAATTTTTTTTTTGAAAAAAAATCGTTGAAATTGTTTCCATTTTTGTATTTTACTTATTAATGGCAGTAAATTCATTGTTTATAGCTTTGTTATATCACAGTTAAGGTTTTTTTGGGGTAAATTAAATAAAAAATGAGGTAATATGGTATTTTCAACGATTTTTGAGCTGTATATTCAAATATATCTATTAATTTTTTTTCTTACCTATTTTTTTTTGTTTTTTTTCAAAAATTTATAATAATTTGTGTTTAAATTTTTTTAAGTGGAATATTTTTAACAAAATATGAAGGTAGTAGAATAAGTGATGACTCTGATGTGATTTGAATTTAATATGGTGAATAGTAATTGGCTCGACCTCTGTAGACGCGACTGAATTTGTAGGGAAGAAAACATGGAAGAAAAAAGAGAAAAAAAAATGAAAAGCGTATTGGATTTTTTAATATTGTGTTAGTAAAAATGGTGTTAGTTAAAAAATGAAATGATTGAATACTAACGCAACACGTCCACGACCACGATGAGTGAAGGGGCAATATAGGCCCCGACCGCCACGTGCTATTCTTCCACGAAAACCTCTTGGGAATCGGTTTGTAGCACAGAGTCCCGGTCTGTTTGTTCGTTTAGACATGACCTGTTTGAAAATGTACTTTTAGATTTGATTTTTTCGGTAAATTGGAGATTAACTTACTTTGATTTGTCTTCCCCTGAATAAAGTTTCATTCATTGCGAGAGCTGTGTCAACAAATTCCTTGCTTCCAAATTCGATGTAGGCGAATCCCTTTGGATGTCCATCAACTTTGTTGCATAAAATTGTAACACGATTAATTGAACCACAACCATGAAAATGAGCTTCGAGTTCTTCGGCAGTTGCACCATAATCAACATTTCCCACATAAACACTCCGATCATCTATTTCTTTCTTTTCTTCAGCCGACAATGCCGGCACACCTGGTGGTGATTGTAGTTGTTTATTGACCTCCGACTGTAATTGTTTTAATTTTTCTGCCTCTTCTTCCATTTCCTTCACTCGAGCTTTAATTGCTTCAAGTTCTGGATCAATCTGCATACCAGCATCATCCTGTTCCTACAAAGAAATGTACATTGCTTACCAAAATTAAATAAAAATAAGAAAAAAATATATTTTACCTCAGAAATCAGTAGGTCACCATCACCATTCGCGTCATCCAAATTATCAAGTAGCTGTTCCTCATTTAATGACAAATCCTCATCAGCCATTTTTGTTTAAATGTTTTTATCAAACTTATATTTACTAAATTATGGTAATTTTAAGCGGTAAAATGCAAATTTTTCACTTATATTTTGGTTAAAATATTTCTTTTTGCAAAAACACGCGACGCTATCAATTTTACATATGAAATTTAGGTGAACCCTTTCGTAATTTTAAATGTCAAAATAAAACTTTTACTCTGGTGTCATGATTTTGAACTTAAATGTAAATATTTGAAAGGTTACCGTTATTCAATGTGATATGCATGAAAACGAATCAAAATATGAATTTTCAAGCAAGAAATAATAAAGGACGTTGAAATAGTGAAAAACGTGAAAAAATAGGCAACAAAACTGAGAATTCAAATCCTTTGATACCTTTCATTTAGTAAATGCTGGAAATAACTTCACAGGTATTGGAAATGGATCGTCTGATCATGATGACCTGATCTGAAACTACAAAAATTGGTTGATGATCATCGTGATACAAGCTGAGACCCATCATAGACAAACCACTGCATAGTCTCATCAAACGAAGCATAATTTCTTTCATAATTCAGGGCACAGTACAAAATATTATTAGTCATGGACCATAATTCTAATGCTATAACTCTATCATAAATCATGTATCAAAAATTGTAACTTGTTGTAATTACCTGCCTGCCCACAACAACTTGCACCCCATCGTCTATCATTTACTTTTTATTACATTATTATTATTAAACATTTTATTTCATTTTTCAAAAAAAAAAAAATCATTTATCTCAGTTAAAACAACATGAAATTTTAATCCATGCAAAATCGCACGAAATACGTTTTTAACGTCATACGACAGATTACACACACACATGATCAATTGCAACATAATTTATGCTTCAAAGGGGCATATTTTATATTTAAAACTTGAAACTAAAATCATATTCTTAAGGGTACTTTGAATGAATTGGCTAATTTATAATTTAAAATTGAAAAAAATATCCACGTCAAATTAGCAGATATTAGTTCTGCCCTTTTTATGATAACTCGTTATTGAGATTTATTATAAACATATATATTTGCTGCTGGCATAAGAGTCAAGGAAAAATCGTGGATCAAGTAATATAAAGAATATTATTACAAGTAAATCAATTAAGAATACTCACGAAAAGTTCATGAAAAATATAATGATACTAGAACAACAGGGAGCTCTTTTGTATTATTATTAATATTTTAATATTCATGTTTCATATAAACGGTTAACATTTAAAAATGTAAAGTGCATTAAAGGAGTGGTGCTTTTAATTATTATTTTTATTTCATTTTAGGCTATTATTCATAGTTTTACATTCAAAATCCAAAATTATTCGATTAAAAGTGTATCATTTGATAATATAATTAATTGTAAAGTTGCAACATTTTTTTTTATGAAAGGAAACCTGACCTACCTTAAAAATATTTTTTTTTTCTGTAACATTATTATTTTTTTTTTCTGATTCAAATTACAGGAAACGGTGTATGTTTCTTTATTATTTTATTATGTTTTATGGTACCTGTATGTTGAGTTGAAAGAAAAAAAAAATAGATTTCATCACATATTGTTGTATAATTTTATTTATTTGTTTTTTTTGGTATGTTACAGTTAACTGTGATTTAAAGCAAGAATTATACCTTGAATTTGTTTATTTATACAGTGGGTTCAAATCGAAGTTGAAAGGAAAATGTTCAATGAAAAGAATCTACGAATGGAAATCAGAATTTTTGGATTGAAATTTCATCGAGGTCACCTATAAAAAAATTGGGCCTGAAAGTTATTTCAGATTGCAGTTCAAGGGTGTTTGGTCCTAGAGATCAAGAAGACCTACAGATCTGATGAGCTGACAAAATTTGGGCAGATTAGTATATTCAAATCCAATAAGTTACTTCACCTTATGTCAATTAAAGGTCAACAATACCTTTAAATACATTTTTTATGAGAGATAATTTTCAAGTACAAGTCCCTTTAAATTATCTCTTTTTTTATTACCAAATCAAAATCAATGTGGCGTCATTTTAACTTCAAATCGTGATAATAATTAAATATTATATTCCATTTAAATATATTTATTCCCATAACTCAAATGAATTGGATATACAACAACAACAACAAAAAGCATGGTGTCAATAATCACAACATTAATTATAATTTTGATGCATCTTCTCATGCTAGTCAATGTATTAACGTAATTCTTATGATTAGTCATAAATTTTAATGTTAGATGTCTATTTGAAAGATAAAAAAAAATAAATTAATTGATCATCAAATCACATCAAAAAAATTTCAAGTAGTACGATAGACGTGAGACATGAGTGGTATTGAAATTAATATTGCATGTCATTCATCATCGAGTCAAATTGTTTAAATAAATTTAATTTTTTTTTTTTCAAATATCAATGTATTGTTCTTATATTAAATGGCATATAAAATATTTAAGAATGCGTAGAAAAATCATGATTTTTTAAAAAAAATTACTGTAAAAACATTTAAGGAAGTTAAATCAAACATAAATGTTAATTTTTTTTTCTTTTGACTTTTTTTTGATTTTATAAGATCCCGGAATTTAAATTTGGAGATTTTAAACAATGAATGGTTTTTATTGATATTTAATTTTTTACTTTTAAAATTCAATTCTAACAGTGCCTTAAGGCCTTGTTACCATTAAACCAATAATTATGAAATGTGGGTTAAAGTTTTTATTAAATGTGTATTTTATCACAACATAATTGACACTTTATTAATACAATCTAATAAAATTCGTTATAAATCAACTTTTCCCACGATTACATTTTCCAAAAAAATTGAAATTCTTTTATGTGTGTCTCTGTATATTTTTGCATGTCTTTTTAATCAACATGCCAATAATAAATATAATAATAATAATACAAGTAAGCCAGACACAATTTAAAGTATGTTAACAATATTTAAATGCCTAAACAGCTGTCTTTGTCTAGTTAACTTACATTATTAGTGTATGGAGTGTAGTTTATAGATCTTTTTTAAATAAAATAATGTATCAAAATGAAAATAAAAGTGAAAAATTTGATAAAAAGTAATATTTTTTTTTTGAGAAGTAGCATGAGAAATTACGAGAAAAAGGTAGCATGAATGGAAAAATTATGGACGATTTCTTGGTGTCCTGGTGGCTGAGGGTTCTCAGATTTCAGGTTATCCTATGAAAGTAAATTGAGCTTAAAAACATTCAACTGTACCCAGATATTGCGGGAGTGGCTGCTTCTGATAAAAAAAAATCTGTAAAATTTTCCTGAAATTTTGATTGAAAGAAATCAAACCCATCACAAAATCGCATTAAAATTTCACATTGTAATTTAATTCTATTATAAAATAATAATAATAGTAATAAATAGTTGTCCCACAAGTCATATGGTTGTTACAACTATGTGGCTACACATTATCGTGAACATGCATTGCATTTCATTACTTTAACCATACACATTATTATTAATCTAGTCTTTTTTAAAACATTTTTCGTTAAATTTTGCTCCTATACTTATTGTATATTGAGTTATTTATAAATAAATAAATTATTAAAAGAGAAAAAACGATACCTAATGCAGTGTGGTGTGCATTAGAGTGCAAGTTGTGATCAGCAGTTTAAAATCCAGTTATGGTAAAATGCAGCACGGAACGAAAAGTAGAGTTTGAAATTTATCTGACAAAAATAAGGTTTTAAATGTAATTTCATTGAAATTTTTCGTTCCGTGAGTATCAAAAAATTTTGCATGTTTGAAAAAATTGACCTATATTACAGCATTTTGTGCATGCGTTTCATGTCGTTATACGAGAAAAAGATAAATATTATGTAAAAAAAAAGAGTTTATTATAGACATTTTTGTTTTAATTTTTTTCTAAGTATTTGCGATTTAGTTTTTTAATGGTGAAAGAAAATTGCTCAATCACCACCTACAAAGATTTTATTTTATATTTTTTTCCTCTTGTAATAAATGTCCAATTTAAGCATGGAATGTAATCCTTATAAGACATTTTTATATATTTTTTCTTCAAACAAATAATTAATAATAAAATTGATACAAATCAACGCAAATAATTTTTAAGCAATCAATAAATCATAATTAACTTATAATTTTTTTCTCTGTAAAGTGTCAGCATAAAATATACAATAATTATTACAATATAACGCAATTTTATCAAACGAGATATACCGCGCTACTATCGCCATTAAAATAGTATTAGTTGAGACATTTATTTAACATTGTCGAGCTTAGAAGAAAAAAAAGTCATCATAATTAGGCCACCATTTAATACAAATAACAACACTTTTAATCCATGTCATTTCCAAGACATGTGTGATTATGTGCGTACTTTTAAAATGATTATAATTCGATTTCAAAAAAAAAAAATGACAAGGGCATGTTTTTGGCTTAAATTGATTATAATCGAGGTGCCATATGAAATGTGTGTATTTGCAGATAAAGTCTTTTACTTGTAAGTTATTTGCTTGTCGGTGTAGAAACATATTTTTTTGTCACTTTATTGCTGCAAGCTGTGATTCGCACATAAGTACGACAACAAAATGCCTTTTTAAGAAAATTTTAACAATTTATTTACAAGATGTTTCAATTAAGATCAAAATGTCATTTTAACAAGAACATGTAAGTACGTTACTAATGAAGAGGTGTTGTAACTTAAAATGTATGTTCAAGATCTGAAAACTGATATGCTTCAATTTAATTTGAAATTTGATGTTTTCGTATGTGTATCTAAAATTCTCATTTCTACTGTCTTTCAAGGTCTTTTGCCACTTAAAACCTTCATTTTAGAAATTTCAATACAGTCGCCTTGCGTTCATTAAACCTGAAACACATTCGAAACTTGTAATGGCCTTAGCAAAAAAATTTGCATTATGAAATAAGATAAAATAAAATTATGTTTGAATTCTAAGCATAAAATCATTTAGGGTTCTCATTATTAAAATTATTCAGTTTAGATAGTTAGAATTAAAAGCATTTAAATGGGCAAACAATGAACACCCTGCTTAACAAAACAGATTGAATTAAATAGAATTTTAATACTTCATTTTAAATAACAAGTTATTTCACTATTTTTCCACCGGTTTTGAAGTATTGGCTGGTTTTCGCAATAATATTAAATATTTATTTACATTTTTCACTAATTTTTCATTGAATAAGAGCTGCAAAAATTGAAAACACTTGTATTCTTAAGGATTTGTTTACATTGTCAAAATTTAATCTGACATTCTATTTCAGCGATTTAATTTTAAACCGGAAAAAAATAGTTTAAATTGAATTTATCGGATTGAATGAAATTAAAAAATTTATACATATGTCTGTAGATACAAAACAACTGTCAAATTTAATTTAATCTATTTCAGCTATTTAAACTGAATGATGAAAACGCCTATTGTGAATTCAGAAGCCTGATTCAAAATCATACATAAATTATTCACAGTTAATCAATATTTCACAATAATCACTCATTAATATTCATTTTGACAATAAATAAATAATTAATGCCGCGAACTTAACTCGAGTCTGGGAAAAATTTTCCAACAGGGCATTTTTGCTTTGAGTTTTTATTACTAATTTTATTGGAAAAGAAGCATTTAATGTGTGTTTTTGCTTAATTGTCTTTCATAAATGGGCATAATTAGCAGAATTTTATCGTGTAAATATTTTACCCGCAAATAAATTTACCTGCAAAATTCTTGGTTTTAAAAGTCAACATAAATTACAAACATGCCGGTGCATTGTCTAAAAATGGCTACTTTAATTAAAAGAAGTGTCGCAATTCTTGTATTTTTTTTTTCAAATTAAAATAAATATAAAATTAAATTAAACAAGTTAGATACAAATTTGATTGAATGTTATTTTTTTGTAGGATTTTTTGGTTTTTGGAATGAAAAAATGGATCGAAATTATGTTTGAATGGAATTTTTTTGACACAAGGTGATGATCATGATGATGATTTATTTTGGGCTTTTTGTGGGCTATACTATCAGAAATGAGTCATCTTATAACATATGCCGGCCAATCATTATTCGACTTTAAAGAATCCTTTTAACCGAAGTAGAAAAAGAGACAAAAAATGCTCATGTTATAGAATGATGTAAGATGGAAACGCCTGGTAATTTGTAAATTACTTTACAGTGAAAGCGCCTGGTTATTTATAAATTATATGGTTATAATGGAAGCGCCTGGTTATTTTCAAATTACTTTACAGTGGAAGCGGCTGGCTATTTATAAATTACTTTACAGTGGAAGCGCCTGGTTATTTATAAATTATTTGGTTATAATGGAAAAGCCTGGTTATTTACAAATTACTTTACAGTGGAAGCGCCTGGTTATTTATAAATTACTTTACAGTGGAAGCGCCTGGCTATTTATAAATTATTTGGCTATAATGGAAACGCCTGATTATTTTCAAATTACTTTACAGTGGAAGCGCCTGGCTATTTATAAATTATTTGGTTATAATGGAAACGCCTGGTTATTCGTAAATTATTTGGTTAAAATGGAAACGCCTGGTTATTCGTAAATTATTTTTACATGAAAATGAACAACAGCACTCTTATTATGAAATATCGCATACAATTTTTTTATACTGCAAAAGAATAATCTAGACTTATTTTTTACTACTAGAAACATTATTTCATTTCTACGGTCATTCTCATTTTTCAACATAAAAACTAATTTATAATAATAATAAATTGGGCCTCAATCAAGAATTCAAAGTGACTGTTTTAAATATTTATTGAAAACAGCTTCAATTTTGTGTGTTTTACGTATTGTTATTACTTTAAATGTCTATTTCATATCAAATTAGAGTACAAAAATCTCATGTTGAATTTAATCTTTTATAAAAGAAACATACAAAAAATTAACATTTTATCCTACATAACAAACATAAAATAGACAGATATACATGATATTAATATGCATTTAAATTTAAATTATTTTATCTTTTGTTTTTTTTTTTCAACTTCATCATTTTGATTCTTTGAACTGAGTTAAGTTGTTTTTATTTTTTAGCATTATTATAAGATTAACGTTACTATTTATTCAATATTATTTTTATTTGTGTTGTATGTTATTTGATTTCATTTATGGGTCAAAGTACTGATACAGTACCAAGATATTATTTGAATATTATTGAAATAATAATAATAAAAAAGCGCATACCAAACAAAACACTGACAAAGAAACAAATGAAAAAAAAGATTATTATAATATAATAATTTTTATTTTTTCTTTATGTGCTACAAGATATTGATGTGTTGAACAAGCAATAACAATAATAAAAATAAACATAAAATCATGAAACGTGGAGTGTTTATGACTGAAATCAAATAAATGTCCTTCGGATAATTTATTTAATTTTTTATTTTTTTTTATTTTCAAGTAATTGATGAATGGGTTTGATATCACAAAGTGAGAACGTTATTTTTATATTAAAATTTAATTAATCAAATTTGAATGCTGCTTTGCACCACCAGGTAACTAAACCCAAGTCGATAATGTTGCAATATAATTTTGTGATACAAAACTGTCACATTGTATGTGTAAATTTTTTTTATGTAAATTTTGTTTCAAACACAATACGAAATGAAGAAAAATTTATGTCTTAATTAAATTCTTTATTTGGTTAACAAAAAAGGAAAATTTAATTCAAATTACTTGTACAATAAATGGCTAATCATTAAATTTAATATTCAATTTCAATTTTATTTTCAAATTTAATGCTACTTAAACGATTATTATTAAATTCAATTGAATATGATCATTTGTTTGGAGTGTAAAATGAAAAAAACTCATTGAATTAATGTCTTTATTAACTTATTATTTCTTTTGAGGTGTAATGGAAACGCCTGGTTAATTTAAAATTATTTTTATAATGGAAACGTCTGGTCATTTGTAAAAAAATATCTTTATAATGAAAACACCTGGGCATTTGTAAATGATTTTGAAAGTGGAAACGACTGGTCATTCGAAAAATATTCTTAAAGTGGAGACGTCTGGTCATTTGTAAATATTTTTATAAAGTGGAGACGTCTGGTCATTTCTGAATTATTTTTAAATTGGAAACGGCTCGTTGTTTGTAAAATATCTTAATAATGGAAACACCTGGTTATTTATTTACAGTAAGATATTGCAAATTTGTATTACTTTGATTAACTTGTATCTCAATTTGAACTGATTCCCACATCATCATTCAAATTAATGTTAAATAAAATCAATATTCATCCGATTCAGCACAAAAACTCAAATCAAATGTATTAATTTACTTATACAAATGAACTTGAATTATAAATCAAAAATTATTAATCACATGAAAAAATTCATACACATTTTATATCTATTTTTGTATATTTTACTAAATTCCATCATCATTATCAGATCAGATCAATTATGAAGTTCCAAGTGTTTAGATTATTTATAATATTTTTTGTATTGTTTTTAATTGTAACGCCTTGTTATAGTCATAAATATTCTACAGCTCCTCATCACATTCGACATAGCAGAAATAAGGAAGAACTTTGTCGATTGCGACGCGTTTTCAATGGAGATTACGTTACAAAACCATTTGATGCTGTCGTTTCAATGGAACACAAGCCAGATTGGTGGTTTATGAATTACGAACATGTTTGTGGTGGCGTATTAATTTCTGGACAATGGTCAGTGTCAAGTGCACACTGTTTTAGAGGGTAAATTTAAATATACATTTTTTTTTTTATTGTGAGTTTTATTTTAAAATTCATTTTTTTATTTATTTTTTTGGTGTATATGAATCAAATCATAGAAAACGAATAATAACAACTGTTGGTGTTGGATCAATATGTCGTTCAAAGATGTTACATTACGAAATTGAAGTTGTTTTTATTCATAAAGATTACAATCAAGTTTGTTGTTTATTTGAAAATGATATTGCACTTGTTCGTACAAAAAAAACGATAAGTTTTATAAATTCAGATAAACTTCCGACATTGAATCGATATGAACTCGCTCCACTTAGCAAGGGAATTGTATTTGGATGGGGCAAAACTGAGAGTGGTCACTACTCAAATACACTGAAAACGACAAAATTAATATTTTTTAGTTCATCAAGTGTTAGCACGTGTCGTGGAAAGGCACTAATCTGTGGATATGCCATGCAAAATACAAGTTTATTGGAAGGAGATTCAGGTTCACCGGTGTTATCTTTAAACAGGAGATCATTGTATGGCATTCATATTGGACGATCTGGGGATTATACAATTATTACAAGTATTCCACAATTTTATAATTGGATTATGTATACAATGTATGAGTATAAAGAACTTTTACCAAAGAAAATGCCATCAAATAAGGTGATTCGATGTTGTGACACAATTAATTCAACTGTGTATCAAATGTCTGCTACAATTTTGACACGAAATCCATTCAATGCTCAACCACAACAACAACAAGCAGAGTAACATAGAGACCACCAAGAACGTCACTTGTTTGTATTGCCTGATGATCATTATTATTATTATTAAACTCTTAAAAGTTGTTAGCAAGTTACCAGTTATGGTCATGTTAAACATTTTTCTCAGGCTGGTTATTTTTCTCTTTAATCTCGTGTAATGTACATGTAAAACTACATAATAATGTAATGTCAAAAGTATTTTTTAATTGACTAAATAAAATTTGTTGTTTTTTTTTTATCATTAATTACACACATTTGAACCAAATTACAACGACCAACGAGCAACCAACTATTGATTCAATTTCATTAAATTGATATGAATTAAAAGCACGCAAGTTATGAAAAGGGGCACGCAAAATTATTTTGTTTGAATTGAAACCTTGATTTTTATGAATTTCTTCATCTAATTACAGATTTAAGACTATGTTTGTTCAAGTTTCTTTGATCTACAAATTTAAATATTAAAATCTCATAAAGTGCGTTGTCATTCATTATTTTTAATAGCAAATGTGCATGTGTAAGAAAATGACACAGTTTTTTTTCAACAATTATGGGTGATTTTATTTTAATTTTAATACAATTTTTTTTTGATAGATACACCTTGAAATACATTTTATTAATTGTTTTTATTTTTTTAATTGAAAATTTTTATGTTGATTTCATTTTTATGTGAATATTTGATTGAATTAAATCCATTTATTAAAAAATTAACTAGTTCAATTCATTTTTAATTGAGACATTTGCATTTTTCTTGCAAAGTCATCAAATGCTAATTGTAATAATATGATCAAGGTTGTTTAATGGTAATGAGCGGATAATTGAATTAATTTTGTTTATTTCACTTATTAAAATGGCTTTAAGATGGAAACGCCTGGTTATTTACTCAAATTTTCATTTTTTAATGAAAACGCCTGGTGTTTTACTAAAATTCTCATTTTTATAATGGAGACGCCTGGTGTTTTACTGAAATTCTCATTTTTATAATGGAAACGCCTGGTGTTTTACTGAAATTCTCATTTTAATAATGAAAACGCCTGGTTTTTTTTACATTTTCATGTCAAATTAAAACTTTATCAGTTAAATCTCAAATCAACATCAATTATTTGTCATAATCAATAACTTTAATTACACTTTAATTTGAATACACACATTTTAATGTTAACATGACACCATAATTTGAAAGGTTGTATTAAAATTTACCTCGATTTAGGCGTCAATTAAAAAATTATTATTTAAAATCGATAATTTTCAGAATTTTTAAATTAATCTTAACATTTAAAGGCCATTCAATTAAATTGAATTCTATGCATAAATATTTTAAGGTGTATTTTCACTCAAATTCAATGCAATTATGAGATGCATTCAAGCAATAAACGTATGTGAATTAACAAAAGAATCACATTTATGACATATCTGATACCCAAGTTATTGTAAAACTGGTGATGATGATGATTATAATCATTATTATATTGCTCAAAATATTGCACACATATCAATTGAAAATATAAAAAAATTAAATTAAAAAAAAAAATTATTATTTATAATAATAATGGACAAAGTTAATAATGCAATATATCATAATAATTGCGGTCAATCTGATTTAATACTTTAGATATTGATCTTTATACAGTTTTTTTTTCCACATTTTCAACATCATTTAATAAAATATTGATCATAATTATGATAAAAATTACTTAAAATTTATCATACACATTACAATTAAGGTATCAAAGAATTTTTAATGGTTTATAAATAAATAAAAATAAATAGATAAAAATCACCGGTCACAGTAACTGACACAATTTTTTCTCTTCTATATTTCAAGAAAAAATGAAAAAAAATATATATAATTTAAAACCATGAACATATCACTCACATGTGTGACACACTGACTGAAAAACGAATGCACGATTAACAAGGCGATCAGTCAGCAAGTCAATGTGTAAATTCATTCATTTAAAAAATTTTCTTTTAAATAAGAAAAATATCATATGCCATGATTGTAAATTGAAATTTTATATGTTATTATATTTATAATGAAAATAACTATGAAAAAAAATTTACTAGATTTAGTTTTAAATTGCACATTTTATGTTATGTTTTTAATAATAATAATAATACTAATAAATGTAATTGTAATGTAGACAAGTTTCTTTGCTTTATTTTTGTGGAATCACACTCCTTTTTGCCAACAACTTTTTTTTACAGTTTTTTGTATAAAAATATTAAGAAATCTGGGTGAAATATTAATCTGATTGTAAGAAATACGACGGTTGTGTGAAAGAAAAAAGTTGGTTTTTGGCGTTTAACTATGAAATTTTGGTTTTCATGCGGTCGATTTTGAGTTTTTCTAGCCAAAATATGCCTGAAATTTTCATATCCTTTCATTTTCATATCCATAGTCCAAAATTAAGAATCTTTCAAAGAAAAGCATTATTTTCTCATGTCACCTTAAAGTTAAGAGAGGCAAATCAATGTAGTTCTAGAGCCCAGATAAGAGTCACCTTACGGTTAAGGTACAAAGATAAGTCCCTCAACTCCTCATATATCCAAAAATATTGAAAGAATCATCTTCAATGCACTTCATCACAATATTTCGTGATTCGATTTTCCCTGTTTTCATATCTTAGAATCAGCTTCTTCGTCTAAGTTTGTAAATTTTTTAAACATAAAGGCGACTCACAGGTAAATGGTTTTTTTTTCTTCTTATGCTTGACTTTATTATTACATAACACAATTATTTTACTCTTTTAATAAACATATACACCAACATTAGCGTATAATAATAAAGTACAATTTATAGAATACAACAACAACAACATTGACTTAATAACAACAGCAAAAAAAAAATCCAAACGTTTATTGAACTGTGTGTTGATCGTCGTCCTACCTTTAATTTCAATTATAAATATCGCAATTGTTATTTATTTATAAAATTACATTGGTTTTTTTTTCTTCTCTGTTGTTTAAATTCAAATTTGAGAATATCGTATAAAGGTGCATATTGTCAAAGTTTAAGATGTTGTCTTTGTACACTTTTAATGGTTGTTATGTTCGAGGTGGTGTGTTCTTGTCCTGATACATGCATGTCCACTATTCAAACGAAAAAAAAATCTTTCAATTTGATATGGTGGGGAATTAACAGCAACTATACACTTAAAAGTTAAATTTAAATTTTTAAGGAACATTTTTAACATTTGTATGGTGTATGAATCGTGTTTCATGTACGTGTTACACACATAACATTTCTGCAACACTATATTCTATGTTGTTTTTTAAATAAATATTCCAACATATCTTTTTCTGTATGATTTTTGCTGTTAAAATAAAATACATACATTTAATACATTTAAAAATGAAAAAAAATATGCACAACATAGACAAATTCAAACAAACACAAATAAAAATACACACTCAAAGTGCTTGTTATGGACATTATATGACAAAAACGGGTATATATAAAGCGATTCGGCACTTTGTAAGACCATCAGTTAACATTAGCTCATTAAAGTGATTCAATATCCCTTTATTAATATAAAAAATATATAAATAGTTTATTTAATATTTTCAAATAACAAATTTATTTTAGAATCATGAAGGTATTTTATTTTATAATTTTAATATTTTACTTAATTTAAATAGAATTTAAAAGAAAAAAACAAAAAAAAAATAAAAAAGTAATAAAACTCATAAAATTTTAATTAAAAACATGTAATAAAAGTGATAAAATGACGATTAAAAAATAGCAATTAAAATTAAATTAAAAAAGACATTAAAATCGACAAAAAATTAAATTGAGTGTTAAATTTAAAATCATTAATTTAAAAAATGTGTTAAATGTGAAATTTTCTTGATTCTAATTTAACGGTTTGCTACACGTGTTTCATTCAAATCATATTGACCGTTACAAGTCGGGTGTTAAAAATGTTTAGAATTTTACTTAAAATTAACCAAGTTTTGTCAAATGGAAGTTTTTGACTCCCAAATTATACTTAATCTTGAAATTCGGGATAAAGTTCTCTCTATAAAAGTCATAAAATGTTCCTGAGAATTCTGCTTGCATTTAAAAGCTTTAAATTTAAAAAAGTTTCGAGAAAAAACTTAAATCAAATTGATATTAATTTCATTAATTATCCAAAATATAAGCTTTAATTACAATTTTACGAAAATTTATTTAAAAAAAAATCATTGATTTCATTTCAGTATTTCGTAGCTGCCTTATTTTTCGCTGTAGCCCAAGCTACACCAATTGACTATGGTCACTATGGCCCAGTCCTTTCTCATGCTCCAGTTGTTGCCCATGCCGCACCAGCCTACTATCATGGTGGAATTGCCAAAGCCGTTGTTGCCGAACCAGTTGCATACCCAAAATACTCATTCAACTATGGCATTAAGGATCCCCATACTGGAGATGTAAAATCACAACACGAAGTCCGTGATGGAGATGTTGTTAAGGGACAATACTCACTCGTTGAACCTGACGGTTCAGTCCGTACCGTTGACTACACTGCCGATGACCACAATGGATTCAACGCTGTTGTAAGCAAATCAGGTCCAGCAATCCATGCCGCTCCAGTCCACAAAGCCGTTGTTGCTGCTCCACTTGCACACTATGGTGGATATCTTCATTAAGTAACTACACCTACGAAAAAAAAGAACAAAATATCAAAATTAACATCATTTAAAGATATACACTGCCTTTTTTTTAATAATTAATAATATTTTTTTTTTTTAGAGAACGAAATCATAAAATGATCTTTTTTTATACAATTTCATGATCATTGCATGAAAATTGTATAAAATATTTGTGTATTTGATTTGTAACTACTTTTAAATTGTAATTATTATTATAATTTTTAAACATTCATCTTTTAACTTTACATTTTTTTTAAACTTCGCCCACCACCATACTCAGCATACCTTTAAATTTATTTTAAAAATGCTCTCTTCTAATCATCATACATTAAAATCACATAGACTGAAACTATTTTCTTGAATATAAATCAAATCAAGTTAAATATATTTAAATATTTTTAACAAAATATGTAATAAATGTGTGCGCAAGTTTATGGTCGGAGTAGAAGTAATTGAATAGTCAGGAAAATGCCAAAAACAACAACAACAACACATGAAATCTTTGATAGAAAAGCGCCATATCTTACAATGTGATAACTGTCTTGTCTGTTTTTTCATCTTAATTTCACTTGAAATAAAAAAAATCACTTACACCTATACACACACTTGCTCTATAATAAATCCTGAAAAAATCATTTAAATATTTGTAACTGCTGCTGTGTAATATTATATAGAGTTACCATCATTTATTAAATAACTATAATATGTTTGCATCATTTCAAGAAAATGTGCTAGAAATGAAATGCAAAATTATATTATATAGAAATTAGATATTTTATGTATTTAATGAATGTATAAAAAAAAACAAAACAGAGAATTTAATAATCATATAGATGTAAAATTATGAAATAATAAAGAGAAAAAACATGCATCACATACAGAAAATATAAAATTATGACTTTTATTTTAATCAATTCCTCAAGTTTTTGATCCAGTATAAAAATTCTTAAAAATCGTTACAAATTTTTGAAAATTTTGAAAATTTTTCGAAATTCCACAAATAATGCGCTTATGAGACCACTTTTCATCGTCCTTAAGATGTCTGCTCTACAAATTGTATGAGATCTTTGTTACAAATCCTTTTCAAATAAAAAAATCTCGTTAAATCGACCCAAGTCAAATTTCATCAAAAAAAGTTCAATAAAATTCAAAAATGCGCTTAATAAATTCATTCAATTTATCATTCATGATACATTACTCAATATTTTTTTTCATAATTTGACTCAAGAAACTATAAATCACAATTGAACTGCAAGAAAAAAAATATAACCGATGTAATTCATAAAAAATAGGTTACTAATGTAATACTAAGCTCTCATAAAACCGGTTTATTATACTTGAACTTGAATTAAAATTACAAAAAACGTTTTATGATGAAAAACTTTTACTTTCATTTGAATATTAAAATGTATTATTATGAAATTAACAATTACTTAGGGTTTTTTTTACCTTGTCCTACCTTAAAATTGTACTTAAAATGCTTACATTCATATACAATTTTTGGAATCGTACCATAAATGAACCAACAAAACCCATTGATTTTAGAGAAAAAACGAGTTTTATTTTGAAAAATTTATTTAATTTTTTTTTCGATTTTATTCACAGATTTGTTTTCAAATTCTACCCTCTTCAAAAAAAAATAAATTGAAATGAAAAAATACTTACAACTTGAAAAATGTATTAAAGTATATACAGAAAAAAAACATAAATTTGGATATTTTGATTATAATAATTGTAGATTTATTTTAAAAACTCTATTTAAGATCATTTTTATGCATAGGTGAAGTGAAAAGAAAACATAACAAAATTTTGATAAAAAAAAATAATATCAAGAAAAAAAATTCAGTTCATATTGATAAATAATTTGTTTTCCTAATTTTTTTGGTACTTTTTTCTAATTAAAAGAAAATAAAATAAAAGTAATAGAATGAAAAAAAAATTGTTTTTTGTACAATTATGCAAAAGTTATAATAATGATAATTTCGTTTTATATTTCAACCGATCCTTGTCAATTTCATTTTAATTATGAACCAAAATTAAAGGTTGTTGGAACTGTTTGTTGGTTGAATTGGAAACCTATTGAAATGATAATAAAAATTAAAATGGATAAAATTAAAATGAAATTAAATGAATTTACCTCCACTTTTTTCGATTTCTTTTGAACGTCTGTGATGTTTCTTCTGTTCGGCTGTCACAAAGACTTCTTGTAAAGCTTTGGCATGTTCTGGTGTTAGCTTTGATGTTAACATTGCATACCAAGCTGGATCGGCTGTTTGTAGACCTGGAAAATTTATTATTATTTTAATTAGATGATTTTTTTTTGAATTGGGAAATTTTAAATTTGTGCTTACTTGTCATAACATCTTGGAAAACGATGTACTCGTCTATCGCTTGTGGTCCTTCTTCTTCGTCTAATGGTGTTGTAAATGCTTCTAACGCTGTTTCATCTAATTCATCAGAGTCATTATCTTCATCTGAGTCGTCATCAGAATCATCATCCTAGTTTTTTTTTTTGAAAATTCAATTTAAATTTATTTTTTTGAATTAGAGTAAAATTTTACCTTAACTTCAGCTGAGATTTCAAAACCTTCAGTCGCTCCTTTGGTTTTTGCCATCTCTGAGATACGTTCAAAGTAACTGCTACCTAATTCATCGATTTCATCTTCGTCACTACTTATTCCATCTATGAATTTGATTTCAATTAAGACCTTTTCAAATTAAAATGCTTATTTCCATTCAATTTACCTTCACAATCATCATCCTCTTCATCTGTTTCTTCCTCTTCTTCTTCAGCTGCTCGTGCGGCATAGGCTCGTTTAAGACCATCAAAAATCAGAATTAATGAAGGAATAATTTTATCAGCTACTTCACTCAAAACTTGTGGTTTGGCATCTTGTAACGACATTAGGGTACATAAACCGACAACGCACAATTTTCTATCGTGGATTCTATCGAAAGGAAGTTTTTTGTTAAAACGATTCATTTAAATCAATTTAAGGAAATCTTACCCTAGGAAACAGTCTGTATCATGTAACCACTGTTTAATGAAATGCGATGCAATTGATTCTTGTCCTACTGGTAATGGGAGATTTTCTAGTATTTGTAACAATAATTGGGGATTGTAATACAATGCTGCGATGACAACCTAATGAAAAAAGTTATAATTGAATAAATTGAAATTAAATTTTTAATTTGATTTTCTTACTTGCAGACACATCGTTCTCAATTCAGATGTTTTAACTTCTTTTGTAAGACGTGTAAGGACTAATTCGACAAAACTTGGTATGCACTCATCAATTCTGCCACGACATTGTAAAATTATAACTTCTATTAATTTAGCTGCATTACATTCTGCTTCTTCGGTACTTTGTCCATTCATTACAGTTTTACACATTTCAAAAATAGCTAGCACATAATCCCGATTAGATAGGAATGCTTCGGTATCAATTGTGATGTAATTGTGTAATGTTGGCATCATATCGACAAAATAATCAATGCCATCTTTAATGAACATCTGATAAATTATCTCGAGAAGTTTCCACATGTCTGGTGAAATTGTTTTCGATGTGAGGTCATAAATGAGTGAAAATGCTTCTTCATAGAATTCAGCAACATTTGTCGTTAAAATATGCACAACCACTTGAAGGACAATTGGATGGAGACTTGCAAGTGTTTGAGGATTGTCTTCCATTACAGAGAGGAGGGTTTCCATTGTATTTAATAATCCCATTGCTGTAATTGCCTTTTCATCAGATCCATCTTCAGAATCCAACACTTGTTGGAATGTTGTGGCCAAATGTTGACAAATATCTAATGCAACTGGTTGTAATTGTTCTGAATATGTGCAAACTATTTTCTGTAAAACATTTGTCAAATCCTCATTTTCTGTTTCGCGTATGATTGTAAGCAATTCCATTGTAATTTGCTTGATTTGAGGTTCGAGGAATTTCTGTGCGTGATCTTGTGAAATGAGGAACATCTGTAGAGCGACGGCTGCCTCAACTTTGACCGGGAGTTCCTTATCTTCGAGTAATGCTTTTGTTGTAAGACGCATAATATCACTCAAAGTTTGTTGATTTTTCAATTTAATTTCACTAAAGTAGTGCAAGACCCAACAAGCACGAGCCCTTAAATGTCCATGAGGTGAATTGAATTCTGGGAAAACGTACGTTGTTAATAGTGTCTCTACTTGTTCTTTAAAGATCTTCTTTTTCAAGAGAACATCTGCCAATGTTCCAACCATATGCAGGGCACCATCTTTCTGTTTAGCATCAATATTGGGCGCAGTTATGATTTGCATGATTACAGCCATGACATTATTTAAAATGCCTTTGCGAGTTTTGCACACAGAATGAAGTAAAGATTCAGCAGCGGGCACTGGTGTCGAATAATCATCAAAAACATCAAATTTAAGGCGAATATATTCAACGGGGTCTGCTTCCCACAATTCTTCATCTGATTCAGAATAACACATCAATGGGAAAATGACGTCTTGAATAAGTGTAATGATGTGTTGCTTTAACAATTTCCATGTGAAAGCATGAGATATCGCTGTTTTCAAATAATTTAACATGTCTGTCATGACTCGAGGTGATACATAAATCTTATTCCTATATTGATCGAATACTTTTAGAATAACTTCAAGCATACCAGCAGAAAATGTTTGAAGGAACCATTTTGCAAAGTCCTCATAATCCTTTGAAATTACATTGCCTGGACTTCCAAAACGTTCAAACATTCTTCCAATTATATGAGTTGCCCATTTCTTCACTTTCCAACATGGCAATTCAGGACGTTCATCTTCATCGACTGCACTCGAATCAGGAGCTGGTCTATCCAAAATTTGACGACAAATTTCCATCCATTGTGCAAACATTTCTCTCGTAATTACATTCAATGGGAGGGCGTATTGTGTCAAGGCAAAATAAATTTTCAGTATTTGCTTTTGCAACAGTAAACTCTGATCTGATGGTTCGTTTAAGAGATTAACACATAAATTGTAGACTAAAGGCAAAAGTAAATTCATTGCCTCATCTAATGGAGTACGTTCATTCGGTTTTTTGTATTCATAATTTTTAACAAGTTGATACATGGCCAAAAGTGCTCCATTCCATCCATTTACATCTGGATTTTGTAAATAAATGTTAATTTTATCGACAATTTGTGTCCATCGTCCGGGAAAGTCACACTTTATAATATGATTCAAGCAAACACAAAGTTGTACCTTAATCATATCTGGTGACAACACAATTGCTTCGACGATACTTTCACGTACCATTGCTCGATCCTGTTCATGAATTGCAAATGCCAAATGTGCTGCCGGATTATTTGGATCTGGCTCCTTATCCTGCCAATTTTGACATATTGTATTTTTCAAGTAAATGGCACCAGCTTGTCGCACAGGCAAATCCACATCGTTCTGCATGACAACTTGCAGGAGACTCGGCACGAAACCGATTATTTTGTGAATCTGAAAAATAAAGTAAATTTAACATTAAAATTCAAGAATATGTGCAAATTGATAGGTAACATTTGGATAATATATTTTTGTTGGTACATTGTACGTTATTACATATAGACATGATATTATGGAATCGAACAAACAGTAGACATGAATGCAATACTTAAATATATAGATACAATTTTTCATATAAGTGTATGCACTCACGTATATTTGGAAATGACATTGAAAATAATTTCATAAGAATTTTTTTATTATCACAAAAAATTTATGGAAATAGATTGTGAATCATTTTCATATCAAACATTCTTAAAATTTCATTTCACATTTCATAATTTTCAATTTTAATTATCAACATTCAATGAATTTGAATCACAAGCAAATTTGGTAATATGATGATTGTGTGAAAAACGTGGTACAAAACATCATCATTTTTTTACACTAGCACACTATAAATTTAAGTTTTACCTTTGTCAATTCATCCTCAGCCTGTTGTCTTTGATTTATATCAATTGTACCACGAAGGGTTTCAATAATTTTTTGATTCATTTTATGGAATTTATCGTGATATTGCACCACGCAAATAAATTAAAAAAAGATTGAAAATTAACAAAAGAAATTTTAGCGGTAGAATGAGTAAAATGAGCCGCTCAAATGTCAAAATGTGGGAGATTTTACGTGCTATCTAGGAAACTGAGAGAACTTTTTTAGATGGCAGTGTAATAACGGTCAAAATTCAAATTGAAATGGAATTGATGTAAAAAACCGTTAAATTTAAAGAACTAAAAATTATAAACATACAAAACGGAAATTCACTGGTTTCATTTTAATGGATTATGAGTTTAAGGTGTGTTTTATTTCAAATTGAAAATAAAAATAAAAAAAATACTTCCTTCCTAAGAGACATAAATAGAAATAAATATCAAACGTAATCTTGAATCAAATAAACGAGCGCATTTCTAAAGATTGACTTTTCGTAAGACGATGGAAATTAAACACAGAAAGCACGGAATCTTTTCTTTAAAAATAGTCACAGGTAGGAAGACGGACAGCTTCAATGCTCATAGTCGCATTTTTTAAAATCGTCAGGAAATGCCAAAACAATTTATGAGTCATTCAACCCATAAATTATTCATAAGTAACTGATTCGACTGTTATTTTTTACCAAAATCAAGTCTGTCTCACTTAAATGTCAAGGATTTCGCAAAAAAAATGTTAATGAACCAGTTTATTTAATTTACCGGCATAGTTTTGAAAGGAGATTTAAACATAAACATCGGGTAAGTGAATAAAATTCTAAGAAAAGGATCATGTCTCCTTGTAACACTTTTAAGAACAAGTAACTTTCACACTGTCAATGTTAAAAAAATTATAAAAAATCCTTTTTAATTGCAATACACGTGACCTTCAACTTCATTTAAATTACTCACGTGACGTAACATATGCATAATAACATGGGATTTCCCCAAACTAACCACTTCTTATATGGTCATAAACCACTTTTCTCTTCCTTATTATTGCTAGACTGTAATTGTAGGCCAAAATTATTATGATTATTTAAAAAAATCTGTATAACTTGATTTGGGTGAGTAAGTCTCAAAATAAAAATAACAAAATACAAAGAGATAAATTTTCACGGTCAACAAATAATGGCAATAATAAAATACTTGTTACTTCTAGTTGTGAATGAAACTGTAATAACCTCCTTTTCAGATTGTTTTCTTGATTCATATCTTGTCTCATATATAGATTGTCATCTTAAGTTGATTGTATCGAAAAAATTATGAAATAGTATAAATTGTAACATACAATCAAAAATTAAATTAGTCTTCGATTGTAATTCAAACAAAAAATATTCTTTCTATATACAAAAAATTAAATAAAAATGACAAAAGTGAGTGAAAATTTTACCATACAAGAATTAAAAGTGATATATTTGTTATGTCATTTCAGATATTATGTGCTTTTCTAACTGTAACAGTTCTTGTAGTGGCATGTTACGCTGATGCACCTGCCAAAGATTTAGAGACTGCTGAAAGTGCGAATCCTCAATTTGGATTCCCAGGTGGTTTCGGTGGAATTGGAGGAATAGGATATCCTGGTTATGGTAATTAAATTCAATTATTATGAGAAAACTTTGAAATTTACAAAATACCAGACGTTTCCATTAATACTAAATAAGATCAAATTGTAATCAGAAAAATTTCGCTTTACTAAATACCAGGCGTTTCCATGAAAAATTTATGAAATTTAATATAAAATGAGTAAAAATTGAATTAAGTGTTAAATAACGAGCCATGTAAAAGTTTGAGTGGAGACGACTGGTACTTTGAATAAAATAAAATCAATTAATATACTTTTTTCAATATTATATTATTATTAGGCGGCTACGGAGGAGGTCATCGTGGTGGATACGGAGGTGGTCGTTATGGTAAAATTAAAACAAAAATTATATGAATTATATAATCTTATGAAAATTTTTTGTCAACATCAGGATATCCAGGTGGTTATGGAGGCTATGGAGGTTATGGCCATGGTGGTTATGGACATGGATATGGAGGACACGGCCACCATCATGGAGGATATGGCCATCATCACGGAGGATTCGGAGGTGGTCATGGATTTGGAGGTGGACATGGACTTTATAACGGCTATGGAGGATACGGTCAAAGATATGGACAAGGATTCTTTGGTTAGATTAAGGAACTCTTTCATGCTCAATCAATCCACCTACTAAATTTTTAGATTATATAGTTTGTTAAATTTGTAATATGTTATAAAATAAAATTTATAATTTATTTTTATAATTAATTTGTCTTAATTTATCATACTAGGAACTAATTACTAAAACTCTAATTAATATTATGCTTTTAAAATGAGATAAATTACAAGTGGGAATCACCTTTTAACACGTGAAATGAACGTGAAGTTTATCTTAATAGATATTTGTTCACGGAACTGTTTAAAGTCTTTTTTTTTATAGTAAAACAACATAATTGATACAGTTTAAAGTTCTTTTGTCAATATTTTTATGGTCGCAAAACAAACAAAACGATGAGAAATTGAAAATTAAATGAAAACCTGAACCTCAAATGCAATTCCAGTCGCATTTTCTCATTTTCACTTTTTCCCTCTCACTGTCTTTTGATTTTTTTTTTATTATTTTTTATGTTCTTAATTCAGTGTGAACTGATCAAATTATTTGAAATTTCTTGCACTTTAAGCGAAACAAGCTGCACACACGTAGACACCTTGAAAAGTCACACTAAAAGCGCAATTTTCTGCAATTCAAACAATGTTCCATAAAATTCTTAAAAAAAGAACATTATAATGTTGTTTCAGTCAGTGTCAATATTATTAATGAGTTTGTTTCTTCACAAGAAAATAAAACAAAAGAATTAGAAAAAAATGAGAAGTAAACGAAAAAAAAATAAAACGCCACACATCATTGACTCGCATGGAATAATTTGTAATCTGAAGCGTTTAATATGAGATTATTTATTTTTTTTTCATAAAGATCGCGGATATTCACAAAGGTATGGCATGTTTTTGTATCATTACTTATTATTTGTACATAGATTTTAAATAAATTAATTGTCTCATTTTCACACACTTACAATTTGTACCTTATTTTGTTGAGGAGGATTCTTGTATAAATATGAAGTGCAGACTTTTGATGAGTTTATTATCGTGTTTGCTCTTAAACGTTCTATTCTGATTTTGTCAGGTGTGATAAACGTAAAAAAATTCAAAAATTTAGTGTATAAAAATGACAAAGGTGATTAATTTAATAAATAATTCAATGGAGACGCCTTGTACTTTATTTTCCAAAATTCGACATTTAATGTATTTTCCTTGGAATTCAGTTAATTAATGTGCATTAAGAAAAATTACACACTTCAATCAATAAAAATGTTACTAATTATGATAATTTTCTTTCACCTTCAAGGCAATTTCATTGATATGCTTGACCATTATTTTATTGCTAAATTTATCGGTCATAAATTCGATACCAGTCGATGATGGAAAGGAAATTGAAGCAGTTGTAACTCCACTGGATGTTAAGCCAAGTGAAGTTCAAATTGTTCAGGAACATTCTGTGAGACAACCAAGATCGGCATATTATTATGGTTATGGTTATAAATACGCACCGATATTACCTTACTATGCTTATCCTCGCTACTATGCTCCATATTACGGTAAATTTTATTGGATTTGAAATTTATTTTCCATATTCAAAACTTTTTCTTGTAATTTTTTATTTTAGGGGTTCGTACTTACCCATATATTGGATTGTATGGTTAAATTTAGATTTAGTAGAATTAAAATTAAATGAAATTCGATATTAATAATAAAGAGGAGTAGGACTTTAACTTGTGATTTTATTCTAAAAAGTTCAATTGTTTTAAGAGACTAATTTACATTAGAATTTAAAGTGGTGCACACATCCTCATTAAATCATAAGGATTTTTATTTGTCAAAAGCTTTAATTCCTTATCAAATCCTTCTGCTGTATTTTGAATCCATCTCCGATCCAAGTAATAGTCAATACAATTTTGAAATTCTTTGTCATCGTAAGTTGGGACTTCAATTGGTACAAATGGATCCATATGTTCAAACCCTTCTTTGCCTAACATGCATCTGGGTAGTGGTGACTGTCCAAATTGATCTACATGTCCCATTGGATCGACAGAAACGACCACAGCTCCATTTGTCCAATTATAATTTGAAATACTACGCATTGGATTTGTAAGTGTAACATTTTCGGTCTTGATACGCACACGATGTGGTCCACGCAAGTAACTGAGTGGTTGCCAAAATACATTATATTGATCAATTATTGCCAAGACTTTACATTTCCCTGAAGTTGACAACAACTTAAGTTCCTCAATTAATGCATCAATTGTATCTCCAGCAAATTTAACGCGATTAATTCCGTGATCAACCAATTCTAGAAGTGAAGATCCAGCTGGTGTTGTTTCACGCTTACTCCAAACATAGTCTTTGCTTATTTTCAAGTCAGGTTGATTCAATAAATGACCGTTTTGTGTTTTGAATCGAATTAGCCAGGCAGCAGAGTCTAAAGGTAAGTCCCAAAAACCCTCAAGCGTTGCGGATGGACCATGCTCTTTAGGAAATTTATAATAATAACCACTGTATGGCATGTGAACTAACATAAATCCAGCTGTGTAACCGTAATGTAGAAGGTGAGCTAAGGTCAGTGATTTTCCAGCACCGATGTCGCCATAAAGCACATATCGATTCACAGGTTTATCCGTACTAACTCCCTGTCCAATGTAATTAATTAAATCGATTGCCGGTTTCCGTACCATCAGACAAGGTTCAGCGAAAGTTTTCCACTGTTTTTCATACTGTTTTGGGATTCCACCTTGTGAAAATAACACCTTCTTAACATTTTCCGGTATTTTATAGAATCTATTAAAAGTAAAATTGATGAAAATTAATTTAAATACTCAAAAAAAGGGAAAATTACAACCTGCCAATGTGTTTTTCACTGTGCTTTGTAGGATCTTGTTCATTTGTACGGAAATCAGTGAATTTAGTTTCTTCTGCAGTAGCAGTGGCAGTCGAATAACTCAAAGTTGGAAGTGATCTTGATGAAATGACACGACGAAGCAGCATTTTCAATTTAATATTAAATTTTATTTCCTACTCTGATTTTATGTAAAACATATGTTTTTGTTTTTTTTTTGGGTTTGATTGGGACGCCATCTATCGATCAAAAATTATACTTGAGTAACGAATCAAATTTTAAATTTTATCTCAAGAAAATGAGCCCTCGTACGTTGGAGGCCGAATAAAGATTTTTTCAATTAAAAATAAAAATAATTCATTGAAAAAAAAAAATATTTTTACATGAAGACAAATGTTATAGATTCAAATAAAATTTCTATTGCAATATATTTCAAATGTGTATTCAATCATTTGTCTGAACACAGAACGTAGAGAGAGAGGAAAAAAAATCAATATTAATAAATCGATAATTTGTGTAGTCAAACAATAAAGTTGTGTAGTAAACAATTGAAAATTTTAAAGAAAATCAAATAAATTTTAAACAGCATAAAGATATAAATTGTCAATTTTATCAAAATCTGCATTGAAATGGAATCGACATTGGATTACCAGTTAAAATGGAGTCAACATCAGTCTAATTTGAACAGTAATATTGCTGCTTTGTATAGGTGCGAGACAATTTGTCTGGGATTTTATTTTTTTTATGAAAAAAATGATTAAATGTGATTTTTTCTAGAAATAACAAATATGCTGATGTTATGCTATTGTGTGAAGAACAATCTATTCCATGTCATAAAATTATTCTTAGTTCTACTTCGATGGTGAGTTAACAAGTGTCTTTTTTTAATGATGACCGTTATCATTATAATTTTTTATTGTAGTATTTTGCGTCAATATTTGAAAAATTGCCACAAACACCGATTATGCCAATAATTTACATAGTCCTTCCGCCAGATTTGACGTATCAAGCGATGAAAATACTCATTCATTACATGTATCGTGGTGAGTCTCGTGTTTCAAATGATATCCTTAAAGAAGTTTTACATGCTGGTGATGTGTTGAAAGTTCGTGGGTTGTATCGAAATGATACAGGAAAAGAAAATAAGAGTAGTATGAATATCGAAAAACCACAAACAAGTATTTTACGTCCATCAACGTCACATCACATGCCTCCAACTACTCCATTAAATACGAACATACAAAATTCAATGCAACTACATCCTTCGGAAATTCAAGCACAACAAAAACTCGTTTCAGTCATAAGTCCACCGAGTCATAGTAACAACAACATCTCACCGATTGCACGATCAACCAACAAAAACTTTGATTCAATTACAAATTTTGGAGGTCGTAAAGTGACATCAGTTCCTCTTTCAAATAGTGTTCCAGCGCCAATCAACTCCAAACATGCGAGACCCAGTATTGAAAGTATGTCCCAAAAACACCATTCAAGTATTGATCAAAGTCCTAAAACGCCCTCATCACATTTGGTTAACTTCCTAACAACAATTAAAGAAGAGCCTATTGAATGGACTGAAGAATATGACATTAACGAGATAAAATGTGATCGAAAACAAATGTTTATCAAAGAAGAAGTCAATAACAGCACAAATATGAGCACAATTGCAACTTCATTACCACAAACTTACCAAAAGCTATCTTGTGAAATATGTTCAGAAGATTTTATTCTTCCAGCTGATTGGGTGCGACATGTTGAAAGGCATTCTGAACACACGGCAACGGTACCAAGGAAAAGAAGACGATCTGGACTGGTAAATATTCACTTTATAAAATTTTTTAATATTATTTCATTTCATATTTATTTCATTCAGGAAATTGATGATGAGAACACGGCTTCATTGAGATGTGATTTATGTGCGACGTATTTCGTGACACCTGCCCAATGGGTTCAGCACGTTCAATCACGACACACTGAAATGGAATTAGCTGTCGAAAATGAGAAAATGTAAGTTTTGATCAATTTTTCACTCTTATATAAGATATTCAATGTTGAAATTTCATTTAAAGCTCCCAAGCAACAACAGCAGGCACATCGTCATCCGAAGAATCGCCTACAATCATGAGGCCGACACATCCCAAAAAGTTACAAAAATCGCTTAATGTCAAACACTAAGCAAAAAAATTCCTATTAACTTACATTTTTAAGTCTTTTAAATATAAACAAATAAGTATTTTTCTCTATATACGTGTAAATTTATTAATATTAAGTAAAAAAAATATTACTGTAATGCTGATAAAAATACTAAACATTTAACAGATTTTTGATTATTATTATTATAGTAGGTGTCCTTTCAAATTTAACAATCTCTAAAATGTAAAAAAAAATCTTTAACGAATCAAAAATATATATTTGTTCAATTAAATTGAAAATTAAGGAATAGCAATGTTTTTTTTTCAAAATCAAGGAGTCATAGCCAATTTTTGAGAGATTTTCAGTTTGTCTTATGACGTTCTCATTTTCTTCGCCTGATTTCTGTAAGAGTTTAAATAATGTTTAAATTTCGATGATACGTTTTTATCAACATTAAATTTTTGTAATGTAAATATTCGAAATATCATATTTTGATTATGTTTTGTTTGTATCTTGGTTGAACTTACACCAAAATATCGTAGTTGGGTTTTCCAGTTCTACGAGTCTCCAAGAACTTCAGATGATTTTCAGCAGATAAGAAACTTGCTTTGACTGCTGGATCGTTTGCCATGTTATCACGCCATTCAATCTAAAAGTAAATTCTTCAGTGGATACATAAAAATAATATGTTTCATAAATTTTCTCACCAATTTCGCAAAACGTTCAGTATCCAATTCATACTTGTTGCTTATCAGGGTGATAATATGAGACCTTTCAGTCCATGGCCATAACATATAATCCAACATTCCTGGTTTTGCACCTCCGAAGAATTTCGTACCACGTTTACGAAGCTCATCCTCATACAGTTGTAATCCCACAGCAACTTCACGTACTGCCTCAGTTACATTGTCCGTTGAAAATGTATAAATTTTATACATTGGTCCAATGACAGCCGAAAAACGTTCAATTAAAATTCTATCACGTGCCTTTTGCATAGGATCTGTGGAATGTAATTTAACTTCTGGATATTTCTCATCCAGATAATCAGCGATCACGAGAGATTCAATCAAGGGCTCAGATTCCCCAGGAATTTCCAAGGCAGGAACTTTGAGAAGTGGACTTTTTTGTACTAGCCATTCAGGTTTATCAGTCAAATTGATGTAAACGACATGATATGGTATATTTTTGGCATCAAGTACAAGGTGAACTCGCTGAGCAAATGGACAAAATCTCATTGAATACAATACGAGTTTGTTATCATTTGGTAAAACAGGGACACTTGAACCTTGAAGCAGAAAATTAACACTTTCATTAATTTATTTATCACAATATAGATTGAAAACATGATTTGACAAGAATTATACTCGATAAATGTAAATATTTGAATACATCATAAATTAAAAATTGATGATCTAATCTATGCACTCAATGTTGCATTTGAAGAAAATGGTTCATGATTCATCACAGCATAATTACCTTTAGCAAAATGTTTTCCTCCACTCATTTTAAAGTATTTTAAAGTTCAAGTTTCAAGAGTACTCAAATTTAAATTATGATTCAAATTAATCAAAAAATCGAAAGAAAACCGGTTCAATGTATTTTCACATCAAATATCAAAATTACACTGAACAAAAAACTCTCACAATAGTGGGCTTGACACTTAATTGAGAGAGAATCTTTGGTAAACATTCATTTTTAGAATCACATTCAATAATTTTAAGACTTTTTGGGCTTTATGAATGTTTTTGCATGGATTTACATTAAAATATTTTTGAAAATAATAAATTTTCTTGTTTCAGAGACGATTTCTGTGTTTTTGTTATTGAAAGGTACTCTAAATGACAGTCGTGCTTTGTTATGACAGTTCTCTTATAAAAACATTTTCACAATTTAATTTTCATTGTGAAAAAAATAAATTGAATTCCATACAATTTCAAGTGTATTCCTTTGAAATTTATTCAAATTCGTAAGTTTTATTTAAATCCTTTTTTGAAATTTCAAAAAATTAATGAATTTCCATTTCAATTACAGATTAAATCCTTGAATTCAATTTGACCGCGTGTCCATCATGCCTCCATCAGAAAAAATCAAATATTTGATTGTGGATACCACAGCATTCATCAAAAATGAACAACTTCAAAACGTAGCTGAAAATATGTTGACTGTTCAAGGTGTTGTGGATGAAATTAAAAATGATAAACAACTCTCACGGTTATGTGTGCTTCCATACAACCTGAAAATTCGTGAACCATTTCCAGAGAATTTGAAATTCGTGTCGGATTTTGCAAAGAAAACTGGTGATTATGCAACTTTATCACTCACAGATTTAACTGTCATGGCACTAACATATGAATTGGAAAAGCAAGAGGTAGGCGTGGATCATTTGAGAAGTGAACCAATAATGGCAAAAACAATTTATGGAAGTTCCAAGCCGAAACCTGAAGGATATGAAAGTAATTTAACTTTACCAGGATTTTATGTACCGAAAGATGATCAGAATGCGGAAAAGGTTGATGAGAAAACTGAAGAAGAACCTGAAATGACAGAAGAAGAACTTACAGAGAAAATTGCTCGATTGACATGTGAACCTGAAGGCAACGAGGAAACAGATTCAGTTTTAGTGAAAGTACCAGAAGAAGATGAAGAGCAAGATGAAGGTATCATAGATGAAGATTCAGGTAATGAAGAAAGTGAGGAAGAGGACGATGATGAAAATGGTTGGATCACACCTTCAAACATTAAATCACTGAAATCGAATTACGGTCCACAAACTTATGATGAAACAGTTCCAACTGTTGCTTGCATGACATCAGATTTTGCCATGCAAAACGTTTTAAAACAAATCGGACTTCATGTCTCTGCCTTAGATGGACGGGTAAATAACTTTTTATAGAAATCAACCATTAAATGGAAATAAAATCGATTATTTATAGGTAATAAAACACACAAGGACTTTTATTTTGCGATGTTACACATGTTTCAATACAACGTCTGATGTCACAAAGATTTTCTGTCGTCGCTGTGGAAATAAAACATTGAAACGTGTCTCTGTTAGTATAGATGCTAATGGAAAACAAGTTGTAAGATTCATATCGAATGACATTTAAAATTTAAATTACTAATATAAATTTCATTTCAGATTCACATCAATACTCGTAAACCCCTTACAGCTAAATTCAAAAATCAACCTATTCCTGCACCGAAAGGCGGTAAACATGCATGCAATCCAATTTTAGTTGAAGATCAGCCAATTCCACAACAAAGATTATCCAAGAAGGGTATGATGAAAACGAATGCCTTGGACGAAGATTACATCGCTGGTTATTCTCCATTCGTGTTACGTGACACAGACTCGAGATCAGCTATGCTTCGAAACACGAATAATATCAAACAATGGATGAAAAATTATGAATATGATAATCATCGTCGTGGATATAAGAAAAAATAATTTTGATAAAATTTTTATCAAGAAAATTGAATTTCAATAAACAATTAATAATGAAATGAATTATAAAATAAGGTGTTTTGCATGACTCGAACATGAAGAAGACACACAATTAATCACATATTTAAAATTCTAATGTTACAAAATCATTCATGGCAAATCCAAAGACCACAATCACTTAATCTATACTTCCGTTACTTATTTTTCAAAAAAAATCATTATAATTAAGACTGCAATACAGTCCAAGAACTGCCTTACCTAGTTAATTTACAATCAATATAAATATATATGGATATGTAAAATGATATGCTTGACACAAATATTTAAATTGACATTATTTGCATTTGTCGTAAAGTAATCCTATTATTGCGATATTCTGTATAATTGATATGTGACATTCTTAACTATAAATTACATGGAATTCGCTATAGTAGGAAAGAATTAGGGTACGAGAAATTAGATATTGGGTATATGTCTAGGTTGCAGTTGGATTTGATGATTGTGTGTCAATTTAATTGCATTTTTGACTTATTTTAAATCGAAGCCTTATCATATTTATTTAACTTTAATGGATTTTAATTGAAATACTTTGTGAGCAGCCATAAATTAAGGGATAATGCAACGCCTTCATCATCTAATCCACAAGAGATGGTCAATGTTTCATTCGATTAATAGAGAAATTTAAACTGTAATCTTCTTTTCTCTCATAAATTTAAGATTTTTAATTTATGAAAACTTAATTGAACGCCTTCATATTCAAATTATTAAGTCTAATGCTTTTCATAATGTAACACATAATAATTGTCATATCATATTATGTCAAAATGCCATAATACCTCGTCTACTCAACGTAATATGAAAATTAAAAACAACATAAATTCATCAGTAACACACACATAAAATATCATAAAAATAAAGATCAAATGTAACTTGATTCAAAACGGTACATAATCATCATCCATTCATTCATTTATTCAAATTATTGGTTTTAAATGTGATATGATTTTTTTGTTGTTGTTACTATTAACAGTTTCAATCATTCATTATAAATGTTAGATAAAGATTATGCTAAATAGAGTCATTGAGTGAGGGGCCGTTGACACAGAACATTAATTTTGGTTGTGTGGGAACGGATCAAGCGATTCTACATTTAGATCAGGTCAAGTTAGGGTATGGAGCATGTCAGACCTTGTCCTTAGCTGATTTGGGACATTGAGAAAACTTTAAAACTCTGTATGAGAAACTTTCTTATGTTAAATGAAATTCAAGCCTATCAATTTAACCGTTATGCGATTTGACATGCTTCAGAACGGTGATCAACCTTTAAAAGTGAATTTTGGATCAAAATTTCATGGTGTCATAATTTTTGTGAATCCTTCGACATGGATGTCATCTTAATTGGGTTCAATTTTATTTCACAATTAAGATCAACAGCAATAAATTAGTTGACAATTCCATTATTTGCCCAAAAAATTCAAATTAAATGGTTTAATTCAATTTCAATTTTATGTTTATTCAATTTTTGTGGTAAATCTATTCAAATTCAATAGAAATAAAATTAATTTTATGCTAAATATTTGGACAGTGGAGACAATTCATCGTTAATATGATGATAATAATTCAGGTTTGATGACAATCTAGATTATTTTTTTTTTTTAAATGAAGCCATGACTTATTTTTAGCATACAAATTTTTATCACGTTAAATTAAGGCATTATCATAGTAAGAACAATTTTAGATGTATCCTGAGAATAAGGCATTAAATTACTTTTTAGGTCAACGTAGCTTATATTAAACACATTTATTTCAGTGCAAAATTTTTGAGCATAAGCATGACACTAAAATAAATGATGATCATAGTCATGCTTTACATTAAACCATAATTGTAGGAACAAATTGTTACAAAAAAAAGGTTCACAAGGAGTGTCCTATGTTCAATGTATGCAATGTCAAAATTGAAATTAAGAGGATCAAGACACGCAATCAATTTGATCCAAAATAATCTAAAAAAATTTGAAAATCATTACCATGTCCCATGAGAGTGCTTGGGACAGTTATCTCAAAGGACCATCAAACCCTTGAAATTTCATTTAAAAAAAGAAACCTTGAAATTGAATGATTTTTGATTAATTTTAATAGGAAAATTAATTTATTTACCTGGAAATTTCTGCACCTTTTTTCATGTCCTAGAAATTGTGGGTGTTTTCAGTTCAACGGTTAAATTACTATCGTTTTATATAAAAAAGAGCAGTTAAATTAACATGAATGATGGTAATTAATTATAAACGTAACTAACATTTGCATGACATATTTTTATTTTATCATCATTTGATATTTCAAGAAATAGATAATGTCAGTACATGTCAACGTGCATAAATGTGATAACGTTCTAAATGGGTATTAAACTGGAATTAAAAGATTGTTTTTTGATGTTGAAGCGTATAATTAATGTGGTTTCAAATACAAAAATCCATGAAAATTAGTGCAAATATCCGTCAGGACTTAAAGTTTCATCGTTTTGTTGAATTTTTTTGTATCTCTTTCAATAACAACATCAAAGAAACCTCATCATCATTGTAACATTTTACTCCAGTTACACCATATGTTCTTTGTGTTGACACATTTTAATGGTTGTAACAATAAAGAAATTCCATAAGTTCTTTTGTCTTCATTTTACACAAAAATAATAATAATATAATACAATAAATAACAATTTGTAACACAAAGAACATATTTTCGATAATCCATCAACAAAATGCATTAAAAAAATAATGAAATTCTTACATTATTATCACGATGTTTGTTTATTCAAAAATTAAAAAATATAAAAGAAAATATACTAAATTGGAAATTTAAATAATTTTTGCCCTCCATCGATGTTTTTGGTCCCTCCATTCGCTTGTTACGATAATAAATAATGTTTATTTATTTATTTTCATTTAAAAAGTGCTTTTAAAACAAAAATTGTTTAAAAAAACATGTTATTGTCGCCTCGTGTGTCGTCACAAATCATTCCCTGTATTTTGAAAACAGTTAGATTCTAACATAAAACAAACAAACAAAATACTACAAATCACTGAACAAGATTTTAATTGAATTTATGAAAAATTATCATTTTTTTACTAAATGCATTTATGAAAGAAATGGGAAATAATAATACATCCGATGATATGACCTGTGAAAGTCACTCAATTGTAACAAAATTCTTGTATTCAAATGATATTTCAAGAGTGTTACAGTGTTGAAGTTACGATCCTGAATTCAAATTGAACTAATGTGAACATTTTTGTAACATAATTCAGACCTTTAGATAGAAATGTTACTTTAAAGTGGTCAGACTAATTTAAAAATGTTAAAAAATGATTCACTTTAATACTTAGTTTTAAATAATACAGGTGAATATAGTAACATACGTGTAGTAAGTTGTCTGGCCTATAACATTTACCATTTCATTTTCAACTATAATGTTTTATATTTTTTTAAATTGAAAGTATAAAAGTTAAAATGTATAAAAAAATATTGGTGAATTAGCGCTTTAGAGGCAAGTTATTGGTTTTTGTTCCTCTTAATAAGCTCTTGTATGCTTTTTTGATCATTTTCAATGTATATTCGAAATTTTCCTTCTCTAAAGAATTTCATGCGTATTTAGACTCCTGTGTCACATCGGGTCATAAATGTCATGCTTTTATTTTCACCCTGCCTTGCTACCCATTTTGAGAAGCTGAATGATTGTTGCTTTGTAACTTATATTAGATATTCGATTTGAACCATCGAACATCAGATTCACCCTCTCGGCCAACAAGCAGGACCAATCAATATCTAAATCTTTTTAGTACACTAAGATCGATAAGGTAGACATTTGCCAAAGCATGAAATCCAACTGACTTCCTTCAAAACTTTAGGCTCGATATTTCATTTTTTACTTATACAGTACACCTACGAATTGTCTACTATTCCTTCCAGATACCCTAACACATGTGATCAAACTTGCTGTTTCAATACACATACGTGATCATATACACAAAACTTCAAAGTAAAACATATAATTTTTCATAGTCCCACAAAACATAAGTAAAACATTAAAAGAGAACAATACACACATATTCTAACATTTAACAAAAGTGGTTCAGGTATAAATATATTAAAATTAGGGAGTTCTATTTCATATCATCGAAATACATTTTAAATTTAATCATGAGAACGGAAGTTATGTATATACCCAACATTATATCATATAATTATTAGTAAAAATGCACCTGTGTTATTATTATTTTATTTTATTACTATAAATTTTTAATATGTGAATGATTTTAAAATAAAATTAAATTTATTAGATAAAAACACAAAATATACCTACCAAATTCGTGTATTTTTTTGAATCAAGTGCTTCTTATCACAACATTTGAAATGAAAAAATAAAACAGATACAAAATATTTTTTTTTTAATTGAAAAATATATAAATTTTTATTTACACATGTTTTTTGTTGTCCAATAATTTTAATTTACAATTTATTCATTATTATTGTTATTACTATCAATATTTATATTTATTTTTTTTTCATAATTGAATCATTTCATAAAAATTTCATATTTTACTTTTTATCTTTATCGCCTATTTTAAATGTATTCGTATATTTATTTCTAAGTTGATGTACTTTCATTTCATTTTAAACTTAATCTTAATCATAATATACATTAAATTTATATATTTACTGTAAATTTCTAGTTAAAATCATTATCTAATTATATATTCTAGGTATTTGTTATTATAATAATTTTATCATTCGTAATTTATTTTACAGAAGCTTTTATAAATTACTCATCGAATTCCTTTTACTTCTGCGGTATGTCGGTCACAGTGAAATTGAATATTAAATGACTTCTTATTTGTGTAATTATTACGACTAATTATTTGGAAGAAATGTGGAGTAACTTTTTTTCATTTTATTTAAATGTGAAAATAATCCTATTTAAATTAAATTTTGATTTAAAAAAAAAATTAAGTCTTGTGTTTGTGTATTTTATATTTTTTATGTTAAATTTAGATATAAATAATTTATTTCATTAAAATAATACGATTTTTAAATAATTTCTAATGAAAATGCATTTTAGATTTAAATAAAATAAATTAGAAGAAAAAATGGAATGATTTAGTTTTTTTTTTGATTTAGTACCCAAAATAAAATTCAAAGAAGTTTTTTTTTATATTCTAAATTAATTGATAAGAGTAAATTTAAACTAATATAAGAGAAAAAATTAATTTAAATAATTTTTTTAAAGAGGCACTTTTCTTTTCACAATAGCTGTCTTCATATGGGAACACAATAAATGTTTCAATTTTATTTTTATAGTAAGATTTATAGTTTAAAGAATGTTTAAAAAACGATTAAAAATTAATAAAATATTTGTATAAGATTTATGTTGCAACTTGATGAGTCAGCTCATGATGTGAAATTAGATCGTATTTTTTTTTTGTTAGTTGTGTTGTTATAATGAATGTCAGTAATGCTGACTATGGAAAACCCTGTTATTAAATTTCTCAAGAAGAAATGTCAAAATCTCATTTTTTAGCGTTTATACGACTATAGACTGTATGTATGGTTCATTTCTAGCATGCAAAATATTCTAAAGTTTTTATGGTATGCGCTATAGAGGTATGCGTGTCTACGAGGCTAAATAACATTTTTACTTTATTCGATCAATCAGTACCGATCGAGACTTTGATGGATGAGGATGTTTTTTTATTTTTTTTCTAGAGTTTTAATTTTTAAAATCCAAATTCGGTAAGAAATTTCACTATTTTATTTTAATTTTATCACAATTTCTCCTCTTAAACAGCAAAATAAGTGAAAAATAAAAAAAAAAAATAGTTATAAGTGAAAAATAAAAAAAAATTAATTAAATGAAAAAAGTTAAATTACAAGTGTGAGAATATAAAGTATTGAAATTATTTTAATTTTGCCACTTGAAATTGAATATTTTTTTTCTAAACTCTAAATAAAATTTATTTTTATAGAATTTAAATATTAGGTTTTACTTTAAAATTAAAGAATTTATTTCACTTTATTTTGCTGTAAAAGACGAGAATTTGAAATAAAATTAAAATAAAACAATGAAAAATACTTGCCATAAAAATGAACCATAAATCGGTGTTCATTTTGATACTGAAAAACTTGGAATATTCTCAGCTGTTTTCTCAATAAGATCTCCATAGTAGTATTATTGAAAGCTCATTAAGCTTTCATTTGATTTCTCCTTGAGAAATTCTGCAGGGAACAATGAAATGGTTTGTTTAAAATATGACAAGTAAAGTACAGTTCCGTAAATGAACTGTTAAGTCTCGGTTCAGAATAACTGAAATGAAATAATTTGAAATTAAAATGTAACTTTATATTGATATGGATTAAGCGCATTTTCTTATTATCTGTCAAATTTTTGACATATGAAAAAAATTGTGACAAGTAGTGTCAAATTTCAAGACGAACTATGACATTTATTAGTATATAACTTCAAATTACGTATATCCATAAGTCTATAGATACTCAAATGATGCAATTTCATTTGACATTTGACGTTTGACATTCAAAATTTTGAAGTTTTTGTATGTGTATCTATACAAACTAAATTTCAACAGCTTTTCACTTGAAATTGCATCCAATGAATCTTGACAGTAAACTTATTTCATCAATTTTATTTTGACAGATAAACGTCAAATATAAAACGGCCCCTAAATCGTCATTTTACTCAAAATATCACATTTCATTTAACAAAATTTAAGTGAAGGTTAAAAGAAACATGTTTTTTGTTTCTCAATCTGAATCAAAGGATATTATTATTATTTTTTTACGCTGAACGTAATTTAATAAGTTTCAATCATGAAATTACAAATAAAGTGGATTAAAATTGAAATGAAGGGGCTTAACTTATTAAAAAACCTAAATCTTGATTACTTTTTATGACACTCAGTTACAATTTCTCTATTGTGTTTAATTCAAGAAAAAAAATCAAAAAGTTAATCTAAACAAACAGGAAATGAAGTAAAAAAAAATAATTGTAATTGTTTATAAGATAATTTTCTTCATCATTTACTCGTTCATTCATGAAATGAAGAAAAAAATTAGATAAGAAACATCAAATCTGATTGCTTTTTAATGAACCTTAATATTTTTGTCAAGAATTCTTCTTCTTCAAGTTTTTTGACTACCTTATACATTACTAACTAGTGTCTGTAGTATAATATTTTAAATGTTTGCCATATGTCTTCAATTTAACACTACACAGAGCCCTTTCATTGCTTTCAATTCCAATTATGTTACATTCAAAATACGATCGAGCCGAACAATATGATACGGTATCAGTTACTTTATTGTAAGTATTAAAATAAATTATAATAATAAAATGTATACCAAATATAGAATTTGTATTATGTGAGTAGAGAATTTTATATACATATCATTATTAGTCACTAAAAATTAAATAGTATGCATGATATAGAGTAGAATTTTGTATTTGCTTATTGCTACCTAATTTGAATTTATGCGTCGCGTCGTGTAATTTATTTACTTCACTTAAAATTATCTTATATTTATATATAAATATTTTTTTTACGGCAGTATAAATTTTCTTTTTAATTTTTATTTCTTTGTTTCAATTTTTTTTTACCAATCAATTTTGTTAAAAATAATAATAACAATTCAAGTTTGTCTAATCGTGGTTTTTTGTTTTCTTTTCTTTCTTTTCATGAGTTGTCTAAATTATTATTATTATTATTTTCAAAATAAAATTAAAATAAAAACAAGATATTGTTTCTGGCTACTTATTTTTTTATTTTTACTATTAGCTGCTGTGTATTATTATTATTGTTTATTTTTTTTGTTGTAACTTTTCTCAATTCAATAAGAAATCAATGAGAAACACATGTGAATAAATGTTGTCTGTTATTTTTTTTTTACTACAATAATGTTTGTAAATTAAAATTAATATATTGTTATGAGCTCACATGCATTTTCATTATTGAATGTGTAACGATCACGACAAAATTCAATGGAATGAATGATTAATGGAAATTCAATGTGACATGAAGACGTTAAAATTAAAAAAAAAAAAAAATAAAAACTTATAATAATATGATATGAAGTCAATCATTGTGGTATGTTATGTTAGTTATTTTTTTTGTTTTTAATTTAAGAAAATGCACGTATAATGAGAGTAATTTATAGATCAATTTATTTAGTTCAAAGTAAATTAGTTGAAAGATAAAATTTGAAAATACAAAATGTGTGTGTGTGTTGTGTGTTGGAATCAATTAAGAAACATGTTTTTTTGAAATGAATTATGATTATTAGTGTAAGAACTGGTTTTTAGGGAGATTTTGAGTTTTTAAAATCACTTTGAGCACCTTAATTACAGATAAAATGAAGATTTTTTCTAATATTATACAAAACATTTAAGAAAAGGGTCCTTTTTATTGAAAAATGTCTTTGAAAGCTTTTTGAAGTCAGTGAGCTTTCAAATTTGACAGCTCTATTGGCTAAATTTCAAATAACCTCAAGTTTTGATGATTTTTGTGTCACTGTCAACTTGCTGTCAAAATGACACTTCATTCAGGAACGTAAATTCAGCTTTGACCAAAAAGCTGTCAAATGAACATCAAGGCAACTGTCAAAGTGACATCAATTTAAAATTTTAACTGTCAAAATGTCATATACAAAGAACTTCTTTTGACGTTTATGTTGAATAGAAACTTCAAAAAATTTCTAATGTCAAGTGACATTCAAAGTGTGAAGTTGAGATAAAATGTCATTTGTCATTTTGAAATTTAACTGTCAAATTTGACATCCATTAATCGTTAGAACCCTAAATTTTACATAGTTAAACTTTTGAATCTTCAAATCAATCCTAAAACCAGCAAAAAATTAGGAACGTTAAAATTCCATTTAGAACTAAAGTCATAGAACTTAACATCAAATAATAATGAATATTCAAATTTGTTTATCTCTCTTTTCATTTCATTTCTAAATTTCATATTTCATCACCAAAGGAAGACGTGAATATCATATTTACACAATTTTATTTTTATAATTCTATTTCTTGTTTTTTTTTTTTTTTAAATTTCTGTTACATTTTAAACTGAATACAAATAACATGATGATGGTGATAATAATCGTAAAGTTTCTTGACCCATTTACCAATAATGTCCAGTGTGTATAAAAAAAAGATAAAATTCAAGTTTTCTTATAAGATGAAAAATACCTTTTATGAGTGGTATCTCATGTAAAATCGATGCATTTAACAAAATGACACAAAAGAACAATTGTAAACATAATATCAATATAAAAAATATGAGCAGTATTCGGGACAGCGCATGACTTATAAGTGGTATTAGACCGGTTTTTTTATGATGTTTGTTTTTTCACTGTCCATCTCTCTTTCGTACACATTTTTTTTTCTCTAGAATGAAATGTCTTGTGTTTTTGTCTTTTAAAGTGGTTTTCTTCACTTTATTTCATTTGATACGCATTACAATTCCATAGACGGACGACGGTTTTAAGTGCAATAGACGAGTAGTATTCTGTTTTCTTCCATATAAAGTGTGTGTGTGTGCGTATAAAGACACGAAGAAGAAGAAAAAGAAAAAAAGTTATCGGTTTATAACAATCGGATTAAATACTTGACATTTAAAAGTTTATTTGTAAGTTGTGTCCAATTTTATTTAATAGTATGGCAATCAGGTTTTCAATTTTATTATTATTGTTATGATTTTATAGACGCGCTACATCTTCATTATTTTATTACTATTTTTTATTTTATTTATTTATTTAGTATGGATCACGCGTATGCTTATTTTATTTTAAATTTAATACATTACAACAGAAAACAGTGACAGCAAATTGTTGCACGTCTATAGAACAGTAAAAAAATCAGAAAAAGAAATGTGTATCAAATGTAATCAGAATGAGAAATGATTTTGAAATTTAATTCTATGAATGGATGAATGATGAATACAAAACTGATTGGATGACTATGAACTTAATTATTGAGTAAGCTGTTATAAAATATAAAATGAAATGTAAAAAAAATCTTAATTGATTGAGTCATTTGATAAATTATACATAGATTTTATGAAATAAATATTTGTGTTATAAGTTTTTTTTTGCACTTAAGAAAAACTTTAATTGGATCATCGAATTTTTTCCAAGCGTGTCACTTTTGACATGAAATTTTTCGATTTCGAGTCATAGGATTGGATTTTGGTTCCACAAGTGGCTCATGACCATATGATAAAACGACCAACCTTCCGATTGGTGGTCGATCATGTCGCGTCATCCTCAAAACTACATCGTCCAGTGCCTAACTCAGTTCAAAAACTTTTCAGATCAATTAAAAATCTTAGATATGGACTCGTTTCAATAAAAATTAAATGCTACGGAGGTCCACGCATAGGCTTAAAGGTCGATTTGAACCAATCACAGTCAAAATACTCAACTGATATTGAAATTTCTACTTAATCCATTCATTTTACATCCCATATAACCAGTTCATAGTTCATTAAAGCCATAATCCACATCCTACAACAAAATTGAATTATAAATTTACGATAATCTGAAATGAAATCCATTTCAATGTCCCATTCATAACACAAATCTCCGGATTTCAATGTGAAACAAGAAAAATACTCATAATTTTAAGTTATATCTCTTATATTTAGCTTTTGTGTATAAAAGGTTAGCAATTGTAATAAAGTCACACCCATGCATAAATCGTTGTCATTTCATATTACTAAACAATAGCTTTACTTTGACTATGGGTCATAATTCGAGTGAAAAATACGAAAAAAATTCATAATAATGGACATACGTGTGTATTAGATTGAGAATTTAGCATATTTTTTCATTGTATGTTAAATTTTTATAATAAAATACACTTAAAAAAATGTTTTTACTAATAACTAAAGGCAATAACTTTCTTAGTACGAAAAAAATTGTGTACTGTTTTAATTAAATTTTTGTTTTGTATTTTTTGTATTTTTTTTTCTTCTTTTCCTTTTAATTGTAATATAATAATGAGACATTTTCATGTCATATTTAATGTGCGGTCATTTACACAAAAAAACGTGCTTTTCTAAAGAAATTTCATACATTGCAAATGCTTATTTATGAATTGTTTTCAATTCAAAGCTACTGACTTTTAAAACCGTAAATTGTTTTGTTGTAACATTGTCATAATGTCATATACAGAAAAAAAAACATAAAAGAAAATAAAAAAAAGACTTGAAATGGAATAACTTGAGATAAAAGTTAATAACCACATCATCTTATACATATCCGAGTGATTCCGAGAAGTGAAATATGATTCATCGTCATACAAATAAGCGGAATTTAGTTACACAGCTAAATTGTGGTAAAAGGTAAAATATTATTGGTAAATGAGTCAAAGAAACGATGATTTATGAAAATTTACATGGAATCGAGAGAGAGATTTTATGTCACAATAATATTAAATTTAATTGAAAATTTGCATTTTTTGATGATTTTTTCATTTTTATTTTAACCACATTTTTTATGACTTATAACTAAACTTATAGAAATTAATCGGGCGGCATCATTTTATTAAATATTTTATTTATATATTTTCTTATCTATCAATTTATTATTATACAAATACACTTAGGCCAAGCAAAGTCTTTTCTACTTTTCCGGTTGATTTCGTTTCAAAAATCTTGGTGGGGGGGAAAGTATATATACACTCAGGAGTATATTTTTACAGGAAATTGTTTTTTTTTTTAATCATAAACTGTTCATTTTTTATTGTTACATAACCTAAAATTCTTAGTTTTTAATGTTTTAAAATATTCTGATAGTTTTTTACCGGGCAAAAAAAATTTAAAAACAGTATTTAATGAATATATTTCGGTGTTTGGTAATTTTTTCATAAGTATAATGATTATTTTTTTTCATATAAATTTAAAACGGAATATGACGAAATTTGTGATATTTTAAAAATTTTATCAAAAAAAAGTAAAATTTCTTGTTCAAATGTTTATAGCGAAATTTTTGTACATAATTCTATAAAGCTATACGCATTTGAAAAGTTGAGAGTATTATCTAGCAGAAAATAAAAAATTAAATCAACAAATGGCAGCTAAAACTGTTCTGGGGAAGGAGAGAATTGAGATTTTTTTTAACATAAGAGGATGGTTGAATGATTTACATTTTTATAAAATTTGTAAAGTTAGAGAAGAAATAACATTTTTTAATTAAAAATATACTTAAAAAATATACTCCCCTTAATAATTTCGGCAAATTTTTAGTGGGGAATAACCGGAAAAGTATGAAAGACTTTCCTCGGCCTTATTATCATCATAATATTTGATATAGCAGTGTATTGGCGCTACCTATCTATTTTAGTGAATGTCTCTAGATAATATAATGAATGTTTTTTCATGTTTGTTTGTCTGTCTGTGTACAAAAAAACTGAATTATATAAAAAAATTGATGATAATAGTACATTGGTGGCATTAATTCTTATCATTTAGTAATATATATGTTTATGATAAGGAAGGGTTTAAATGTTGATTTTTTTACACAATAACATTTTTTGCAAAGTAAATAGGTGGATGGATGTTTAAATGTATGAAGTTTCATATTGAAATCATAGGACATTGATAAAAAAAATACTGGAAATGTACTGAAATTGAGTAATTTGACATGCAATCGTTATAATGAAAGGCAGTGATGAGCTTTTCAATGTTTGAACTCAATTTTTTTATAAAAATAAACACATTTCGTATGAGAGGGAACATTTTCCGTTAAATCACATGAATGTTCAAGTTCTGGAATCTATATTTTTACAGTTGATATTGAAATATTTATCAAAAACTAATTTTTCAAAGGCCTCTTTTGTTGTATTTTCGTTCAATTCCATGATTTATTCGTATCACACTGTAAATTGAAAATTTCCCCGCACTCTAAGGCCTTTCGATTCGTGATTGAGGTCCTTTACTTAGCGTTCGTTAGCCAGCCTTCAATTTCAAAGCATTCCCTGTCGCTTTTGATAAAAATGCGACTATTGGTCACACACGATCGGGTCTAGTCGGGTGGCTTACAGGACATTTTCATCTTACAGTGCATTTAATTCGTTAAAAATTATGTGTTATAAAAATATATTGAAAAAGGCCTCATCTTATCAGTTCTAATTTTATTTTTATTTTGTTTGAATTTTAAAATAATTAATTGAATATTAAAAATTTTGATTTTAAATTGATTTTTTTATTATTATTTTCTGTTCACTATCATATTTTTATAGTTTTACTTGTAACTTTTCATGTTAAAGTTCATTTTTTCATTGTATCAAAGTGATAATTAATCATTTTTTCTAACACCCAGTGAGTTATCGCTCTTAAAATGGATTACATTGAAAAAAAATGTATTTTGTCTTGTAAAACATGTCAATGACTTTTTTTTCTCATTAATTTGAATATTTATCATTAAAAAATAAGAACTAAAATTGAAATTGAAATGAAAAATAATGTCAGTGACATTTTGGAATGTAAGAATTAATTGCTAAAAATTTTTAAAGTAAATATAATTAATTTAAATACTAAAAAAATGCATTTGAATATAAAAATTTATAAGTTTAGAAGCTCGTTTTTTACTATTTTATTATTTTCATTATTATTTGTATTAAAAAAAATTATAATAATCCTTAAAAACTAGAATCACGTTTTTCTTATAAAAATTTTATTAAATTATAATATATTTTGTAATATTATTTAATTTTATTATTACTATTATAATAAATTTTTCTTCCGTGTTCAATATACATCATATTTTTCGTCTGATTATTTAAATATTTAATAAAGTATATTTCATTTATTATTATTATTATATTTGCTTGTAAATACGATTCGCTGATAACAAAAATACTTTTTTGTTTTACTTGTGTAAATTTAATTATTATTTTTTGGATGACTCACCATCTTTCCTTGTGAAAACGCGTCGATTTTTTGTAATGAATTTTATTGTTAGTCATTTCTTATCATCTCAGGTTCAATTTTATGATTAATAGTTGCTGCTGCTGCTTCTGATTATTTGTAAGATGTGTTGATAATGGATTTTTGTTTATTGTTTCGTTTAAAAAATATTTGTAATTGAATTTAATTGAATCTGGAATAAAGAAAGTTTAAATAAATATTGGTTTGTGAGATTTTGTTATTGATAAATTTAAAGGAAAGTGGTTTATTTTATTTTTGTAATTGTAATAATAGAAGAAAATTTATTTTAAAACAATAATGTTTAAGTAAAATTAGGGGTGCGCTGTAGTTTGAGAGTGTTTTCGATTGATGGAGGTGATCGGATTCTGGAATTTGAACTTATTTTGCATAAAAGTATCGAAAATTTATGTCAAATTCAAAATGAGTCGCGCAATCATGCAATCATTTTTTTCCATAAAAAGTGTCACAAATGCGATATCTGACCATCATCTGAGAGATACAAGTTCCTTCTTCAGGTTTTCTAAGTAGGATTGAATCCGAGGGAATTTAGAATCATATATGCTTAAAGTTTAACCCAGAAGACGTCGTTTTCGGAGCGAATAACTTCCCAATGATAAGTGTGTCGATGACGCGTTCATTCTACAGCGCATCCCTAATTGAATTTTATCTTCCAAGATCTAAATTAAATGTAAACAAATAGAAATTATGCATCCAATTTTATAGTGTTTAATATTTATATTAAAATCCAATTTTAAAAGCATAAAATCGGTTTTAAATTCGCTCAAACCACATGTGTTTACCAATTTTTTTATGTTGATTGTGGAATTGTTGTAATGATGCATATAAAAAGCAATATTTCAAATGTGAGAGAAATGCAAACATCCTGTAGATGTTTTTGTTAAACAATTTTTTTTTATTTTACTTTGAATGTGTGTAATTATGTTTCCCTTTAATCTTCTCACTACATATTTACAAATAAATAAACAAACCAATTCACGACTAATACCAAACTAACCAATGAAACACGCAAAAATCTGTTCATTCATTCAATTTTATCAGCATTTCTTCGGTATTAAACTAACATAAATGTAGAAAATAACAGTTTATTTATTTTTTTAACCTTTTTTTCGTATTTTATTTTAGAATATATTCAATAAACACATTTATATATTGCATTAAAATGTGTGTATACAATTGGCAGCTTGGCCGCGTAAAACCACATGCAAAGTTACATGAAACCAAGAATGATTTTTATATTTTTTTTTCAATACAATGTATTTTTTTTTTTTGTAAAAAAAACAAGTTAATAGAGAAAAAATTGTTACTTAGCAACTAAAATAAACAATTTTTATTGTTTTTTTTATCATTGAGGCAATGTATCGATACAGAACCCTTCACATTTTTTATTGTAACCGATTTTTTTTATTAATGTATTTTATTTTATATTTTTTTCAGACTATACAAACAATGACTTCAGCGAAAAATGCTTGATAAAAGTAAATAAACAAACAAACTTAACTTTGAAAAGGGATGTGAAGAAGAGTGGCGATGATGTGTCAAGATTTGATAGAAAACAGAATAATTAAGTGGTTATCCGGTGACTTGTGTAAGGAAATTACAAGGGGTTTATTTGATTGACATTTCAGGAAATCGTTATCAGGTACAAAATTTTTGGATGTAAGAGTTCAAATGTCTTAATTTCTATTAAAATAAGTTAAATTTAACCGGATTTTAATGTTACACCTTCAGATTGAAGTTAAATTTTGTCTTGAAAGATCCTCAAACTTTGCTGATTCATTATTTTGCATTTAAATACAAAAAAATTTACATTTAAAAACATTTTGTTATAATACAACAAAAAAAGAGCATTGGCAGACATTTAACAAAATGCAGAATATTTGAATCATGTGAAGAGGAAAAAATTTAAATACTTTTTGAATCAGACACAAACATATTTTTTTTTTTTGCTTCTTTGAATCATTTCATTTATAATAAATATCATTTTAATGCTTTTATACGTGATCAAGATTAAAAACAATTAAGAAACGGTTTGATTTTTATTATTAAAATATTTCATTTCATTTCATGTATAATGGCGTCAGTTTATACCATATTTTTATTTTGATTAACATTCATACTCAAATTATTGTAAAATTAACGTTTTTCTGCAAAAAAATCTGCAAATAAATGGATATTTTGGCACCGTTTATGGCGTGGATCGAAATCTGATGAACATTTTTATATTTTGAGTGTATTTCGTGACAAATTGAACAAAAATTTGATGGAAATAGGACACTTGTGGTCTGTCTTGGTTCATTTAATGCATGAAAATGCACTTTCTCATTTCATTCATGGTTACTTTTTCCTTTAAAGTTCTCTGAATTTCATTGATTAAGGTTTTTTCGAGTACAAATTAAAAATTTATTAAATAAATAACAAATTTTGAATAAAATAAATTTTAAGTAAGCATGCAGAGAGAATAAAAATTAATTTAATAATAAAATTCAAGTACCCATTCTAATATTTTTTAATAAGTGAATGAAATTTAAAATGAAAGGTTCTATTAAAGTATCAAATTCAATGTGATTGCTGTGATGAGGGCTTGGTCTGATTTTATTTGAAATTTTAAACATAAATCACAGAATTCAAATAATTTTAAAAGTAATAACAATAATGAGTGAATCAAAGTAACAGAAGCTAAATGATTGAAGTGTAGTGTTAAATGGAAATGTAAAAAAAAAATAACACACTCATAAATATTTTTTGTGTTCTGTTAAATATTTTTGTTTCCATTGAATCACATGAATGAAAATATTGTATGATATCTTTTGTTCTGCGTCCAAATTTCATTATTATTATTATTATTATTATTATTACAAAATCTATAAGGGTTTACTGTTTTGGTACTTTATTCAATATTTGTTCCAGTTCTTGTGTTTGTATTAACAGAAAAAACTCATAAAAAGCAAAATTACTCACATAAATCAAAAAGAAGCATCAAATTACATTTCTGGGGTTTGTCTTAAATCTATTCATTCATTTATTGACATACATTGTGAGTGTAATTCAATTTTCGGGGATTAGACAGTCTCATTGTGAAACTTATATGAAAAGTGTGATTGAATATAAACCGGGTTTTTGTTACGTTAAATGACTCAGTCTAATGATTCGTAACCCACATCGATATGGATCAAACAACCCTGTGTATATGTGTGTCTTTTTTTTTCTTCCCCTTGTAACAAGAATTTTGAATTTAATTTGTTTTAATCTCAGTGTTGTTTACATTAAAATATTGCATTAGGATTGTGAACGGGTGTGATGTTACAATTTTTTTTCTATTTGTTTACATTTTTGTGTAATCTTTGAGGATAGATAAATAATGTGAAGAGGAAGCATAGGCAATAAATTAAAAATTAATCACTTACCCAAACAAAGAGAGGTTCTTTGGTGATATTTGAGAGTTGAATTTGCTATGTGGTGTTGTTGTTGTAAATTTTGAGTATTTTTGCATTGGTGTTACTTTCCTCGTACTTAAATTCTCCATCCATCATCATCTACATTTGATTCTTCATCGGAGGGCTCTTCACCATACATATCGGCTAATTTCCGGAATCTTGGTCCGAAGTTTGATAGATAATTAAAACTGAGATCACCTTCGTCTGTACACGAAGCTAAACTTGATAGTGAACCCGTACTATTACCATCACCTTCATACGCATAATATCGTACATCATCATTTGGATAGGCATCTTGATCTTTATCACAGGCATCTTTTTTATCTGTTAAAAATGCACCAATATCAGGCACTTCATGTGCTTCTTTTTGTCTATAGTCTTGCATATATGGTTTGTCTTCATAAATCGGTGGTCCACGTAACACATTCAAATCATAATCTGTATCACGTTCGCCACCACCTTCATCTTCATAATTAATGATCGTTTCTCGAATATCATCAATATCTTTACTGTCCATCCATCCATCATTATGACGTTTGTGTACGACAACAGCAAGTAATAAAATGATTAATAATGCAATACAAACTAAAATTGCTATAAGGAAATTCCGATCAACACCAAATGTTGATGCAACAGCCATTGAACGTGTACATCCTGGATCAACATTTTTCGCGAAAGCAGGTTGACCCAAATTGTATGTCTTATGGTTTACAGTTAAATTACGTATACAACCAGTGTATCCAGTACTTTGTGGAATGTGTGTCCAATTAAATGATCGTCCTAATAATTCCATATTTGCAGCTGAGCCACCAAGTTGTAATGGAGCATTTACATTTAGGAATTCATTTGCGCCTAGTGGTGCTCCCAGACTCATACATGTTGATAATTTACAGTTATCCACAATCATTTCGATTCCAGTTCTTTGTAATTTTATTTCAACTTGGTATCCTTTACCTGGTTTCAATTGAATATGATTATGAACAATTCGCACAGCGCCAGTTCCGTAATCAACTATCAATACAGGGTAATAGTCTTTTAATTCGAGTGCGAGGAAATCTTGTACAGGTAACAATGAATTGTAACTCAATGGACCAATGTACATCACTAATCCATCTTTTCTAACAGGAGAAACTTCCAAGTTGATCACAGTTACGTTACAAGCACTTACTGGTGGATACATGGCAAATCCATTACCGTAGAATCCGATTGAAATGAGTTCACAATGAGGTCCTTCAAATCCATCAGGACATTCACAACCGTCATTAAATGGAGTACCTCCATTCATACATGTGATATCCGGTTGTTCTATGATACATTCACAAATGGCTTGGTCATATGCCTCAACACCCACGAATGATGTTGTATTTGTGTAAACAGCCAGTGTTCGTTCAGAGTATTGCAAGACACTAGAACACGAAGACCCACCTTGACATGCATTACGTTCAATTAAACATTCGTCAATTTTTATCATGAGCATTTTCATATTCAGATCATTTTCTAATTGGCCTTGGCGATGTGCAATCATTCCATTGAGTTTTTCTGGCTCGTAATACGGACTTCCATGAGCAGAAAAACGCACATCAATCTTTTTGGGATCTTTTGTATCAGGTTGATATACAGTAAAGACATCGACATTGTCTGTGCTTATATTGAACATATCAGCGAGGTATTTTGTAAGTTTTTCTTTTGGACTTGGACCCATATCATAACGAGGCATAATAAATTCTTCAGCTGTCATTCCATAAAAACGAATTGATCCACTTTTACGAACAGCCTCTTCGGGAATTTCCCTCACAGTAACTTCAACTGTGGCATCGACTTGATGTGGAGCAATTACAGCTGATTGTTCATACACAGAAAAGTCAAGGATGTAAACGCCATTTCGTGTTCCATATCGCATTGTAATTGTTCCATCTTCTGTATTTAATTCAAAATTATCATGAGCACGTCCATCACGCCAACTGAACGATTTGTCAGGTAAATCCCAATCATCAGGATCATTTACATAAACTCTCCCGATTTGTGTATCAGGTGCTTGTCCCTTAAAGTTATACACAAAAATCTTACTTGACCCTTCTTGCATTGCATTATCATTCTCATCACCAATAATCAAATGTAACATACTGACATTTCGTTGTGGTGGCATTCCATTGTCACCAATTAAGATTGGGATAAAAAATTCCTTTTGCATTTCCCGATCAAACATTCGTGTTGAATGCAGTTCATTCCCTGTTATCTTAAATGAGCTCAAAATATTTTCATCTCCATGTTGATCGAGTTGGAAATGAAATGGAGCTCCATTTTTCGGCTCATCATAATCTTGTGCTGTTAATTCCACAATTTTACCAGGTTCACGATTCTCATACCACACAATTGGCATTTCATTTGATAAAAATGGTGCATTATCATTGATGTCATTAAGTGAAATTGTAACTTCAGCAATTGATCGCAAGCCATTTCCATCTTCATCGACAGCTTCCACGAAAATCTGCCAATTTTTAAAACCATTTGGTGGATCACGATCAAGAGGGGCTTTCATAGATAAACAACCACGATTATCAATATCAAGTAATTGTTGTTGTTCCATTTTTGTAATTGAATATTTAATGTGTTGTGGTGCATTACGATCTTTTATATCTGGATCATAGGCTTGAATGACAACAACACATCCTGGCTTGATACTTTCTTCCTCTGCCACAGCAACATATGTCTGTTCACTGAAAATCGGTGCATTGTCATTTACATTTGCAATTTTTATCGTTACAGTTGCATAATCATCATAAATACCATCAAAGGCACGTATTTGTAATGTGTAATTTGTTATTTTTTCATAATCGAGTGCATTGTTGACACGAATTGTTCCCGTATTATCAATATTAAAGGCATTGTCGATATTCCCTGAGGTAATTGTATAAGTGATTTGTGAAGCAACATCAATATCAATTGCTTTAACTTCGATTACAGTTGTATGTTTATTTGCATCTTCAGATACCTGTAACGATAGTTTAATAATAATAATAGGAATGTAAATGTGTTTATTACATGTTGCAGATAATGAGTCAATATAAAATACTGTAAAAAAAACCGTGAATATCTAATGAATTTCAAGGTTTACAAGGTATTTGATTGTATTTTATTGGATTATTGTACTTATTTTTGTCATGTCTCAATAAAAATTGGGTTTTAATGTAAAGGATTAGAAAACTATGACGTCATACAAAAAATTATGTCACTCACCGTATTTGCAATATAGACATCATGTTTAAAGTTTGGTTCGTGATCGTTTTTGTCACCAATTGTAATGGCAAATACTTGTTGTCCCTGATTTGGTTTTCCAGTTTTATACAATGCTGATGGTGAATTATCTACTGCAATTACTTTGACATTATACGTATCGCGTTCTTCACGATCAAATTGCACCAAAGTTGTGATATTACCGGTTTGTTCATCGATCTCAAAAAATTCCTTATTGTCAACAAGTTCAAATGACACGATATTATTTGCGGATGTTCCATCGTTATCGAAGGCACGCACTTGCATAACTTGGGTGCCAATCGGTTCATTTTCGAGCACAGTGCCTGTATTGACTTCCGTGAAAAATGGAATGTTATCGTTAACGTCCTCCACATTCACTCGAATTGTGTATTCGGCTGATAAAAGATGGGTGTTTCGAACGACAACTGTGAGAGTGTAATCGGTGGTTTGTTCAAAATCGAGTTGTTTTCCCAGCATAATACTGAAATCGTTGCGCTGTTGATCACCGACAAATGTTTTCTTGCTATTTGTTTGTTCAGTGCGACCATTTAACAGTTCAAAGACCACATCAGGCTTTCCATCGACATTGGAGATGGCAGAAAGTGAAAAAAGTTTCTTTTGATATTCACTGAAATTCTCTTTAAGTGTGATTGTGTCACCAGATGTATGGATAATTTGAGGAGCACGTAAACTTGATCCAACTACACGGATTTTCACTTCTGTCTGTGTTTCTTGTTCAAGTTCTTGACTCTTTACATTACTAGCACGCACTGTAATTGTGTATGAATCTTCAGGTCGTCGATCAATTGGTCGATTCAAGAATAAATTTCCAGTTTCCTTATCAATTCTAAAATATTCCCAATCTTTTTCCTTCATTATTTCATATTCAATATAACTGTTATCACCATCATCTAAATCTGATGCCGTGATACGTGTGACAACTTGATTCACTTTCTTATCTTCACTCATACGTTCGTCATATTTGACCTTATCAAAAACCGGTGGGTTATCATTGACATCCTCAATTGTCACTTTGAATGTACAGACATCATCGAGTTTTGGATAACCGTTATCTGTAGCACGCACTGTAATGTAAACTTCCTTTTCACGAATTGGCTCGTCCCGATCAAAGGTGTGTTGTGTTGTGATGACACCAGATCTTGCATCTAGCCTGAATTTGGGTCTCTCGGCAGGTGCTAACACAAACTTGTACTCAATCTCATCGTTATCAATGTCGTCAGCTTTGACTTGAACTACAAAAGCACCTGGCGGTAATTCTTCCTTAACAATTGGACTGTAAGATTTACACTCTTTAAATGCTGGCTTATGATTGTCAGTTACATTGCCAACATTTCCATTTGCATTCCAATTTTGTTGTTGAATATTGGTATCATAGTTGTAAAATGCTGAGTGTTGTAGCTGTTGAATTTGAGGACCATCAAAATATGCGTCATTCTCATTTCCATAAGAACTGCTACCGGTGCTTTGTCGAATGGATCGTGTCACTGCACTTGTCATATTGCCACTTTCACTATTTTGATTCACATAACTACTATTGTTATTATTTGTTGTATTGTTTTCAATTATTTGGTCTGCTATTGTTTGACTTGATGTCAGCAGTGGTGATGAAATTAGCACAATCAGCAGTAAATTTCCCATTAGTTTTAGTTTTATTTTTAAAATTTTTGATTTTCTTAGGCACTTCATTTTGTATTATTTTTTTTTTGTTGTTGTTGTAAATTGACTGATTATTTATTTTTAATTAAAATTATATTTTTTTTGTTTTATCTCACATGATTTTGTCTTGTAGGAATTTTTTTATTGCATATTTTATTGCATTGAATCACCAAATCTAGAAGAATAAAAAAAAAATTTTTTTCACATAAATATTCAAAGCAATTCCTTTTTTTAATTTTTTTTTTCTTTGAAGATTTTTGTAAAGGTAAAAATAAATTATATTCCACAGGTAGTCGATGAATAATAAAGCGGTTGAATCACAGTCAAAAGATGACCGTTGTTGAGTCACAAACAAAGAATTTTTTGTCTATGTGTATATTTGAACTTGTTTGTATGTGTGTAATAAAATGCATTGATTCAATTTTTTTTTATCTGTATCGTGATTAATTAAATCAATTTTCACTTAATTTTAATTTCATTCAGATCTTTTTACGCATTAAATTGAACACTGAAACAATTCTCTCAATATTTCATGAAATTTTTATTATTTTCTGTAAATATTTTCATTTATTCTTTGCAAGCCATTTCTTTCCTGTTCATGGCTTTCATATTTCTTGATTTTTTTTATTTTTTACCTTTACACACATCTACAAACATATTTTTTTTTGTATTTTATTATAATATTCACCTTTATATTATTTGTTATTTATTACACACCCATGACATGCATTTATGTATGTGTACGTGTATGCATGAGTGTATAACGTATATACACGTAACAGAAGTGAATTTTTGATGTTTTATCTGTTTTCGATAATAAATGGCACGTTTTCTTCGGAAAATTATAGTTAAATCAATTGTTTATTGATTAAATTATATTTTGAACACAAAATTTCCTATTTTTTAAATGAATTTCTGTGAAATTTAACTTAAATAACACGGACTATAAATTTTATCGACGCGTTCGTTTACAAAACTGGTTTTGAACTGAATGTACATTTGACAAATAGGTGAGGTAGAGGGCATTGCGATAACTGAAAGTGTGTTTGCGGTACATGTCTGTTTTCGGAACGATTTGAAATATGAAACAGTTTGACATTAAAGTGACATAAAATCGCCATTCAAACGTGGCTGAATAAATTTTCCATATTTTTATTGAAGAATTTCAACTTAAATACAAATTTAATTAAACATTTTAATCGAAAATAATCAATTGTGAGTGTAACATTTCTTGAATAAAGTTTTATTTCAATGGAAAATGTGATAAATTTGTGTTAAAAATACATTTTAAATTTCATGGATGCCGTCTGTCTCAAAAAAATTATTAACATGATTTTTTTTTTTTTAGATGCCTGAGATCGTCAAATCTTCGTGGGCTGATGAGGTCGAGTTAGATTCCGGTGCATTGCCACCACCAACTGAAGTCATTGAGAATGGTGTTAAAATTGTGACTGAATACAAATTCAATAAGGATGATAAAAAAACGAAGGTAGTACGTACGTACAGAATTACCAAACAAGTTGTGTCGAAGAGCATTGCACAACGAAAAACATGGAAGAAATTTGGGGATTCAGTTAATGATAAGCCTGGTCCAAATACTCACACAACAATGGTATCTGAAGATGTTTACATGCAATTCATTAGCAGCAAGGAGGAAGAAAAAGCAGTTGAAGTGGATCCAGCCAAGAGTATGGCCAAGTGTCGTATTTGTAATGGTGACCATTGGTCTGTCAATTGTCCATTCAAGGGAACACAATTTGAAAAATTGTCTGAACCAGCAAAACCAGCGACAAGCACTTCCGTTGAAAGTACTGGAACTAAAACGGGCAAATATGTGCCACCATTTATGAAAGATCAAAAAGGATCGAGTCTTGGTATGCGCAACAAAGATGATACAACTGCTATTCGTATTTCAAATCTCTCTGAATCCATGGTTGAGTCCGATCTAGAAGAGTTAGTTAAGAAAATTGGTCCATACAGTAAGATTTATCTTGCAAGAGATAAGGTGAGAAATTTCCTCATTCAATCTAAACACTGATTTTTTGAAATTTTCTTTTCTTTTCAATAGAACACGGGATTATGTAAAGGATTCGCTTATGTCCACTTCAAATCAAGAAAAGATGCTGCCACAGCAATTGAATGTCTCAATGGTCATGGTTACGATCATTTAATTTTGAATGTAGAATGGTCTAAGCCTCAAAATCCAAATTAAGTGTGAGGAGTATTTGAAAGTTCATGAAAAAAAATCATAATAGAATTTGTATATTAAATTCGATCAAAATAAAGTTCTTCATAAAATTATTAAACATGGAACACCTTTGTTCGGAAATTTCAAGAAAAATAAGGTTCAGTTTTTTTCAACATTTTTTTTTATTATTAATAATAGTTCATTATCAATACTGTTTTTTTTTCTTAAAACATATTTCCATTATATAAAGTAACATAAGTAATACTATCGAAAAATCACTAAATTATTCTAAAAATTGACAAGCAAAAAGTCTACATGTTTAAAGATCTTCTGAGTTCTCTTCTTTTTTTCATTGAATCAGTAGATTATCATTTAATTTTTTAATGAAAATGTTGATCAACTTAATCAATATTTTATAACAGGCAATTTCTTCTTTATTTAAAATTATTTATGAGTCTATTTTAAAAATATATTTCATGTGTCTTTTTATTTTTTCTTCATATTTGAGAGAGAAGTTTTCACAGTTTTCCTTGATGAGTTTGTTTTGACCAGGAGTAACTTCATTCTCATCTTTTATTATTATTTTGTGTTTAAATTACATGAAAATCTAAATTAAGGCAACAATTTGTCTTTTTCCACGATAATTGGTTTAGAATTATTGATACTGGCAACGGTTGAAATTCCAGATTTTTTACCTTTGAAACTCTGCTTTGACATTCGTCCTGAAAAGTAATCCTCGATATCTTGTAAGGATTTGCCTTTTGTTTCCGGTAGGTAGAAATAGATGAAAATTGTGGCAGATAATGATATGCAGCCATATAAGATAAAGCAACCATGCTTTTCAATCACATGTGATAGGAATGGATACGTTTTAACAACAATAAACACACACAAGTGTGCACTACACGTAGTAAGTCCACCATAAATACCTCGAACTTTCATGGGATACAGCTCACCAATCATGACCCATGGTACAACGAGAAATCCTAATGCGCAACAAGCTTGAAATAGGAATAAACAGGTGACAGGTATCCATGAATTAACTGGCTCAATGCCAAGCTCATCCCATTTAAGTTTTTCTCGCATGTAAATACCAAGACCCACCATCGTCACACCACAGCCAATAAATGAGATAAATGATAAAGGTCGTCTGCCACACCTTCGTAGTGCAACACATGCAATAATTGTAAATATCAATCGAACAATACCGAGCACGAGTGTTGCAGTATTTTTATCCCAAGGTGTACCAGAATCACGGAAAATTTCGACAGCGTAAAATGTAACTGTATTGACACCACTGAACTGATATGACATGAAATAGACAAACAGGATTCCGAATGGCTTTAATGCAGATGGACTTAATAATGCTCGTACAAGATCTCGCCATGTCTCTTTTCTATTGATAAAAAAAAAAAATCATTATTAAAAAAATTCAATTGAAATTTAACAAGAAAAACTCACTCCTTAGTTTTGCTTTTATTTGCAAACGCTTGCAATTGATCGATCTCTCTGCCCAAATTGTAATTCGATCCACGTAGTTTTGCCAAGCTTTTGTATGCTGCGTCTGGTTTTGAGTGAGTTACCAGATAATTTGGTGATTCAGGCATTCCAATCATCAAAGTGAATGCGACAACTGGAATCAGCACAGAAAATGCAGCTAACCAATTCCAACTGATAAAGGCACCAAGTGTGTATTGAAACAGGACACCAACACTTATACCAACATTTCCTAGAGCTGTCAGCATTCCTCGCAGATGTGGTTGTGTCACTTCAGATGTATAGACACGAACCTAGATTTGAAACAAAATGAGATTTTTATGGAATTTTATTTAATAAAATGATTGACTTACCGGAGCTCCAACCATACCAGAACCAAGGCCACACAACACTCGTCCAGCATAAATGTATCGAACGTCCGAGGCACATGCAATAAAAAGCCATCCAATGATTAACGGTATTTCAGTAAATAACAGCGTTTTCTTTCGTCCAAATCGGTCCATAACATATCCTGACAAAATACATCCTATCGGGGTACTGGCAGATGACAGTGAGGCTGTGAACATATAAAAATGAAAGAAATCGTAAGTTACATGTTTCATTTAATTGTTGACACCCGACAAATTATGGGAATAACAAATATTATTGTTTATCGATAAGAGACGAAAAACACTTAAAATGTATTATTGCGGAAGTGTCATTGACATGCCCATTTATTTGAAAATCCTAACAATTGAATTACGTAAAAAATGTACTTAAGCAATGCAACGTTGTTGCATGCATTTTCAAGGTCTCAAAGAATCGATTATAAAAACATATGTGTTTGATCATGAAAAAAAAAGTTTGTATATCAATTAAAGTGTCATAAATTAATTGACTTATTTTCCTGAAATTTGTGCCAAGCTTTAAATTGTGACTGATGACAGAATGCGTTATGAATTTTAAATTTTGTTTATCACCTTATGGAATTTTCTTTGAAATTTTCAAAACATGTTTACACTTAATACATTTAAAATCAAAACAAATAATAAAATTTCGCAAATCTCTTGGCCTTCGATTAAATTGGTAAACAGAGAGTAAATTTCCATCTCAATTCAGAGTTTCCTTGTTACGTATTATTAACTGCAATGTTTACTTTTTAACTATATTCAGAAAAATAAAATTAAAATTTTAACAACGAAACAAAGCATAAAAATATCACCGACAACAACTTTTGTCTTATACCTTTGAGAGGTCAGTTCACTAACAGTCGTTGGCAAAATTCCCATTAAAATTTTTACAAGAAAAAAAACTGCATATGTTCAGCTTAGTTCAGCTCTGTTTCGTACACACGAATGTGGACTTGTAATTTTTGTGTCTCACGTGTTTGGATCGTGTAACCGCTTTTTTAATTTTGTCACTGTATGTTATAACTGTATATTTATTTATGGTAAATTTTTTTTGCAGGCCTTTCACTCGGATATTATGATTTTAAATTTATTTTTAGTACAAATGTAACAAATAAATGGGCAAAAATGAGATGAATTTGAATAAAATTCAAATTTTTGATCCAACAATGTCGCAAAATGTAAGGTTTTTGTAATGAACTGAAGCAAATTTGGGCATTGAAGGGTATGAAAGGCATTAAAATTGACTTTGAATTGAAATTGAGGTCTTTTATAATGGAAAAATTACATTGAAATGTGATCGAGTCCAAAGATCGCTCGATTCAAATCATTCAAATCAACAATTTTATCTAAAAGTAGTTGCCCTTTTAAAGTAATTATACAAGTTCTTATCATTTCATTCATTGATCTTCCGGACTTAAATTCTAATTTATTGCATCAATTTGTAATTGCATTAAAAACGTATGCAAATTCATGATTGCCTTGATTCAAAAATTTACGAACAAATTTCATAAAGTTCATTTCCTTTTTAGAAATTTATTTAAAAAAAAAAATTATTTTTATTTTCGCGTGTGCATATTTCTATTTGTAAATTTGATTGATAAACAATAAATATATTTCAAAGTAAAAAAAAAATTACACGTGACATTCAATGTGATAACAAAGGAAAATTTTTATCTCACCAATCCATGATGCTTGATATTCGTCAATTTTAATAGTTGAATCACTGGCCTCAAGTTGTGGAATTGCAACAGCACTAAACCCAAATATTAAGCCAGTGTTGACAGTTGCGAGATTTGCAATAAAGGCGACAACAACTTGACGTAGGGCTTTGCCTCGTTCCTCCTTTTCATTGTGGCGTGTGAATTGGGATTCAACTGTGACGACAGTCTTTTTGATATTTGTTGATGTATTATTAGAACTATTATTATTATTATTAATACTACTGTTATTTGTTGTGCTATTGTTGTTGGGTGGAGGTGATGATGCCGCAGGTACTATTTTTGGCGTTGTTGCATTTGTGTTGCTAACAAGAACAGCAGAATCTTGTCTGTAAAGGAAATACAAATGAAAGAAAAAACAAAGGAAATGTTATTTTTGACTTGTAAACATCGTAGTAAGTGTAAATTATGGGTAAATATTCAATAAATTTTTCATATACATTGATTGTTTATTTGTTTAATTGAGTGTTTAAAAGTAGACATGAATGAGCAACAGCTGCTATTTTCTTAATCATTTTTAATTTAGAAACTATTTCAGATATTTTCAAGGGAATTGATTAGATTGACGGTTTTTTGCGCAATAGGACGTTCAACATTGTAACAATTAAGCAAAAAGTCAATATACTAGATTCAAATTTAGACGGCGCGGCGGTCATTAAAGTCTGTCCTCAGACCATCAAATGACGTAAGCTTTTATGAAGTCATCCCAAAGAGACGTGAATCTTGTGAAATGACTGAGTCAGGGCAAAGAGTCTATTTGAATATGAAATTTCAACCAAAACCCCATAAAGGTCCTTATGACATTCGAACCTCCCTTAAAAATCTCTTGAGCTTGTTATCGAGCCTCATTATACTAAAAATAACTCACAACATCTTAAAGTAAATTGACGTAGGTGAAAATTCAAATTCACACCTACCAAATTCAAAAAAATTTTCAATCGTCAACGTCTCGATGAATCAATAATAAACAATTTACTTTTCATTTTTGATTGTTATTGATCGTGTAGGTACCTCATTCACACAAGTGCTAACTGATAAGATAATTAGTGATAAAATCAATGCACACACATTGCTTATCAAAGAAACATTTTTATTTTTATATTGTTATTATTATAATTAGATCATGGTGTTAAATGAATGAATGTTTCACTCATGTACAAGGATTAGTTTTGATATATTTTTTTTTCAAGTGTGTCGCATCAAAAGGCCACTCAATTCTTTGAAATCTGGATTAAATTAATGTCAAACTGTTACCAAGCAAATTTCGCACTTTTATGAGTTTAATGGCTCAATTCCTGTATTTTTAATAGTTAAAAATTAGATTTATGACCAAAAATTAACATAAACTGATTAAAAATTTTACGTCATTTAAAGCATGTTTCAAAGTTTCTTGTTCTCTTATCAAAAAAGTGTGCTTTATGTGTCTTATTATGATTATCATTACAATTATTATGAATTATTATGAATAGGACAATATCATTTTTATGGTCACGTGCTCTATAAATGAGGTTATACCTATCCCGAGTATCATTTTTTTTTATAATTATCAATCAATTTATTAATAATTGATGTGTGTACACACTTTTTTTTATTCTTTTATGATGTTGATAATAATAATTTGTAATAAACGGAATTTGTAGTAAAAAAATTAAGATATCACTGATACGATCGATTCAGTTAATTTTTTGCTGGCCAATCCGTTGAAAGTAAGTCAATTTCAAGTGAAATTCATGTAATTTTATTGTTTTATTGAACTGATATAACATTCAAAATGAATTAATAATTTAATGACTTTTTTTAATTTCAAACTGGTTTTGTTTACGTTAAGTCTGAGAATCGTAAAAACTTTTATAAAATAAAGACTGATAAGAACGTTTAAATTTTGTGGCTTTAGATTATAAAAATATTTTTTTTTTGTTAATAAAATGCGTAATTTGTTAACATTTAATCATTTTTGTGTTTGCAAATTCCTAGGAAATGTGATTTGAGACCGGTAATTTCAAATTTCCATACACAGGCCATTCTTAGACTATGAGAATTGAAAAAAACCCGCTAAGAAAGCAGATAAGAATGCCAGACCATGAATTTTCTTGAAATGAGCACGCAAAACTTCAAAACAGCTGTATTCAGTTGTAAATATTTTGAATAAACATTACTCGCATAATATTTTCCTCTCATTATTTATTTATTGTTTATAAAATTTAATTTAATATGAATCATTTGCACTGTAAATTGATATCGACCCTTAATGCATCTCGCAGTGCCACACTCTGCTTTTACGAGTCATTGCAATAAATGCGCTTGAAATTTGATCCCATTAACACCCTTTAAACTCTCAGCTCAGGATCCCAAATACGTAGTGAACCGCCGAGCACTGAAGTGCGTTTTCAATTCACAGTGTGTATTTAATCAGCTTCAATCCACACATATATTGACTCGAATTTTTAAGTATTTTTTATCAATTGAAATACTTGTGCAATTTAAATTAAAACTTGGTATTGTTATTCTTCTTATCATTAATTTTTTTTTATCAAACCCCTAAATGCTAGTCATAATACAGGAATTGATAAAGTTAAAACAATTTCAAAATCGCTGATTCTCACGAATGTGAATATAAATAAAAATTGATTCTCACTTCAGCATTGTAGCACATTCTAATTTCATGTCAATTATCTTTTTTTTTAACTGTTTCATTCAAATTTAACTGAGTTTGCTTTTTTTATTTTTACCTTGCCATTTTTTATCTGTAAAAATTTTGTTAAGGTACTTTTCCAGTTTATATTAATTTTTATTTAAATATTTTGATTTTTTTTATTTTATTTTTAGAAATATTCAGTTTTGACACATTAAAATTAAAATGAAAGAAATTTCGTTCTGTTTCTTTTTATTCATTTAAGTTCTTTCTTTGATTCACTTTGTCGGTGACTTTCTTTTATGTTAAAAATCGAATTTTATTGTCACATTCTTTATGTGATTCAAGAATACGATGCGATAAATTTAAAACGCATAGATATGAATTTGAAATGGTCTCTTCTTCTAGGAATCATTCATTCAAATTATTTTTTTTTAACTGAACATCTGTAATGATTTGGTTTTCATTGAGAATTTCTGAAGAAATCTGTCACTTGACTGAATTTAATTCAATTTCTTATTATTTTGCATTGTCTTGTGATTTAAATCGTTTTTTTATTGTAATAATAATAATTAGTCACTTTTTCTTGGCAATTATTTTAAATTTATGTAACTTTTACATGAAAAGAACAAAGACTGTGATTTTCACTCCTTTCTAGTCACTAGAAATTTATTCACTTATTGTGAAATGTTTTTTTTATTCCTTACAATGTATTGTAAAATTGAAAATAAACGTTCATGACGAGTGTTCATTGATATATAGGAAGGAAGATAAAATAATTTTATATAACTTTTAAATTATTTTTTTGATAAGATTTTGGCAAAAAAAATATCAAAGTCCTTTTTTTTCTTATTATTAATAAAAATTTATTATGACTTAATTTTATTTTACTATAAAATTAATGTTACACTTCAAATTTTAAACGTTTTATCGATAGGCCGGCTATTGAACAACTGATATAATTTCGATTTGTGTTAACGATTTAAATTCCACTAACCGATTAATATATTGATGTGTGTACTTGTCTTATTATTTCTATGTGAGTTCATATGTTGCACCAAAAATAATAAAAATATATCAGTACAATTTGTATGCTTAATGAAATTGTGTGACTTTCTGTGACAACACAAAAATTTGTAATGATGAGTATTATAAGTTATTTATTTACATTCTGTGTTCTCTGGTTATTAAATGTATGATGATAGATTTTTATTCGAATATATACAAGTCGCGTGCTGTTTATATGTTTGTATGAAGATATTTCCTTTTGTGTTGTTCATTTTTACTATTTTTTTTTCTTTTCTTTATGATTGAGAGTACTCTATGAATTTCAGAGATGTTACTGAAATTTTTAATTGGAAGAAATGTTAATTTTATTATTAACTTTTTATTTTGGTTTTTTATCTTATCAAACTATTTTCTATTTTTACCCATTTTTATCATGATTCAAGATGACTTTTGATGAATTTGTGGTCGATCCAGTGATAAGATGAGATTTTGTTTGATAACAATTTTCGAGGAAAGCGTGCAATTGGACTGGAATTTGTCAGGACTGTTCTTCAATTAGACGTCGTTAATTAGGTGGGTGAGACAATCGAATTTGAGTTACATGAGGAAACTGTCAAAAGTCAATCAATGACCATTCTTAAAAAGAAGAGCCAAGGTACGAATATGCCTTCAGACCGTTGAAAATTGCTTTTATGACCCCTCAGTCAGTCTCTGTCCGAAGATTACAATTTTTTCCCCAGTTATGAGCATTACTGGACATGGCCCCAAAACCAATCTGATTCAACACACTCTTGATTTCAATCCAAACTGAATCCTGGCACCCTCATTTACGACTCATAAGCTCACATCCCTGACTCTGACACAATTCAACACACATTACACATCTCTTAATACAAATTTATCATATACGACTTCATTGAGTGAGAGATTGCCTGTGTACTTTACATGCATCGACACATTCATATGTCCATTGGCTACTATCCTTCTTCGTCTAATATCAATATACAAACAATATCTTGACTTGTGAATTTTATTGACTTCATACATTTTTTTTTTTATTTGATATAAATAACAATAAGTACTCGAATCAATTACAACTCAATTGATTGATTTTTTTTATCGAAGTTTAATATCAAATTTTTGATTACATGCCTTTGGATGTTTATTTTTAGTGAGCTGTTTATTTTTGGTTCCATATTTTTATATGTTACAGACATGGATTTTTATCGCTTGAAAGTACCAGATTAAATTTTACATGATTTTTTTTATCTAAAATTTAAATTTTCTGATAACATAAGAGATTTGACCGTTATTAGGATTATTTAAATACATTGAATTTCATTGAAAATCATAACAGTAACTAACATTAATAAGAAACTTTCAAAAAACACATGTTGCATTCATTGTTCACGTGATAGGAAAATTTTACACACACTCAACTACATTGTGTAATATTCTTTGTATGTCGTTTTCCAAACAATAACAATAGCCTCCTTGCTGTCTTATCATTTTAATCATCATAATAGAAAACAATTGATCGAATACTTCATTCACTTTTATTTAAAAATAAAAATATTGAATTGGGAGAGACCATGTGACGATTTCGCCTCGATGCTGTCATTTCAATTGTTTTATGTATGTGACTAATCAAATTGTTGTCATTGCGTCTTGATTACTTTTAATTGATTTTAATGAAAGTGCGAGAATAAAATTTATTTATTTATTATTACTTTTATTTTAAATATTATATTAGTTTAAATTGTTTATTAAGGAAAGTTTGAAATGAAAAAAAAAACAATTAATTGATTTCTGGAAAATCGAACACATGATCAATTATTTTATGACGTGAAATCATGTGAAAGTAATTTTTGTTCTAACTTTCATTGTAAAAACTTTGATAGTAACCAATTACAGTATAAATTTCAATTACATAACAAATTTGATCAAATTTTTGCTGCATAGACACGCTAAATATTGATTAACGTCTTTCTATTGTCAAAATATCTCATAAACATCTCCACCCGGTTTTTATTTCTTTTTTATTCTTTGTTACAGTTTGTTATCTTTACAAATTTAAATATTATTGTTGACACACTTAATTAGTGATGATTGGTGATAACCATATAACGATCCAAACTTACTAATTTGAGTGATCAATAAATTTTTTTTGCAGAAATGATTTTATTTGTGACCTTTTTTCACAGATTCTTAAATATGTGGCAAAATAATTGTTGCTAAACGAATCTAATTGAGTCATTTATTTACTTTTCAATTTGAGGAAATAAATCTGTTCAAACTAGTTCTTCAAGAAATGGTAGCAAAAGTTTCGTGTTTTGAATTTGAAATGAAATTCACCTCTAAGTTTGGTCGAATAAAACGAAATGAAGCAAAAACTCCTATAAAATTTTTTTGCATAACTTCAAAATTAAAATTGAAATCATAAATTTAACGGATTACAAGCATGGCTAATCCAAAATATTCAAACAAAAATGTCCCAGTGAGAAATGTGACATGTAAACAAATAAATGTCAAATTTTGACACTGGGTTTATTTTTGCTTTTTTAATTTAATTTCAAAACATAAACAATCATAAAAAATAATTTAAAAATCGAATTTCATTGAAAAGAATCATGGTTTATTTAAGCTTCCCAAATAATTTGACTGAGGAAGAGCTTATGCTCCAAGCAAAATATCAAAAGTTGAAGAAAAAAGTAAATTTTCACTTGAACAATTTTGAATTATCAAATTGAGTTTTGTTTCATTTATTTAGAAAAAAGCATTACAAGCTCTCAAGGCACCAAAGCAAGAACCTGAAAAGCCTCTCAACACAAAACGGGCTGATGCCAAGGACGCACGTGAAGTTGCCAGGAAATTGCTCAAAAGTGGTGCAATTTCTGCAATTCAAAAGCCCGTAAAACAAGATCAGATCTCATTTAAACGTCCGAAGAATCAGGAAAGGAAAAAAGTAACGGAAAGTAATCCAGTGACAGCATATCAACCGTTTTCAGCTGCATCGGCAACAACTGAACAAAGTAGTGCAGGTACAAGTAAAGATCCAGCAAGTGAAAAGGATGATGGAAAGGATTTAGGTTCAGCCCGTTACCAAAATCTGTATCAACAATTTGCGAGTGAACGTGACAAGGAAGAGCGAGGAGTTTCCGATAAAAAAGCTAATCCTGAAACTAGGGATAAACGTACTGGAAATACAATTTATGTATCGGGTAACAAGTTGTCAGAAGAGTATTTGAGAAAACACTTTGCTGTATTCGGACAGATTTTAAATATCAGTATGGAAACAGAAAAATATAGGGGATTTGTAACATACAACAAACCAGAGGCTGCTGAAACGGCAATTAATGAGGTGAGTGAATCACATTATTTGAATATAATTGAAATTGAATTATTTCAATGTAAATTTAATAGATGCACACAAAAGCCATCGCTGGAATTACATTACAAGTCCAATTGGCTCGTCGTCAGCCACAAATTGAACCTATAAACGATGCATCTTCATCAGCTGTTTGGTCAACACTTGCAAGTAATCATTCCCAGAAAGGAAATCACAAGACAGATCGACGTGGATTGCCAACGTACGATGATTTGGATATGTTTTAAGAAACTTTAATATAAGAATATAAATTTGAATAATTTTATTCAATTAATTGAACAGTATCTTCTTTAACAATTAAACCTAATTTACGAAGCTTCTTATTGAATTTACGTTCAATTTTATCACTGATCTCTTCCGTACCCGTACATGCTTTGTACCTTCTAAAGACCTTTTTCTTCAATTTATTTAATTTTAACTGATTATTTTTTGATAAGAGAATGTCTTTGATTGTCTTTGCCCAGTCAAATTTACTCACTCCATTTGTGGTTTCCGTTTCCTCTTGACTTTCATCCAATTTAATCTTTTTTTTACTTGACTTTGTTTCAGGCTCCTCTGATTTGGGTTCAGCTTCAGGTTCATCATCCTCCAACTTTCGTTTAGTTCCATTTTGATGATTTTCTTGTCCATTTGAAACCCCATTCGTGTTGCCATTTGCATTACCATTTGTAACAGCACTTTTATTTTTCTTCATCTCCTCATCAAGTAAATTCCATGCTGCTTCAATGTCGGGCATTTTCATGTAACGAAATGAGTTTTGAAGGAAACGAATGAAACTTGCTCTTTTCCGTGGAATATTATCATGTTTGGATATTGTTGTGAGAACTTTATTTACATTTATTGAGATGTTTTTTTGGGATTGTTGAATTGACCGGACCATTTCAACCCAAGCTTCTTGTTTCTTTGCGCCTTTGTTTTGATTCGGTTTTGGAACGTAGCCTTTAGCCGAATATTTTTCCATTTCCGATATGCATTTTATATGGGCATCGTATTCCTCTCCCTGTAAATTTATATGAAAATGAATATCAACATCTTGAAATGCTATAAATTTGACTTACCTTGAAATCTTTTTGGCAATCCATGCATGAGACAAAAATATTTCGACTGCATCTGAAACTATGTTTCTCCACAGCCTGTTTTTTTAAGGATTCACCACAATGATTGCACGCAAAAACTACCATTTTTAATTTGATTTTAAGTTATTTAGCTGATTTAAATGTGAATGAAAATAAATTGAATTTCAAAATAGAAACATGTGGAATGATGTCTCAATCAAAATGTTTGTTGATATTTATTTTTACTCCCAGTGAGCAACATTGGATGTCATATTTCCAGGTAGCATTTTGGTTCAAAAAGCATTCTTTTAGCATATTTTGCGAAAACTGAAGTTTTTTTTTGAAGAAAATCATTAAAAATTTTCTACTCACCTTAAATTTCAATATAATTTCATAAAATTAGTCATAAAAAAACTTTTTTTTCTCATTGAAGTCTGAGAATTCTCCAATTATGACATTTATTTGATTGATCATAAATAATTTCTAATTATAACATTTTAATATTATTGATTTGATATCAATTATAAGTAAAACAATCAACTTAACTTTCTGGTTTTTAGGTCAAACTTAACAATTAATAGTTTTTTTTTATTTTTAATTTCTAATTTGGTAAAAAAATTAAATTTATGACTCTTCCTAGGTTACAAATCACTTAAAAATAATCAACTATCGTTTCAATTCACGTTACTTTTTAAGGTTTTTTAATCCTAACGTTTTACTTTTCTAAAAATGTGTACAATCATACTTTTGTTTTCCCTAATAATTTATTCTTTTCTTTTTTCACTATAAATATGTTCTAAAATCTTAAAAATTAACGATGGTCTTCACTATTCGTAATTTTTTCTTTATATTTTCAAATCTTATGCTTAAAATTTAAATTTATGCTGAAATATTGTCATAAATCTATGTACTATGCTTGCTTCATTTCATGTCTTTGATTTTCATGAAAAAAAAAAATAAAATACAGAAATGAGATTGAAATTTTAACAGACATATTTTTTAAGTAAGCCTAAGAGATTGATTAACATCAAGTTAAATTGTAAAATTTTTACATTTTCATGTATGATGATAAAAATGTTATTCGATGATTTAACAGCCATTAAAGTTTTTGTAAAAATGTTTTGTAGGATTAAATTAAAAAAAAATTACATCTGAGATTTTTCTTTTTTTACATGAATATTTAAGTATTTAGACAACCATTTTTTTTGATGATTTGAAGGATGTGTAACATTTATGATTATTTTTTTTTAAGTAACATTTTTTTTTCTCTTCTTTTGTTAATGAGAAGGAACTTTACACAATTATTCTAAGACATGTTGATAACTAAAATGGCAACAAAAAAAATTCTAAAATTTAATTAAAAATAATAATCAGCACATAGTTTCATTGAAAGGTGGATCTTTATTCTCTTCCGTATTGTTCTTGATTGTCGATGATAATTTTGCAATTTCATCTTGTACCGTATTTGTCGTAATACTTGGAATATTGATCTCATCTTTAGTATCTTCGGTACTTGTTGAGCTACTCTCCTGTAAAATATGCAATCTATTTGTCAACACTGTGGGACAAAGATTTGTTCCTGTCGTAATTGTTGTTGTTGTGACATGTGGTTTACGTTGCGGTGTCGAATTGATTGGAGTTGAATCAAAATTATCTGATTTAGGCCGTCCAATACCTTGATCTATACTATATTGTTTCTTAAGTAAATTTAATTTTGAGTCTTTTCTCATTTCAGTGCCGGCTGTTCCAAGTGAATAAGCTCGTTTTGATAGGGGTGTTCTATCAGGATCATCATTTATACCAAAATTATCAATGATTGTGTTATTAATGGTATCATGATCTAATGACATGTCATTTGTGATGGAATTATTATCGATAGCAAAGGAACTGTTAAGTGATGTATTTGTTTCAGTGGAACCTTGTTTAATTGCTTTGTATGGATGAGAACAATCCGTCTCAGTACTTGAATTTTTCTGTAAACTTTCACTAGACTTCCTGAAGAAACGTCCGTTATCAACTGATGGATTTAAGTAATTTTGTGTATATTGTGAGTTTCGTGGCGAGTTTTGGCTTGAAACCGGTGAGATTCGTGGATTTACTAAACCACTTTGATTTGTTTGACTAGATAATGAGGTTTGTCGTTCATTTTTTACAGTAAATTCTTGTTGTTTGTCACCATCAAGGGGTGTCGTGGACGATTTTGATGGTGTTATAGGTAATTCAATCGCTGTTTCACGTCTCAATATTCGTCGACCTGATTGTTCAATGATTTCAATGTCATCTGGTGAAATGTCATCCTCATCGATTGAACAACGAGTTTGCAGTAAGCGTTCCATCATAATGTAATCATTATCTTCACACTCCTTTAAGTGTTGTGTCTCGATCATTGCAGCAAATTCGGGATTTGTTAATTCATTTATTGGTTTTTCATCTAAATGAAAAATAAAATTAAAGTTATATTTTTTAAGGATATGCATTGAAATACCTCTCAGAGATTGTGTTGGTGAAACAATCATATGACATGCACTTTCAAGCTCATCCGTGATTGAAGTGTATTCAGTATGAAATGCCAAGAGCATGTGTTTACCTTTGTTTGATGACACTTTTGGTCTCACAGTAACTGAAAATGAAATGAATTTATAATCGAAATATAATTTTTAACAAAAAAAAATTCTTACCTCCTTCATTTCCACTATCAGGTTCAGATTGCGTCAAGCTAATTTGCCGTCTCGACAATCCAATTGGCATCTGTAAACTCGTTTGACTTTTGTGTAGATCATAATTTGAAGCACTCTCTGAATTTCTTCGAATCCCTGATCCCATTGATGAGTTTCTTCGTCGTACTCCTGTAAGAGCACGTTGTCGAATTCCCTCAAAGTAAATATCCGTCACATCATCACCTTCATTCGGGGTTGTACCAGTGAGTGTCTTAATGTTATCTTCACCCGGATCCAGTGGTGTCAACGTATCTTTACTCTCAGAACTTGTGTTCGTATCTTGGCGTACAGCCAACATTGACGGTTTCCTTGACGTCGTATTATTATCTGAAATTGCTGTTTTTTGTGATGGCATAAAGAAATCCGAGTCTTCCGATTGAATTGAGTATTTTCGATCACGTTTTTCCTGTGAAGCATTATTTGAAGCTAAATTTTGTAGTGATGTAGTTGAGGGATATATTAAAGTTGTATCTATAACAACATCAAGTGAATTTTGTTGATGCACACTTTCGCATTCTTCTGGCACAGTCAAGTGCATATCAAATTGTAGTCCATCTTCGAAAATGTAGGGATCAGGTCGCACTTCAGTCATGCTACGATTAAATTTCTTTCGTGCTGGATAAATGTCAGATGTTTCAGATATTGTGCGATTACGGGTATCTATGATTGTGCCAATATTTCCAACAGAACCACCAGCGATAATTTCATTTGTGTGAGCTGACATAAAACGATGAATGACACTCATTTGATTGCAAATGTGCTGTGCTGCTTCTTCGACTTTCCTCAAACGAAAATCAATATTTTGTACTGTTTGCGTTTGGGAATTCTCCTTTTGATTTATATCTTCAATTTTTTGGGCCATATGCTCCACCCGTTCATCTGTGTTTCTGATACGTTCCTGTGTCGATTGCTGCACTTCAAGCGCTAATTCATGGAAAAACCCTTCAACACACTCCTCCTCAAAATCATATAATCGTTCCATATCCTCTTTTTCCAAAAATAACTTTAATCCATTATCGCGCACTTGTTGTAATCCCTTAGCTTTCCGTATCAAATACTTTATGAGGGAATACAAATGACAAAATGCAATAAATGGTGGTGGTAATACGGGTTTCTGTTGATATTCCATTACAACAGTGAAACGTTGAAACATCCACACTTGATGTGAAACCGAATTAACTTCGTTAAATATATTGTTGAAGACCGCAATTAATAAATTTATCAATAATATGTTGGCAATTAAGAGATACATCGACATAGCAATTGGTGTAACCCAGTGACCTGAAAATTTAAACAAATGTAACATATGTGAAATAAATAATGGCATAAGTGGATTTTCAGTGAATCAATATTTATAGTTATTAGTATGCAATTTAAATGCCAATTTCAATTTAAAATGAAATTCAGAGGAAATTTATGATACGCAAGGACTTTGACCTAGTACGTCTCTGATCATAATTGATTTACAGTAATTTATTTAAATATCATTCTCTTTAATTGAATTATTTGGAGTAGGACCCGAAAACAATACAAATTCCTTCTAATTATGATTGATATCTTTTGTGTGAAAGCAACAGATGTTTGTTGAACTTGAATTGGACGAGTTTTTGTTATTTCTATTTGTTTTTCATGGAATGAAATCCTAACTATACCATACTCAAATTTCATACTCTATCAAAAATTATCAGATTATCTTAGAATTCAATGAAAATATATTGAAAGTTGTTACAATTTTCAATGAAAACTAATCTTGATTGAGTTACATTTATATAAAGAGGTTTCATTTACAAATCACGTCATTATTCAAAAGGATTTCATTGATAAAAGACAATTTGATACTGAAAATGGGTGCTAAAAATATTTTGAAACAATATTTGCTCAATGCAACATTTCATGGTGCGAAATTTATCGTTGATGAACAGTATCACATGTTTGAAAGGTATTAAATTTTGTTTTAAATGAATTTTGAATGTAGATTTATTTTTTTTCTAGAATTTTCTGGGGATGTTGCATTCTTGCGTCGTGGTATGGCGCTGCTCAGTTAGTGCGGTCATCATTCGGTGAGTTTAATTTTACTTCAATTTTTCATTTTATTTGACTTTAATTTTCAGATGCATACAATACAAGTGCAATTTCATTTGTCGTTGAGACATCCTACAAGGATTGGAAGACTCAATTTCCCGCAATCGTCGTGTGTGAAGCAAAAAATATGGATCGTGTCCAGTTAGTTGCCGAACAGTTATGGGGAGCTGAACATGATTTTACGCTCGAAGAAGTTTTAAGTGAAATGGCATATTTTCGTGGTGAAAGTTATCACGCCGTCCATGAGTGTGGAAGTGAGGACTCCGATGTCAATTGTTTCCTTTCAAATTTTTCATATTACGCGAGTTTGGTTCGATCAAGTTGTGAAGAAACCTTGGATAACTGTTCATGGAATGGCAAAAAATTCGATTGTTGTAAATTCTTTCATAGAATTGATACGGAGCTAGGAATTTGTTACGCTCTGAATTCGGTTCAATCGAAACGGGGTGCAAGATTGAATATGCTTTCAGATAAATATTCAGGGTAAATTCTACTTTTGACATTTCATTGCAAAAATTTTCATTTAAAAATCAATTCCAGACCAGGTACTCTTAAAATCGATGTATTTTCAGAAGCTTTTGTATACACTTTTGGTGCAGAGGACGTTCCAAATTTAGTTACACCCAAAAGTGATGTCCTTCAAATCGATCATTTCCTTTACTATAAACGTAAAATTCTGATTAAAAATATTGAAAATGACCCTGATACACGTGAAGTTTCAATAAGTCAACGCAACTGTCGATTTAGGGATGAAAATATCTTGGATGTGCATCGGTATTACAGTTATTCTGCGTGCTCGGTTCAGTGTCGTAAACGTGAGCAATTACGCATCTGCAATTGTACATCACATTTAATGGTAAGATTATTAGGATAAGATAAAACCTAAATCGTTTTATTACTATGAAAAAAAACAAATAATTGTTATAGCCTGGCACACCACCATCAAAACATTGCGATATGAATGGATTGGTTTGTCTCAATGAACACTACGAAGAATTGAGTGTTGTTATCGCTAAATGGTCATATGGACGTAAGGGAGTCGTGTGTGATTGTTTACCGTCATGTACTGAAGTAGACATTTCTGTTGTACATGATAATCGTGAAATGTAAGTTCACTTTTCATGTCATGAAAAAGGGGCATTAAATTACATTGATTTCAGGTTATATGACTATGACAAGACATTTTCGACAGTAGAAATCAGTTTGGCAGCCCTACCATCTGAGAGATACAAGAGGAATGTTGTTCGAGGAAAATTGGATTTAGTTGGTAAGATAAAAACTTGATTTTCAATAACAGAATATCATATGTAAGAAATTTCATTTCAACAGTAAGTGTCGGTGGAAGCGGCGGGTTATTTGTTGGAGCATCACTCTTGACATTCATTGAACTGCTGTATTATTTCACGTTACGACCATGTGGTGATACAAATGACGATAAAGAACCAGAATCCCCAGATGATATTGATTAAAAGAAATGCACTGAAATATTTTAAACTGTGTGTTGAATTTCCTTCTTCTTACCTGTTACACATTGCCTTTGATGAGGATCATTTCCACATGGAGGATCAATATCGTCTGAAATAAAGTTACACAATTATTAAATTGTCTAGATGTGTTTCTCAAACAAAATAAATGGAATTAATGTCAGAAAAATTAATTTTTTTTCTTCTTCATATTCTTACCTGCAAACACTTCTCCATACAACATGAAATATGGCTGATAGTACACCTAAACAAAAAAAGGACGGAAAAGAAGAGAGATAATGTATAAAAATAACATAATTAGGCCTTCAAGGCAAGAAAAAAAATGATAATAAAAAAAACAACACTGTTTAGAATGGTAAAAAAAACAAACAAGAGATAATAATGAAGACAAGAAGAAAATCGTCTTACGTCTCTTATTAATCGCCAATCTGGATCTGAGTTGGGAAAAAGGATTGATTGACGTGCAACACCAAAGCTCATTAAAACCACAAGTAATAGCACGACGAAATATATCATATTTTTTACCATTTTTCCCATCATTGTAACCAAAGGTCCTGAAATTAAAAGCAAATTTAAAGTAAAAAAAATAACGAAAATAAGGAGAAAGTGAAATTTGATGAGATAAATATTGTAATTAGTGTTCACACGATAATGAGATTTTTTTTCCTAATAATTTTTTTAATTAAATGAACTTTTCAAGCACATTGAAATGATGTCAGAGGCATGGCTGAGTCGTAATTGAAACCTTAATGCAGTGTGTGTTACGATTCAAGGTCAAAGTTTCGCAAATTATTTTTTTTCTAGGAAATTTACTTTTAAAAGATAATTAACATCAATAATAATTTATTCATGCTGTTTTTTTCTTCACCTTAGATTTTAATGGCTAGCACAAAATTTAATAATAAAAATATTCCGTATTTTATCCCATTCAAATTTTTTAAAATGAAAATCGATATTTTTTTCCTCACCTAAATATTTGTTCACACCAAGAATATTCAAAATTCTCAAATACCAGTAAATACTGTCAACACAATAAATCACCCTTCCAATATCCATTGAATTCGATTGTAGTCTCAGCGCTAATCCGATCCAGAAAAATAAAATTGCTGCACCATCACAAGGATTCCATAAGTTCCAAGCCCATACAGAAAATTTATGACTGAAATTAAATTTCAACCTTTAAATTTCCATCAAAAATCTTGTTAAACCAGGAACTTACTAAATTGAAACTGGTTCCGTTGAAGCAATTTCTCGTATTTTTTCACAACCTAATGTCGTTATATATGATATTGCGTAAAGCTCCTGCCAACTGGGTGCTGGACCCATTCGTACTAATACTGTATAAGTGAAGAGAACGAGGAAAAATACATATGCCATCTGAAATTTAATTTAAAATGAAATTGCATTAAATTTCGATGCTAATGTTCAGAAAATGTCGCAATCTTACCGAATCAGCCCAAAATTTTGTAATTGGTGCTGTATAAAATTCTGATAACTTTTTCTTCAACTTCAATGGACGATGTTGTCTCATTTCCCGATCAAATAAGAAGTCTTTATAGAAATTGCCTTCGGTGTCGGTTAAGGAAACCTTTTGATTATTTGTGATTTAAATTTCAAGACAAGGAAAGAGAAAAAAAAAAATTATAAAAATATGTTTTTGTGACAAAAAAAATATTTATTGTATTAATAACAAAAGCCATTTATTTATACAAAGATGGAAAAAAGGAGATAAAATATAAATTTGGCCAAAAGGCTTGATAACTATTATTTTGATGATAAGTATGAAGAAAATTCATGCAAAAAATTTGAATATCGAAGTGAGTTTTGTATCACATTTTCATTTACATGTCAGATTTATGTATGATTGTGTTATTTTTTTTTCAATACTTTTTTTTGTAAGGGTAAATTGTATAAGGAAAGGATTAAAAAGTGATAATTTTTTATGTATTGTAACTCAAGTCAAGTGTGAGACAAAGTGCTTTCTATTGTCATGCTTTCACTCATAAATTGAATTGAGGGACATGCACTGATTGTATCTTTTGTAATAATAATAATAATATTCCAAGTCACTAAGGAATTAAAGGTGCCTGTTGAATATTAATATTTTACTTTTTTTATATTACAACAAAAAAATGGTACCGTTATAAATTGAATTCAAGGCCATTTTATGTTTAATGGAGTTAGGGTTGAAAAGAAAACTTGAAAAGTCATTTTTTTTTTAACACTGCTACTTGAAAATGCCCCACAGTGCAATTGAGGTCCGTAGCTCGACACTCACAAGGCGTTTACATGAATGTCGATGCTCGTGAATACCACTTGCTCCACTGTGAGTGGTTTGCGGTACATTTTCAACTTACAATGAAGTTCACACAAATGTGGTTAAAATTAATCTTCTTATATGACCATTTCAAGTTTCCTTTTTGATCTAAATCTACGATCTTAACAGGATTCTAAGAAAAAATCTCAGGTATTTTACAACAAAAACTATTAATAAATAGAAATCTACTCAAAGCTACTTCTTTAACTACAATGTTTGTCATTTATATTGTTAGATAGATAAAAGGAAAGCTAAATCTATTTACTTAAGAAGAATAAGAAAAAAAAATTGGGTGTATGAAACTAACTTTTGATGTATCTGATCCGGTAAGTCCTACCTAAATAAATAACGTGATTTTAAAGGTGATGTTAGTTTACATTTTTTTTATTTTATGCTTGTTTTCTAAGAGAAATCTTATATCTTATATCAAACAAAAAGGAAAAACAAAAATAAAAGTACAAGACTTTTACAATATCATTTATTTATTTCATTGTTGTTACATCATTGTACTTTGATTTTTATTTTATTTTGTAAGGAATAAAAGGAGAAGGAAAAAAAATATACAAAACAAGAAAACAAATAGCATAAACAACAGTAAACAAAATAGAAAATCTGTTTTAAGCTTTTTGATTTCATTTTTGTCATTTTTCTTTACCAATTTTTTTTTCAAGATAGATTTTATTCAGAAATGAAAGAAAATACGATTGACTTCTATTTACTTGTGAACAAAAAAAGGAAAGAAAATGAAATCTAAAGATCAAAAATTGGGGGTACATGTGTGTGTTGATTTATAAAAGGTGCAAAAAAAAGGTCTAAGTCAATAAAAACTTCAATTTGATTCGTATTTGTTACTTATGTTTCATTGTCTACACTAAAATTGAACTAAATGTCCCATTTAAAGACATAATGGATGAAATTAACTAAGGTTCGACTGGTTTTCTTTCAATGCTGCATTATGTATCGTCGTAATTAAATGAAAAATGGGAAAACGTTCAGCGTCAATCATGATATTAACGTTCAAATCAATAGTTCATAGAATACCCCAAAAAGTATGCAATTTACATTAATTTTAATCGTTTTAAGAGCCATATCGAATGAAAATCAAGCTAATTCAATAAAAACGAATAAGGATAGTTAAAGTTAAATTTATTTTCTAGCTTTTTATTGAAAAATTTCGTCTCAAGTGCTTTTTTTACATTCAATGCAAAGAAAATTGCATACTTTTTGGCGTTTAATTTTTCAAGGTCCTGATTAAATTTATACTGCAAGATATTCAATGAATGAAATGAGCGATATTCAATTCAAATCATACACCATTGATGCTGATAAAGACGTTTTTACATTTGAAAAGAAAACTCACTACGTCGATGCAACTAAAAAATGAAATCACTACTGAACTAAAAAAAACACATTACAATTCCAACAGTGTTCAAACAAAACAAAAAACAAAAAAAAAAAACGGAAAAAACGGAAAATAAAAACTAAAAGGAAGTGAAAACTAAGTAGTTAAATACAGGAAATCAGATTAAATTTTCTTTTAGTTTTACTCTTAAAAAAGCTGTTAAGTGTTAGTACTCATCAATTTTTCATTTTTATTTGTTTTTAGTTGATGATCATGAGAGTTTTCTTTTTTTAAGGACAACTAGTAAATATTTGATTTTTAAATCGGAAAATGTGATAGCTTGGAAAAGTTTTTTTCTAATATGTAAAAAGCAGGAAGTGGTTTGTTAGTTCTATAAACTTGTTGTTATAAGTAAATTTATCGTTTTTAGTATTTAATGAAACAAAAATAAGAAAGAAATACATTTAAAAAGAGATAGCGAGAGAATATTTGTATAGTAAAAAATGAGAGAGAGAGAGAGAGAGAGAGTAAGAGAGCTTAGAGAAATAAATGAACTTACTTTTCCATTTTCTTGTACTTTAGTTTCCTTCATAGAATAGTTTTCAGGTAGAAGAGCCTAAAGTATGAAGACAATAAATATGAGACTAAATCTTGCTGCTAACATTTAAATTTATTTTTTTTTAATAGTTTTCTATAAAAGCAATTTCCTTTATATTTGAATTTAATAATGAAGGAATGAAATTGCAAATGATACAAAATTAATTATGAAATTTAAATTTAATTTATAAGCAAAGCGTACAACGCATGAAAATTATAAGTTTTTTTAGCCAACATTGAAATGAAAATTCTAATAAAAATTTCTATGCACTACTGAAATCCATATATGATGACGTGTAATGAAGCATTGAATGGTACATAAAATTTATCTCCAATTTTCTGATTAAAATTTTGAAAAATCTGTACAAAAATACGACGTTAAAACAGTAAATGAATATAAATTAGTACAAAATTCTAATCTAATTGGGTCACAAAAACATTTTAATTCACTGCTTAATGTTAATTTCTCCTTTTCTTTTTCATTTAAAGACAAAACAACGATAATCATGATATAACAATAAAAGAAATTTGCTTCTGTTTACTCTTGACAAGTCTCATATATGTATAATTTTACGTGCAAAAATGAGGTACTTGACTATAATTATAAGAATAATTAATTTTTGGAAAAAAGGTACATAATTGTTTTTTTTTTATACTTAAATTTGAACAAAAAAAGATGATAAGAAACATTTTAAAGGTAATTTTGGGTGCAATTATTCAAATTTATAACAAAATAAAGTACAAAATTAAATAAAAGAAGGAATAAAAACGTGAAATTAAATAAATTAGGGCAATATCTAGACATTTATATGACAATTATTTGACATCATCATCATCAGAGAGACATAAAGAGAGAGAGTGAGTGAGTGAGATACCTTTACAGGTGATGTTTTTGGCTTTGTCAACTTTTTCAAAGAAGTTCTTGCAAAGGTAGGCAATGCTGTCTAATTTTGTTTCATAAAAAAAATATTTGATAACAATAAAAATTTTCATTTAATGAGTTGTTCTAAGTTAAAAGCAAGAATTTGTTAAAATTTACTCACTTCAGCATCTGGATTCAGTTTATCTTGATCCTCAAAATCGAGATTTTGATTTTCAAGATGTTCCTCTTCAGTTTGTGGCATTAATTGTAATTCCTCCTTTGATTTGAAATCTAATTTGGCAATTATGGGCGGTAGTAAAAGTCCTGCAATTACTTTAAGATTGGTATTTTTTCGAGTTCGCAGTGCACCCATCCACAAATCAGCCAAGATAATTTGACTACATGGATGTGCAAGAATTGCTCGATGATTTGCTGCAACAGCGAGAGATAAACAACTTTGACTAGACCATGAATGCAGTTCACAGGTGAGTAAGCGTTGAGCACGTTCAGCATCTTGTCGATAACAAAAGTCAAGTAATTTTAATCCTGTAAAATGTATTTGTTTAATATAAAAAAATGTATCATCACTAAAATTTTTGTCATTTACCTTTTTGTTCAAATTCCTTTGCATAACATCGCAATTCTTCGTAAATTTCTGTATCCAAGTCATCATCAGCTGCCTCATGTGCCATTGCTTTATATAATTTACATGCCACAAGTGATTTTGCTAATGCTTCTTCTCCATGCGTCCACATTAACAATGCCATTTGTTGTCGTTTTGTTAACACAGCCCATATCTGAAAGTTCATAGAGAAAAACATAACAGTAAAATACATTTTAATCCCATTTAAAATGGAATTTTGTAACAGGATTTATTTTGGATTCGTATTGTATGACATATTTATATGCATGTTAATTTAACATTTCAACAAATTTTTTTTATATTTATAAATATGAAATATACTGACCAGTAGCTCATTGAAAGGAAACTCAAATAATGCCATATCCGATGTAAACGGAAGAAGTCCAGTAATTAAACTCATAGAATTCACTCCACTCGTTCGTTGAAATGTGGATGGTTTACGATGCGTATTTACATAACTATTCATAACTTTGGCATAAATTGGACGAAATTTTCGTCTGGTGTAGTAGGAGCGATAAGCACCACCCATTAATTTATTTATCACTAAACCTATATCGTGTAATGTGTAAACATAGCCTTTTGGTATATGTGGTCGGACATCTCTTAAAATGTAACTAAAATGTTTACAAATAAAAATTTAAAATAATTACATTTTGTACTTAAATTTCATGTAATTTTACCCTAAAGTATTGCCTGGTCCATGTTTGGTATTGTAAAGTTCCTCTAACCTTGGTATCGTAAGGAATTTTTTCATACTAACTCCATTTTCGAGTAGTAATTTAACAAAATCAATTCGATCATGTTCCAATGCTTGCATCATTGCTTCATCCAAAGCACCATGTGGCCACTCTTGACCATAGACAAAAATTTCTGACCTTGCAATATCAACACGATTCCATGTCAAGGCAAGACTCAGTTGTTCCGGTGGGCTTAAGTGTTGTGACTTGAACAATGCTGTCAATATTGTTTGATCCAATTCTTGTATTTTACCCTCGGGACGATCTTGAATCCGAAATACAGTAATCAAATTCTTATTTTTACAGCATTGCAACAATTCCTGATACAAACATTCAGCTTTTTCCGTCTCAACTTCAAATGTTTTCTCGATTGTTGATAAAAGTACTTCGTGCATAGATTCTAAAACAGTCTGTTCAGTTCCACAATCACTAGCATATTTGTGTACAAATGCAATTAAATCGGCTGCACGTCCCGAGCCATCACACACAACCACTGGCACTGGCGGGGTATCTGTAACATATTCCAAAACTGCTCGTATTGTATTCATTCCACCTTCAATTACCAGACACACAACGGGAGTACATGAATGTGTAACTGAAAAAAATATGAAATTTAAATTTTTACATATTGAATAAAATGGAAAATATGGAAATGTGTATCCTGGAAACGATAATACAATTAAGAATGAGTTTACATTTATCATTTAGGAGCAAAAAAATAAACATGTAAAAAGTGACCTACAACCACTTTATTTGAATAAGATATTTAATCTTCTGCATCACTATAATCTAAATAATATAATCTGCTTTCAACAATTTTAAATCTAAATAACATTAATAATATTCAGTACAACTATCTATGGTTAGTTCAAGGTTTAAATTTTCTTTTAAATTTAAAATTTGGAATTGAAATTGAAACATGAATTGTTAAAATGAAATGCAATTTCAAGGGATATGTAAGGAAATTTGCCAGATTATGTCTTTTTGTTTTTATATTCAAGAAGCTCACAGAACATGGGCTCTCACTCTATCTATTAGACTCATATCTCTCTTTCTCTTTTTGTATTTCCCTCTCTTTCTCATCACATTTGGATTTCTCCACCCGTTTTTTCTCCTAATTTTCTCTCTCTCTCTCACTTTCTGTTAAGAGATTCATTCTCTCCATCTCTCACTCTCTCGATGCATTTCTCTTCTCACTCTCTCAATGCGCTTCTCTTCTCACTCTCTTTAAGTTATCTTCAAAAACATTTTCAATTCTCTCTGGGAATCACAGTTACCATAGATTTGATTTAAATTGCATTTTTAAAATCCAATATCCGGCTTACTACTGATGAGATCTTTTACATTACTCCATTTATACGGAAGAAAAACTACAATATCAGACATAATATTCACAATACGATTTGCCAGTAGCATAACAGTAAGATAACAACAACAAAAAAAAAATGAATAAAAAATAACGAATATAAGGTTTTCCTTTTTTCTTGTGCTGCTTGTTTGTTAAACATTCTTTAATAATATTATAAATTTGTAATGTATTGTGTTGGGAAGGATTTGTGTTCAGTCTTATTTTTTGATGTAACTTAGGGAAAAGCAAGGCAAAAATGGCAACAAAAATGATGTTATTTTATATTTTATTTTTATTTTCATACAAGGGAAATCAAGACACGAATTTTATTCAATATTTAACTGACAACGTGTTGCATCCTGTTCTCTTTTTTACGTTTATCGAGGGAGACAATTTTCTAAATAATTTATTATGAATTTTAGTTTAAATATTAAGTGACTTTTTGTCATCGCGTAAATAAATTGACACGTACATCCATGTAATTTAATTTTATCATGCATTAAACAATTAAAACCGCTTCCTCTTGAAATTACTTATTAAAAAAAATTAAATACAAATAAAATTTCTATGATTAATTTTCATTTTTTTTTTTTTACATTTTAGATTGACATTTACGATTTAGATACATTTTACGACATTAAACAGAAAAAATTAAACACCAATGATGATGACAAAGTACGTACCCTTCAATTTGAGACCCCATATATCAGGACGAGCTATAATATGATGAGATAAAAGAAAAATAATGATAGAACAAAAATGGCTAATGTAATGTTAACACAACAAATATCTAAGTTATTCCACATTGATGCCTCTTTTATATATGAAAAGGCATCATCACAATAATAAAATGGAAAAAAAAAATAAAAGTAAATTGATGATAAATGAAAGTAAAATAATTGAACAGAATGAAGAAAAAAATTCCAATGTGTGAGTAAATTATTATTATTATTTATTAATAGAGAAATTTCAATTATTTTTTTAATATCTTTTCTTCTTCCTTTTGTGTGTGTGTTATCATTTGGAGAGAGATAAGGTCAAGTACAACGATTTGATGACGCAAAGCTATAAGTAATGTGAGAAAAAATGTGGGGAAATCGTGTTCGTGACTTAAATAAAGGAAGTTTTTGTGTGTAGGTTTAAATGAAGAAATTCGCAGTTAATTCACTTAAAATTAAACAAAAAAAAACTCAAATGACCCTTCAAATTTGACATTTATGTAGGATTTGAGCTGTTAATTTTTTTTTTGTTAGCACTGTAGGTTGAAAATATTCGGAAAAGTGTCAGATAGTGTGTTTGTGGGAATATTTTTCTTTCAGATTTTGAAAAAAAAAAACAAAATTTCTTACAGTGTATTGATGACAAACCACGAGGAAAATTCAATTGTGTTATTTCAATAATGACAATTTTTCCACAGAATTATTTCAATATTGACATGAAAAAAACATTTCTTGATAACATTAAGAAAAAACAATGAAATAACACAACAAAAGAAAAACAAAGCAATTGAAGAGAACTCGAGTAAATCTGTGTAATTTCGTGTAAAAATAATACTCAATTTCAACTTAAATTTATTTGTCGCCATTTGTTAGTCAATTTTTTTTTTCATTTCATGTGAAAACCTTTTTTCTCCTGCATTATTTTTTTAAGGAATTTTTCAACAAGTAATTTATAATAATTTTCCAGACACGAGTATGAGGTTTTATGAAGAAAAATTAGACATTAACCGTTATACTAAAAGTCAATATACTCTAAATTAATATTTTTTTACTTTTCTCAGTCTTATTATTGTTATGACTGCTCCTTTTATTTTTATTTTTCTTTAAATTTTTATTATTATTGTTATTCAAAGTATAAAAAAATAATATTGTAGTGTTAAATTTATTGGAAGAATCACAAAATGAGTGAAAAAAGTGAATTCCTTTTCATTTCATATACACCAGGTGTGTATTTTTCCGATTCAAACCTGAATGATTTTACCACATTTATCCATTTTCTGCTTCAGATTTTCTTTTAAAAGTGTATATTTTTTTATTATTATTATTGGAAGAGTGATAAGAAAGAACAATATAAATTTTTGTATCAATGAAGCGTAAAATTTTCTTATATTGGATTGAAAATGACATAAAATATGGAATATTATGGATATGTCTGTTAAAATGCGATGGTAAAAGGGTTGTTACATTGAATTTCTAAGACAATGAAATCAATGTAACAGCCCTTAAAATAATTTTGTTTGTCTAAAATGATTCATAAAGGTTGTAATGAGATCTTACATGGTTGTAACTTCTGATTTGATATGTATTTTTCCAGTTTTCGCCTTAAAATTATTTCAGCACCGTACTTTCCCTGTGTTCCATTGTCAACAAGTAAAAAATATGCATGACGATTATTCAGTACGGCGAGTTTTGATCTGAAATGTATCAATTTAAAACATATTTTCCATGAATTTCAGCATTTTTTTTACCTTGGTGAACTTATGCTATGACATGGCACATCACGATTATGTCCTAACAATTCATGATTTCGTTCAACAATACCCCATGGTGCAATTCCAATGCTAACAACACGACCGGAACGTTGCTGACCCTCCATTGAGAGTGCATCGCCTACTTGCTTCGTGACACCTATTAAAATAGATGTAAATGTCAAAGAATGGTAAATAACAGAGAGAAAAAAAAAGATTAATATCGAATATTTTCAATGATTGCACACACACACACACACATTCGATCTTCCCACATGCAAACGAATGAAATTTATAAAGATTTTGATACACAAATCGAAGTTATTTGTTTGAATTTGTATTTTATACATTTCAATTGTTTACTCAAAGTGCCTCATTTTCTTATCATTTTCGCATTATATCACGAAATAGTAAATACCTCAATTCATTTCAATTCAATTCAAAGTTTATAGAGAGAAAATTCTAAATCAGTCTCTACTTTTAGGCATATAAAAAGCATTTTAAGTTCAGTGTCAATATTGACATGAATACATTTTTACAATATTTCTTTTTTGAAACGCGTTTCACTGTCTTACCTTTTGTCTATCATCATAAAACTGTGCGTATTTATATTTCACTTTAAATTTTTTTATTTTCATTTTCCTTGAAAGAAACTTTTGATGATGATGGGGATTTATGGACCATTAATCTTAGATGAGGTTTTCTTTTCAACTGTAAAAGTGAAAGTTTGTGGGATATTTACACAAATCATTGACAGTCAGTCCAAAAAGAAAATTATTATGATTTGCTTTTTACATTTTTTCATATAATTTTTTTTTCATTTTATGATGAAAATTGAAAGTAATATTTCAGGTTATTATACTCTCAATGGAATTATTGTTATTTAATATGATGTTTTATGACATTTCAAATAAATTAAAAGTTGGACTTGAAAGATAAATAAATAAATATAAATTTGTATTGGCATGTGAAAAGTTTGAGGATTGGGAGTGGGATTTTCGTGTTAAATTAAAAAAAAATTGATAACAGCACTTTATCAAAGAGGAATATTTTCTGATTTCCCTTAAGTTCAAATGTAACCTCTAATAAATCGTTGTTGACAAGTTCAAATAAATACCAATATCGAAAATTTCATCGATAAATGCAACAGTTTTGTCACCAACACACTTAGGAGACACAACTTCTACACAAATAAAGATACATCATGCTGATAAATCAAAGTATTTACTTTAACAAGATTGCTCGTATAATAATCCTGAAAACATAATAAAATTTATAGAGACGAATAAACGTAACAAAAAAGAATCACAACAAAAAAACTAGGTTTTACTTTTCAGTTGAAAAAAATACGGGTTGGGTTTATTCCATGAGTTGATTGTGATTTGATTGAATTTTCCTCTGGGAATGATCGGATTTTATATGTATAAATTTTACATGCATGATATAAATAATAATGAAAACATGTGATTCAATTTGCCATATTTTATTATTATTTGTGTTATTAAATGATGAATTCACAAATTTGTTATATGATATACATTTGTTGAAAATATTTTAAAGGTTTTCAAAGAATAAATTTTACATCATTATTTTGGAAAATTAGAGCAAATTAAAATTAGGAATGTCAATGGCTTCACTGAACATGTAGACATAAGAAATAATAATAATAAATGGGAAAGTTAATTAATTTTTGGGTTTCTTAGAAAATTAGTTAACTTTTCTGTCAAACTCTTATGTTCAGGGTTCTCAAATATCAGAAAATTAATTTAAAATTAAAAACTTTTTACATTAAACAAATCTGAGTTTCTAATGGAAACGCCTTGTCGGTTGTAATTTTTTAAAATTTTGAATGGAGACTGCTCTTTTAATTTTAATTTTCAATATAAAATGGAAACGCCTGGTAATTTGTAATTATTTTAAATTTTATAATGGAAACGCCTGGTAATTTGTAATTATTTTCAATTTTATCATGGAAACGCCTGGTTATTTGATAATTTTAAGCTCACAATGATAATTTTTGAAAGTAGTTTCGAACCCAGCTCAAAACACATCACACATCGTTCATATTCTCGTAAGCACAAAGGTAAAAAGAAAATAAATATTAAATTTCACATGAAAATTATTGTTATTATTTACCTGTATTTGTGCCACCAGTAAATATCCAGGCTCCTGTTGTTTTTGCTGCCTTTATCAATCCTTTTCTAAGCACCTGTAAATTTATATGATAGGTTATTTTTCTCATTTTTATTCACTTGACTCAATGTGTTTAATGTATGTTTGAGTGTATTATATTAAAAAATATTTGAACAAATGTTAAAAGAGAGCAAAAAAAATTGGAATGAGTCAAGAAAAAAAGCCTGAAACTGAAGTAGAAAAAAAAGGTACAAAACAAAACTTTTATCTGTTTAAATGGGGTAAAGTAGATGATGTGTGTTGTAATGTAATATGTTTTCCTATTAAAAGTATTTAGGGATCGGTCTCACATTTTTATTTACTCTTAAATGATATAATGCCTGATGCTATTTTATTTGTGGTGTGTGTGAGTGTGTTTTTTATGTTTGAGTTGGTGCATACTCAAGAAATTGTTGATGCGGAAAAATAAAGGACGTTATAATAATAATAATGTTGATGGGATTTTCATTGGAGTAATATAGATTTTGAAATTGAAGATGATTTGAATGATAAAAGGTATTGTTAAGAAATGTAACAAGGAATTATGATAAGGAAGGATGAGGATGGAAAATTTCATATTTAAATGAATTTAATGAATCTATTAGTGGATCAAATGCCAAGTTAAACATCTATCTGATTACATTTTTTATTCATCAAAGACAAATTTTAACACGCGCTTAATTAAGTTAAAAGTCCTTTCATGTTTTTTTTCTTTCAAACACAGAAAAAATGAATATCAATTACTTTTAATAATCTTAACCATCAATTTTTTTTGCTACCTTTATCAAATTTTCTTCTTGAATCATTTTTATCTCATATTTCTGTCCAAAACGAGCCAAATTAGATTAGGCAAAGAAATTCTTTCATTTTTGTAATTAAACTACAGGTTTTTTCGTTTCATGTTTTTTTGTTCTTCATTTTCAACCTTTTAACATGATACTTTCAATTAAATTTGTCACTTGACCGGAATACTTTAATGAGAAACCTTTCTCTCACCATTTTTTTGTAACATTTCAATAATTTAAAAGTCCATTTAACTATGCCCTTTGTATTCCAATTTTTCTTTTTCAATACAAAAGTTCAAATGTCAATATTTTGATTTTTTTTTGAGTAAATGCTTCCTTTTCGTCAGTCACTTTACAATGATGGCATATCAAATCATATCAAATACTTTCTTTCAAATATTTGTCAGTAAATTATCAAAATGTCAGTTGAAATGTGAAATGAATAAGTGATGGTTGCTTGGATTCAATATCAATCAAATTGAAGATAATTTTGAAAGGATAATGGAAACGCCTGGTTATGTACAAAAAATTAAATTTCAATTTAATTTAAATTTTATAATGACACAAATTGAGATTAACTAAAGTGTCATTATGTCAAAGTTTCAATGAAGTGATGATAAGTGTATTGTTTCAATATAAAATTGAAATCGGAAACTATCAAAAATGTCAATTACATTTAATTTTTAAATTATGATGATACTTCAGTAAAAATTGCTTACCTTCTTCAATTTAGTTTGCAATTCAAAATTTGCCTTTCCACCTTGAACCGTTATGAGAAGTTTTGGTAGCTCCAGATTCCATTCCCTTGTGAACAGTTGAACTAACAGCTCGGGTCTTGTATCGTAAGCTAATCGAACGTACTGAAAGTAGTTAAATAAAAATAAAGGGAAGTGGTCACAATGTAAAAAGATTATAAAAGTTTTTTTTTAAAATTGTATGTTGATAAAAGATAAGAAGAAATACTTCAGCCGATTAAAGTAAATAAATTGAAAATGCCTACGATGAATATAATTTTCCAAACCATTTATTATTTATATTAATATTTAAAAAAGGAATTCATTTGAATTAATTTATAATGAACTTTAAAAGACAAATACCGTTGGGAGCAGTCATTGGACAAAAAAATATTAAACGAAGGATATCACAAGGAAAAACTGATGACTAGGTAAATATTTTTCATTATAATAAGGAGAGAGGCCGCTAAATCAATACAAAAGATAAATAATAAAATTCATAATCGTTTTTTTTTATGATCAGCAAAAACAATAATGATAAAGATAATTAAAAACCCGGTATTTCTTCTTATCACCACGATCATAATGAAAATTATTTAATTTTTTTTTGCTCATGATAAAGCACGTTATAATTTTTTTCTTACCTGAGCCTTTGTGGGATGAGCACCCCCTTGAAACTCAATTGTGCCATATGCATCGGTGGGATGAGGTCTCGTATGTTTGTGTGCAAGCCACACATCACCAGGTGATCCAATTTCAATGCCTGGTACCACGGGATGAGTGATTCGTGATTGGCCACAACAGCATCTACTCAAGTGGAATCGAAATGAAAAGAACAAAATAAAACACACACAAAATTAATACAAATGAAAGTTAATCAAATATTAATTTTTGTTGTGTGTGTGACTTAGCTTTTGTTTGTTTTGTCACAAGTCAACAAACAAAAAGGAGGAGTGAGGTAATCAGTTACAAAAATAAATAAATATTGAAGTCTTAAGTTTTGTATTTGCTTTTAAAAAGAATCACAAAATTGAGTTGTCAGACAATTTAAATTGATTCTAAAACCGATAAACCTATGTAAGTGTAAATAATTTCATGTCGACACTTTTAAAATTTATTTTTAACCTTTAAATTTTTCAGGTTATATTTATTTAGGACCTTTTTGATTCACTGAAATTAGTCATGCGTTGTTCACAAAAATTAGTTTAATTTGAATCCTAATGATACAAAAAAAGGCAACAAATAATCTCACCTTTTAGCAAAATTAAATATTAAATTCCACATTTATTGAAAAATAATTCAAGTTACCTTCAAGTTTTCATTTAAAATTAATTCAAGAAATTTAAATTGAAATTAAATTCCTGTCATTTACAAGTTTTTTTTTTCCTTCTCGCATTTTAATGAAATAGACATAAAGATAAATAAGTCCTAGTATTTCTATTTCTTTGGAAACATTCATCAACAAACACATATACACAATGAGTATAAGAAACCAATTTTCTTACTGAATAATGCATGAACTTAATCAGGAGAATTAATTTTGTACAGTTTGTAGTAGTAGGATCAGATGATAAGCGCACATGATAAAGTTAATGAGGAGCAAATTGTGTCACAGTTTGATACATAATTCAAAAGTTTTAAAATTGAATTAAATGAATTTCATTAAAATTTTAAGATAAACACGGTTTTTTTTATTTAAGTTGTTATTTGTGTACGAATGTTATCAAATAATTAAATATTTGACGCGTCTTATACGGGTTTTTTATTGTTTTGTGTGAATAATTAAGTGCAAAGATTTGAGGATTGGAAGAATGGAATTAAATGTCTTGCAAAGGAATTTGCGAAATTGTTTCAATGTAATTTTATCAACAAATTAATGGAAACGCCTGGTTATTTGTAACTATTTTCCATTTTTAATGGAGACGTCTAGTCAATTGTAATCATTTTCATTCTAATAGTGGAAACGCCTGGTTCATTGTATCAAATTTGAATGGAAACGCCTGGTTATTTGTTAAAACGTTCAGTTTTATAGTGGAAACGCCTGGTTCATTGAATCAAATTTGAATGGAAACGCCTGGTGCTTTGAAATTTTCTTAAGCTCATAATGGAAACGCCTGGTATACTGTAAATTTCATTTAAATGCTTTGTAGACTGGAATACTCAAATACAAAAATACTGTTGAAAAAACATATGTCAACATGAAAGTCAAATATGTAGATGTGTGTTAAGATTAAATTATATGTTCCTTTCAAGTTGATATGAAAATGAAGGAAAATGTGTGGCAATGTTTTATGTGTTATTAAATAACTTGACTCTAAATCTTGTTTCAGTAATTATAATAACAATAATGATAATATGAAAAAATAACATTAGCAATAAAAAACTGTGGAAAGGAAGTGAAAACATTATACAAAGTTTCATGATAAAATTATGGTATATGAAATTCTCATTTAAAAAAGTAAATATTTCAAATCAAGACATGAAATTCAAGGCCATTTAAAGTCATTTTCAAAAAAAATTTTCAAATTTTAACCAAAATTGACTCAAATTGAAGTCTTACAGTAAGAAAAAATCGTCTTAATTGATCTGAGCTCAACACACACACACACAAGCTCCATAAATCAATTGTGGTATTATCTTACTTGAACATTAACTTGAACACATTAACCCACGTATTTGTACATTAAAAAAGTGTGTGTGCATAAAAAGAGAGGTCGAGTTAATCTAAGGATAATGATCACACATTACTCTTCCATGTAAAATGATGTTAAAAATATGTTAATTTTAACTGTAAATTATGTGAAAATTGCTTATAATTTTTAAAAATAAGTCGTTAAAATAAAAATAATGAATTAAATTTGATACAATTTTCGCGATAATTTATTTTGTTTCATTACTTTGAACAGTGAAAATAACATTAAAATTAAACAAATTATGTTGATGATAAAATAACAAAATATCACGTGTATGTTATGATATTGAAAATCATTTGAAATTGATACTCTTTTAAAAGTATGTGAATATGTGAAATTCTGATGAAAAAGCAAAATATTACCTTTGAATATCATTGAAAAATAAAGAAGAAGAATCATTAAATAAAATATTTAAGATATTGATATTATCTAGGGAAGACAGACTAAAAAATATACGCAATATATCACATTTATCAAAACTCGAATAATAAAATCCTTATTTATCAGATTTATCGCATTAATCACGAATATCATCGTTTATCAGTCTTGATCAACATTTATCAGTGTTGATCACCATTTATCAGAACATAAAATATGTTATTTGGTCGTATAAAACTTAATTACATGCAAATTTTAATTATTCTAAGAATTTAAACTTATCTATACATAAAAAAAATTAAAAATATTAAAAAATAACAAATGAAAAAGATATTTTTTTTTCTTACAAACTTAATAACTTCTTAAATAAGGTTTTAAAAAACATTTTTCTTAAAGAATGATAAAATGTTTAACCAGAATCAATTTTTAAGAAGCTCTAAATCACAGTATTTCTTTAATACTGAAAATTCAACTTTTAGAGTTTTTTGTTCTTTTTCCTTTTTAGCTAAAAAGCTTATAAAAAGTTCTTTAAATAAAAAATAAATAGAAGTTTATTTAAGAAGTTATTTAAAACTTCACTTTTTCATCTGTTTTGTTAATATTTGAATTATTAGTGTTCTTAATTAAATTGGAATTGAAATTGAAAAATAAGGATTTCAAAAATTATTTTTTGAAATCAAGTGTAAAAATCATTAGAATATTTTGTGTAAAGCCGGTCTAAAAAGGCATTTTTTAAATAAATTTTGCAATTTTGAATCCCGCGCATGTAAAAAAAAGAATGACATCACTACTGTCAATATTTCAACCAATTCAATTTAAAATTAAATAATTTCAAACGAAACTTTCTTGTTGAAATTAAAATTTACTGTTGAAAGAGTTTTTGACAGTTCTCACGTAGACACCTACATAACTGTTACTATCAAAAAATTAAATTCTTTGTTGAATTGAAACAATAAAATACAATTAGGCAATTCATTTAATTGGAATTGAAATTGAAAAATTGGAATTGAAATTTTTGACAGAAACAGTTATGTAGGCGTATACGTGAGAACTGTCAAAAATTCTTTCAACAGAAAATTTCAATTTCAACAAGAAATTTCTGGTTGAAATAATTCAATTTAAATTTAATTTGTTGAAATATTGACAGTAGTGTTGTCATTTTATTTTTTTTCATGCGCGGGATTTAAAATTGCAAGATTTATATAAAAAATGCCTTTTTTTGTCCCGACTTTACTCAAAATATTCTTTTTAAAATAATTTTTACACTTGATTTTCAATAGGGCGTTCAAAAAATAATTGTTGAAATATTATTTTTCAATTTCAATTCCAATTAAATGAATTGCCTTAATTTGTTAATAAGGCCGCGACAAATGGAAATCGAAAGTTTTGTCCTAATCCAATAAAATGTTAGATGGGGGGGCAAAAAAAAAGTTCCACTCACAAATTATGGTTTTGAGGCAATTTTTTTGAAATAACACTGATAACAGACGTATAATTACTTACATTTGTAATTAATTGTCTTTTGAGAATATTATTGGCAACATTTTACAAAGAAATCATCAAATCGATCAATTCTGATTTTGGTGACACTCAAAAATTAACAAAATTTATTTAAAAAATATGACCGTTAAAAATGTTCGATTTCAAAATTTTGTAAAAGGAATTTTAATTGAATTTTTTTTGTTTATTTAGTTTTTTTTCTGGCTAATTTAACACAATAACGTAAATTTTACTTAAAAATCGTTTAAATTTTCTAAAAAACATGAATTTTAAATTGAAAATTCGGTTCAAAAAACATATTTTTTTTTGCCCCTCGTCTTTTTTGACTTTTCAAAAGGGGCATCGGACAAAACTTTTAAAATTCATTTGTCGCGGCCTAAGATCGAAATAATAAAAGTCGATATATCTACATGCTGTTCAGAATTTATGTGTATATATTTTTATGTTCCTTCTACTTCTTTGGAATCTTCAGCGAAGTGTGAGCTTTTGTCAACTCATTAACAATGTCTATAACACTGTAAGTCAAAAACACCCCGCAAAATAAGCGTGGATAACAAGACTACCTATAATAGTTAATTTTTTTTTTTTAAATTAAGAGGAAACACGTTTCATTCATCAAACGACCTGTAAGCGTCAGTCAAATATATCTGATACAGACCTAATCACTTTGTACTGCGTTTTCAACAAAAAATTTTTATATTAAAATTGAATAAAAATACTAAATTTCGAAAGTGTCGTATAATATCATACAAATACGTACAAAAATTTTGTACAAAGAGAACTAACTTCTCATTTTATTTCGGCTTATAATTTGATTATTTAAACTGAAAAATGCTCAATAACTAGACCGACATGTTTTTTAAGATTCCTAAATATCGATAATATGAAATAAAAATTGAGAACTCAAAGGACAAGTTAAAAAGTAGTGGGCATCCAGCGACAATTAATGGGTTAAGGGAAATCTAGCAACATATTTTTTTTTAGTTTCCCTGAAAAATGTTTAAATTTTCATTATAATTTGTGTGACAAACTAAAAAGAACCCCGTGCGTCAAAATTGCTCTTCCTTTAATTTTATATAATTGTTTCAAAAATAAATAATTTGATAATTACCTCTATTAAATGCATTATTTTTAATTTTTCTTCTTATTGATATAAATATTAAATATAAAACAAAACAATAAAATTAATTTTTTATAAATTCATGTTCATTATTACTATTGTTTTTTTGTTTATCTGTCAAATCTGACAGTTTTATATTGATATTTTAGACGTTTATCAAGGAATTGATCAAATTTATCAGATTTATCATGATATATCAAAAATATCATAAATATCAAGGATATATCAAATTATTTAATCAAAACATAAGATTAATCAAGTTTATCATTAAAAATCAAAAAGCATTGTCTGGCCTAGGATATTATTTTAAGAGAAATTATAATGAATATTGCTCATCTTCAAGGTAAGCAAATGAAAATTTCTTACATTTTCTTGATTCAATCGAAGTGAGTTAACTAAGCAAAAAAATAAATTGTGTAAATTCTTGAAAGACGATGAAATTCTTTTATTAAGCTTATTTAATATTAAATTGTATATTGTAAAAGTCAGATAATAATGAAAATTTTCTATAAATAATTTTGAATTTTGTTCTTTATTTCACATGCAATTTAATGGATGGAGTGAAATGAGATAATAAAGTAAGATAGAAAATAAAGTTTATTTGTACCTTTGAGCCCTGGAGCGAAATGAGTTAAATGTTAAGTTTATCTTTTCAATTAAATGTAGAAAAAGTTAAAAGTTTCAATGAAAATTAAAAAAAAAAAACGAAAAAATCCCAACACGAGCTATAAAAGGTTAATTGAAATTGATCTCAATAAACATAAATAAACAGAAAAAGTCCACAAACATCTTCAAGGAAAGAGTTTTGATTGAATTTTCACTACAACTCTGAAAAGATCTTTGATACAACTGTTTTTCAATTTCGAATTCAATTCATCCTCAAAAATAGATAAATCTTTTCCTAGAAACATTATTTTTAATATTTTCTGGTTAAATAAGTCTTATAAATTTTCCAATAGGATTTGCAAGAAAATAATATTTATAGCTTTCATACACCATTTTCAAGGTCTTCTACACAACTGTAGAAGAAAAACATAATACCTTATAATAAATTTATCGATTTTTTAATAAAAATAATACATTTTCAGTGTGTGTGAACTTAAAAATATTCAAAAAATATGTCAGATATTTCAGTTTGTCCTACTAAAATCAAATTTGTGTACATTTCTGGTGTCTACACCTATAAATTTTGCATTAACTAGGTCAGTCGGATGCCATTTATCAATTTTAAGGCTAAAAATCGTGCTTTTTATGCAATTGTGACCTTTTATTTAAAGGAAAAAAGGAAAAAAAACACACACATTAACTGCACCTTATGCATTTTTTGCTATTGAACTTCTTTGTGTATTTGTGTGTGTGTGTCAACCGCATGACTTGCATTAGATGTAAAAAATATCTTCCGGTAATAAAATTTCTTTGTGTTTCTGGGTCGAATGTAAAAGTATGTTCATGTTTAAATGTGGAAATGAAAGTTTTTCGTTGCACTTGGTCTTTTAACTTTAAATGTTTTCTTTTTCTTATTGGTTTACAAGTTTATGCAAGAAGAAGGTTACTTTACATTTTCTTTGACACTGTGAACGATGTTGCAATAAAAAAAACTTGTTACCACACAGAACTTTCTTTCTTTTAACAAATTACTTGTAAATTATTATAATTTTTTATTTGAGGTTTGTTTTAATACAGAAATGAAAAAAATGAAAGGTTTCTCAATTCTGAAATTAGTATACACAAAAAAATTTTACTCCTTTTTTTATGCAATTTATACTTTTACTCCTAAATGTATGCAATACAAGACGAATTTGAATGCACTTTTAATGTAAATTCAAGTCACATTTATCTCAAAAATGAATAAAATGCATAAATTTCAAATGAATATTTAATTCATTCAAGGTAAAAGTGTGACTTACTTGTCTAAATCCTTGACACTTGGTACAAATTTAATACATTCTCGCTTTTGAAAATTTGCTTCAATCCAACTTCGGGCGGTGCGCTGCAATTAAAAAGGATTAAAATTAACTTTAATTGCATTTATTTGTAAAAAAAAATAATTTCAAATCAAAACATTAATTTAAAGATAAGGAAACACCTGGAAAATGCAAAACAATGTTAAATTAAGTGCATTCATCTTTTGAAAACAATGGAAAATACAAAACAAAACCACAGAAGAGTCCTGAATCGTTTTCAATTATTTGTCATCATCACACAAACTCAGTGACATGCATGCGCTTAGAAAAGAGATAGAATGTGTTTTTCAATTAGGACTTGTTTTGTTGTTTTTAATCTTTAACAATGAATAGGAAAAGGAAAAACATTGGTTGGAAATGCATTGAATTTAACTTGAATCAACATTTTCAATGATTTTGTTTAAACGAAATTCACATCATATAGAATTCTGTTCGAATTTTTTACTTGATGTGAAATTTGAAGTAACTGACTGGTAATTTAATTTTCATTTCCAAGAATAAATTCTATTGTTTCAATTTTCTCTGCAGATGACTGATAAAGACATGTCAAATAAAAGTGTGAATTTTGTTATCAAAATACTTCAAATTATGAAAGATGATTGTCAGACACTTTCAATGGAATTTTGTAGTACGAACATTAACTTTATACTGAGAATTTAAACACTTTTCAATTAATTTATGCATGAAAGATGAAATGCTTTTAAAAATGTGAAGAATTCAAAGAAAAAAACAACAAGCACTTGAGTTCAATGTAAGTGCCTAGAATGCAATTTCAATCAAAATCAAATTACACAAAGGATTTTGTATCAAAAGCGCTTTAATTTAAATTGTGATGCATTTGAAATTCTATCAGTTTTTCTTTTAGCACAATCATTTCTTATTGTGTCGACATCTGAGTTCTCTTCTCATTTATACATTTTTAAAGCTCATATCAAAATATTGCATCGCATCAAATCAACTGAAAACAACAAAACTATTTAAATTACAAATCGGATTATAAAATATCATATATTGCTGTAATTTGTAAACCATCCATTCATCATCAACATTCGTTATTGGTTTCTATTCAACGAGGCATATTTAATTGAAATGGGAATTGAAGTTTCAATAAAATATGAGTAATTAAGTCGATTTATATTTGAATTGAAAAAAAATGAATAAATAAATAAAAATTGATGTGATTTCATTGGACGAGTATCGAACGAATGTAAATTTTAATGAAATCACGTCAAATTGAGAAAAATCATGAAATTTTTAAAGAAATTTGATCAAAACATTTTGCTATAAGGCTTTGCTATGAGGCGAGAGAGATGGACATTTCATTCAAAAAAATTGTCCAAGAGTGAATGAAACATCTGAAAGTACAAGACCATGATGTTGTTTTTAATGCATTATCATAAAACATTATTTTGATATGTTCTAAAAATTGTAACATGTTACATTGAAAGTTGTTAAATTATTATTTTTATACCGAAAAAGTTTGATGTGAAGCACATAATGTGTGTTTTTTTACCAAGTTTTAAGTTTTTATGATGATTGTTTTAATTTTTATGAGGAAAAGTTTTAGTTTTGAGTTTGTTTTGAGTAACGAAGCCGTTTTATTTTTGAAAAATTTGATGTTTTTCTTTTTATTCCATGAATAAAATATTCATCCTTGACTGAAAGTGCAATAAAACCAAAACTTTTTTCGTGAATTTAGTTTGCAAAGTTATCTCAAGGTTTTTTTTTTCAAGTTTATTATGAATTATTTTTAATTGATTAAATTTGATTCTCATGATTTTGAAATACTCAATGAAGTTGGTCCGATTCCATCCGAAGGAAGCTCATCGATAAATTTTCATTTAGATGTCAAACTATTTTACAGCGCTTAACTGACACAAAGATACGTGTTTTTGTATGCTCGTATGATAATCAACTGTAAAAACATTTCAATTGTAAAATTACATTTCAAGCGATTTTTCTACATGTCACACCTTAATACGATAGAAAATACCTAGAAAATAACTGATTTTACACTATTTTCCCATTACATGGCATTCCAAGTGACTGAGATGCACACACTCACACAGAGTTAAGCACCATAAATTAATTTCATATGTCATTTTACTCCTTTCATCTTTTTTTTCAAAAGATAAATTGAACTAACACATCTTCATATGAGTGAAGTCACTGTTCAAAGTTAACGTGTGTAATATTTTTACTACTTGATTAGAGAGACAGTGAGAATCTTATTAAGTGATGAAAAATGAAGTCAAGTACTTTCCATGTGTGATTTAGATAAATGACATTAAAAAAAATTTAACTCAATTTACTTTTGACATGATGATGATGATCTGATAACAGTAAAAATATTTTATTTTTAACTCACCCCTATAATACTCTCTCTATTCTGACTGAAATGACTTAGCCAGTCTTGTGGCATATACAACCACTTTGATAATTGAAAAATGCCTGAATAAGGCATTGTTATGTAAAACCTAAACTAATATTATTTTATTTTTATAATAATAATTTTTTTGCTATTTATAGAGCTTTTTATCTTTGATTTATCTCTTGAACAAAACTCTTAACCCAAATCACATTAATGGAAAACAGATTACAGTTTTCATTGTCACTTTATTCTTTGAAATGTTGTCTTTTATCTCTCAAAATACATTCAATGTCAAAATAAAATGAGAAAAAAAAAGTTAATCCTATTTATAATAATATTATTTGTTTGTTTTTTGTTGAATAACTGTAAAAATTTTTCATATTTAAACTTGATAATGAAAAATAAAAATACAAATATTGCTTGAATGACATGAAATGAAATGGAATGAAATCTCTTTGATAGAGGTCTTTTTTGCTGTGTGTTTAAATGGAGTAAATTATGTGAGGTTTTAATCAAATATTAAAATTAAATTTTTGCTTGGAAATTGAGTTTATATCATGAAATTAAATAGAAAAATCATTTTCAAATATTCGTTTAAGAAAAATGAAAAAAATTCATTTGAGGCTATTTTAAAGAAAAGGAAAGTAATCGTCAAAATGATGCTTAAACGCATTAAAAGATATTCAAGGAAAATAATTTACAAATTTCTCAAATTCTCATTGATATAAAAAGTGATTTTTTAAAGATAGTTTTTGAATTTTAACAAATGCAAGACATTTGATACGTAAACAGACATCAAACCGGGCTCAAAACGATTTCTACCTTAATCGTTTAAACAAATATTTTTAAATAAATTCTTTAAAAAGGGTTTTTATTTGCAAAAGTTGATAAATAAAATATTTCATTAATCCTTTTAATTAGATTTTTTTTCGAAATGTAATCAAATATTTAAACGTACTTTTTTACAGATGTTACACTTTATAACACGATTTTGCATATACAGTGGGAATCAATTATGCAAACATAAAAAAAGAGAATTTTTACACATAAAAGTGAATCGGCATCAATTTGAATGAAGTTTGAATTTTATTTGATTACTCGAGCGTTTTTAAGTGCTCAATCATCATGAGTTCGATAAAAATTTGATGTAATTTTCAAGAATGTCTGCCAATAAGTGGCATAAAAAAAACGATTATGAAATAAAATACAATATTTTACATAAACAGATTTGATTTATTTGAAGTCAAAATCTATTAAAATCTATTTTGACTTTAATTTCTTGTTAATGTGGGTGTGCGTGTGCTTGTGCATGAAAAAAATATTTATATAAAATCGTTTAGTCGTTGGAAGTACTAAAAAAATACTAGGAAAAGATTGAAATTTCATCATTTTGGGAAAGCTAATGAAAAAAATGAGTTAAATAACTCAGTTTAATGAGCTTTCCTTCAATTCGATTTTCATCTTAAATAATGACCTAAAGATGTAAATATACGAAAATGAGCTTATTCATTTCATTTACGATTACGTTTCAAATTATTTTGACGAAATTTGCTAGTCTATGAGGGGTAACACGTGCTATAACTTATTAGATTTCTTTATTATGATTTATATTTCGATTAAAATGATTCACATCTCCTTAGTGATTTTAAAGCACAATCACAAAATGAAGTCCTTCAGTATTACAATTCACTGTGGATTATTGAGTCAATTTAATTCAATTTAATTTAATTTTTATTTAAAAAGAAAAATCATAACGTTTGATGTGATTATGAAATGAAATTGAATTGTGATTAAAAGTTTTATGAATCTTTTTTTTTCAAATACAATTCAGAACGATTTAATTGTCGCGTAATAATAAAAAAAATACAATGTTGCACGACTGAAACAATTAATAAAACTGAAAACTTGATCTGATTCTCAAATTTTACTGTGTGATAATTTGAGTAGTGATGCAACACGATATTTGAGTGTGATAACAATACATAAAAGTATGAAGATTAAAAGTTGTAAATGGATTTGCAAATATTTGTTTTACTCTTTTATCTTCCTATCTATGTGAGTCTTTCCATGTATGGTATGGAAGATTACTTTCTGTTCATCATCATCATCGTTCATTATTAAAAAATAAGATAAAATCCAGAAGAAATTATCACATTTAAAAGTTCTAACAAAAGAGATAACTACTTGTGAAAAAGACAACTTTTACAAGTAAACAATTAACAGAGAAACGTCATGAGAGTGACGAAAAATAAACAACTCAATGATAAAATAAATATTTGAAGTTGCATATGGTAATGGGATGCAAAATTTTGTTTGTCTTGGCATGATTGTTGATTTTATGCATCAATGCATGCAAGCATAGTAAAAATATATTGAAAAATCCACCTTAGATGATGATTTCACATATTTTTTTAATATAAAATTTTGATTAAGCGGATTACAGAATCCATTAAGTTAAATGTCATAAAATAAAATTGAATTGCTTACATGAACCAGGTTGGTGATGTTAGCTCAGGTACATACATGTGAAAATCTTTATTGCATGTTTCATTCATGAGATGAACTTAATTTACACTGTATATGTCACGGATATTGAAAAATGTTTTCATACTATATCTTAGTTCGTTATCTACTTCATTTTAACTTAACCGTGATGTTGTTTTTTTTTTGTATGTGCTATTCCAATTTTTAAATAAACCTTAAACGGATATTAATCCATTTTTACATTGACATCAAAATGGATCTATTTTTGGATGCAAGGACAACTTTTTACAGACTTAACGATCCTTTGTATGAAAAATACTTTAATTTAAGAAAATTTTCTTTATAATTCACCCTCAAAAACGCTAAATTTCGATTTAAACATCTCATTTAACATTAACATCACAATTTTCACTATATTACAGATATTTTTATTATTTTTCTTTGTTCATTTTATTTAAATTCCCTTTTTCATACCTCAATTTTAAATTGCTCTGCTAACTTCTTATTACTATTTATTTTAATTTGATTGTATGTAATTTTAAGAAACATTTGTAATGATAAAAGTAAAAATATGAACTGTGTGAAATAGAATTCATTTGCTTTTAGTGAGCTTTGTAGGAGATTTGAGACGAGAAAGAATGAAGTACAAGGAGCGTAAAATTGAATTAATTTAATTTGATGTTTTTGGCGTGATATGAACTGGAAATCCTTCTGTAATATGAGGGAAAATATTTTGAGGATTTGATATCATTAAAGTTAATATCTGAATAAGGGCAGTGGAGTCAAAGTCACACGTGAAACCCACAGTCGTTATTTAAAAGGAATTTTCTAATTCATCATACGTTCAATTGTCCAAATACTTGAAACTCCTTCAATTCTGATTAAATTGACAGGCAATATCTTATTTTTTTCATGAAATTCCTTGATATTTTCTTTCACAACATATGTTCATTATTATTTTATCATAAACAAAATGTTTTCTGGGAGCACACGTCTTTTGATTTACTTAGAAATGAAATACAACAAAAAATGTAAACAAAAAAAATAAACTTATGAGACAAAATCCCATAAAGGAAGTATGCTGTTTCTGGGAAAAATAATGTTTATTTTTATGAAGAAAAAAAAATACACCGTGTCTTTAATTTTTGTTTCAGCAAGTTATATTTTTGGCATGTATGAGACAGAAAACTTTTGTACGTTAACATTCCATGGAAATTAATTTCATAAGTAAAGTTTTCCAATTTTGTCACAACAAGATTCTTTTCATCATTTATCCAATTATCATAGTTACAAGTATATTCAAGATTAAAAGAAAATATGCTTTAATAATAATATTTTCACGGAAAATTTAATCATAGGATGCACTTAAAACAAAACCACGTCAACCAACGACGACATGAAAACTACACGCAATTTTCATATTAAAAATCTATGCCTTATATTACTTAATATGAAAAAAAACAATAACAACGTTTCATCATTAACACTTCAATATGTTTTTGTTGCAAGGCAAGAGGAAAAAAATATCACAAACCATAAAAAAACATGAAATAAACATCACGTTTAAGCTGATGAAGGCAGAAAAAAAGGAAAGTGTTAATACAGCAAATAATATAATGAAGTTTAGTTAGAACATGAGCAAATGTGAGTGTGTGTGTGAAAAGAAGACCTTTTATATATTTTTTTATTTAATTTTTATTGTTATAGAAATGTGTTCCTTTAAAACCAAAAACAAAAACACAGGAACACAAGAAAATGAATAAAAGACTGTGTGCACTTGTAACATCACATAAAATAATAATCAAATATCATCAACTTTTATTGTGGGTTGATTTTGAATTCAAAGTAGGTGGAAAATGTATGAAATAAAATGATACTTTGACTTTTAAATTCTCATCTGCTTACATGTGAGCTAATGAAAGGAAGTGCCTGAGATAATTGTATTCAAATATTGCTTGGAGCTCTGTGTTACAAAAAGTTTAAGTGAAAATTTTCAGGTTTTTACTGATTTAAACTGAATATTCAATGAAAAAATAGAATCAAATTCAATCCATGCATAAAAAAAATGAATCAAAACTTAAACTGACTTCAAATTTAAATTTAAAGCATAATAAAAAGGTGAAATTCAAACAAAAATAACTCAAGTGCAGTAAAAAAAAATAAAACAATGTAAAATTATAAAAAAAACAGATTCTTACCCGTGGCACAGTTATATTGATTAATCCCCAGCATATTTTCTTAAGGCCCCATCTGATCTACACATTTCCATTTGAAGAGTCAAATGATGTTTATTTTTATTTTTTTGAAATTTAAATATAAAATAAATGTGTGTGTGTATGTGACAAGTTATCATATTTTTTTTTATTTTTATTTTGATTGAATTTTGAATAATTTCATTCGAATTGCCAGACATAGTATAAAATATTTTACATATTCAATTCAATTCAAAAAAAAGATGAATGAGAAAAGAAAAAATAATAAAAATTTTATTTGTAGTTCAATAAATATGTTGCAATTGATATCAGAACACACATCATTTTATATTAAGGTTGATTTGCGTGTAGGCAGAAGGAAAATTTACATAGAAAGAAAAATTGGAAGAGAAAAAAAAACAAAATAAAAATTATATTTAAGTTAGTAGAAGGTTCAAAGGATATTATTAAGTTTTTTAAAAGATTTTCTTTCAAGGCCTAAACTAGACTATTTTGCTCTAAAATTCAGTGATGTGAAAAGAAAATGCAATTCAAAAAAGAAAACTTTTGTGAAAAAAATTAATTTGTAGTGTAAGCAATGAATTTAAAGAAAAAGAAAAACTGAAAAGACTACTTAAAAGTTTAAAATGGAAAAAATGCAAAAAAAAATCAGACAAAATCATATAAAATTTAACATTTTTTATAAGCATCCCAATTTAAAATGCGTATCAAATCTCAGAAACCAAAATTTAATATAAAACAAAGATTTCTTTTTTCATGGTACTTTAACTTTCACATACACACACACACACAATCAAAATATCACAGACACACATAATCACAGTAAGTTATAACATAAATCATTTCGGTCATAAATAATGTAATAAGGAAATGTATGTTTTTTGTCCTAATCCTCTCAATTATGTACTTGAAAGGTAAAACGGAAATTTTCTTTTGGTTATTTTACCGTCTTATGCTATTTTTATAACTGTACTTAAAGCCTTGTCTGGCTAGAGTTAAAATTAACAAGCAACTAGGCGTTCCCATTAAATTTTAATTTATAAATAACCAGGCGTTTCCATCATAAGCTGAAAAATTACGAATATGCATGCGTTTTCATTTAAAAGTAATTTAAAAATAACCAGGCACTTTCATAACTTCACATTTTACAAATAACAACGCGTTTTCATTATAAAATATTTTACAAGTAACCTGGCGTTTCCCTTTTCATTCAATATTCCTTTAAATTTTTCTGTATAAAAGTCTATTTAGACCATATTTGCATAAAAAAAGGAACAATTTGAATGACACATGATCAAGATGAAATTCAGTCAAATGTTAACATGAAACAAATTCATGAAAAACGTTGAAAAGAATTTTTGAAGCAAAAAATTAATAATAATTTTCGGAAAATTTTTTTTTTTGGAAAAAAATAATTGTGTGGAGCAAACGTGTTTTATTTTTTATTTACACATCTGTGGTTGCTTTGTCAATAATTTCATCAAAATATTTGTTATCATGTGCTTTTTTTCTTTTTTTTCATCTTGTATCATAGGACAAACAATTTTTCCACAATGAAAATAATATTAAAAACCATATTATAACAATGATTATCATTATTCACATTGAGATACACTCTCATATGGTTTTCCTCTTATTTGTTATTTTTTTTCCTGTTTCCTATCAAAAAATATCATATCAGAGTTTCATTTTCAACCACAAAAAGCGAGTTAAATAAAAAATATTTGAAAAAGAGATTTAACTGAACACAACAAAAAAAATTATATTATATAAATAATTTTTTTTCCGAATTCTCGTTCAACAATGATGCCCTCGGATAAATTGTTATTTTATTTATTATAAATATTGATAAAAAAAAGAATCAGCACACGCCAAACAAAACCCCTAGAGGTTCAAAAAAATTGTAGGGATCAAATGATAGAGATCTTATATTTTGGTTTAATTTACAGTTTTGATGAAATTATTGTTTTTAGGAAAAAATGAGAGAAGTGAGAATATTTATTGGTATGATGCATCCTGATAGATTATATTTTGATCCAATTGTGTTGATGCTTGAATGAAAATGTGTATTTCATCATTATTAATTTAATAATAATATAAAAAGTGAAACAATACGAGATGATATCTTATATTTATATTATTTTTTTGATGAATTTGAGGATAAGCATGGATTGAAATTGAAAAATTTTGATTAAAGTGTCTCTTTGAATAACATTTCGTTGGTTGCATTTGAATTTTATGTTACAATGGAAACGCCTGGCTATTTGTAGAAAATGTTTTATAATTAAAACGCCTGGTTACTAGTAAAAATGTTTTATAATGAAAACGTCTGGTTATCTGTAAAATTATTTCATAATGGAAACGCCTGGTTGATCGTGAAAAATGTTAGAAAAAATTCCATAATAAAGTGTAAACAAATGTATTATGGTCTCAGTAATTACCCGTCTCAGCTTTTAAATAAATAAATAATTCAACACTATTTAATCATCATCATCATCAACTTCATAATTCATATTTTTTATATCCTTCATTCTAACTTTATCCTTTGTTTAATTAAAATAAAAAAAAAAATATATTTATATTTATAATTTTTACCGTGGAAACAATAAGCTTTGTTAAGAAAACTTTTACTTTAAATGAATTTTTTCTCATATTGAATCCTTTTTTTGTATCATAACTGTAAGCATGATGCTACACCACTGGTTTTTTGTTCATTTTTTTGTTTATTGTTAATTATTTTCCATCGTTAACAACACTCCTGTGCTCTCTTGAACAAAATACAGTTATAATTTTATAAAAGTGTCGAGTCAGAAGCATAATTTTAACATTAACATGCATTTTTATAAACTTTTCACTGAGACCATGAGTGTGGGAGACAAGAATGGAAAAATACTGTGTGTGTTTGTGTGTATCACCATGACATATTGACTTTTTTTCATTAAATTGAAAGTGTAATTACTGATTTCATTTCATATTTACTTTGTAAAACTTTTTATCGCTGTTGGCGCAGTTGAAGAGAAAAAAAAAATTGTTTTAATGAAATAATTATTTATTTTTTAAGGAAGCTCATTAAATATGGTAATCGAAGCAGAGAAAATTAAAAAAGTATTCAGACAAAATTACCCATTTTCTTCTTAAATGGGCCTTTTTCTTACATTTTCTTTAATGACTAATAACTAATTTCTCTGAAACAAAATAGACATTTGGGAATTGTATCAAATCGATCATCATTTTTCAAATTTAAATTCACTGTTACTTAGGCATTAAATATCCTTTTAATAGAAAATTATTTTAATTAAAATCCAGATATTCGAACCTGTGCTTGTTTGAAAGGATTTTCGATTGTGTGCTTAAATATTCATTTATTTTGTGGTTGAATGCACTCAAAATGTGACCTTTATCTATAAAATGGATTTGTATTTCATTATACAATGATGATTAATTTAATCCTTTAAATTTTCATACAAACACACACATAGCAACAAAATCTTATTTAGTTTCAATCCCTGTCATGATGACAGGACAGATAAGAATAATTTCCTTTTTCACTCTCATTCCCTCTTAAAAGGAAAAAGAATAAAACAAATGTTTTTAGTAAAATAAAATACAAAACAAAACATTTTCTTTATCTCTAAGTTTGTCTCTTAATGATTGTAACAATACAATGTTCATATGAGTTGAGTTGAGACAAAAAGGAAAAAAGATATATTCTGCACTTTAATATAAAAAAGTAGCTTAATTGTCACAACTCTTTGCCACACTAAACTGTGTGTTTAGTGTTCGTCTGATTCCTTCTAGATGAAAAGAAAAGTTGGACAAAACTTTTATCTCTCATAACATGACAGTTTTATTGTGCATGTTGACATACAATCAAAAAGCATTTTGTCGTACTTGTTATATGTCACACTTTTAGCTCTTAAATGTAAATTGATATCACTTAAATTTATCCTGATAATCATTGAGCACTGGAAATGTCAACATATTTCATTGAAAACCATCAATCATGAGATGGAAACGCCTGGTTAATTACAAAGCATATTTTTATAATGGAAACGTCTGGTAAATAATGAATCATTATTTGAGTCGAAAACGTTTAAAATACTTTTTATTGAAAAGCCTGGTTATTTGTAAAATATATTTGTATAATGGAAACGCCTGGTTAATTGTAAAATATGTCAGAGTGGAAACGTCTGGTTTTTTTAACTCAAATTTTTAAATTGAAATTTTTATAACGATATTTTATGGGACTTTTTTTATATAAATCATAATAAAAATGACCAAATACGCAAAAATTTTGGGTCAAAATATAAAATTATCAATATGCGTTGATTTTCATCGAAGTTATTGAACACTTTTATTACATGTTTTTAGAGGCACTTCAACATATTTCGTTCTGTTGATATCTTGTCAAATATAAATATAAAAAAAGTACTTGAAAAGAAAAACTTTTCGTCTTTTTCATACATTTTTAGCATATTTTAATGATAAAATTTGAATTTATTTTTTCTTTAACAATATTTTACATACATAAAAGATGATGAACTTTCTTTTCTTTCTCTCAAAAAAAAAACAATATGTGAACGTTTTTCTTGAAGTTTCAAGTATCTACTCAACATGATTAGTGTGTAATTTTTGTGACTTTTTTTGTCTTATTATTTCTTTGAGCGTGTCATTAAAAAGGTATAAGAAAATTTGTTTTTTAACGAACATGTTTGTCATAAGTTGATAAATGTATACATTTTTTTATTATTTTATTACATTTCCTGTCAACTTTTTTTCACTTTTCCTTGTTAAACCTGTTTTTTATTCTTGTTGCGAGAAAATTGATAAATAAAATTTTCATGTCTGTTTCGCGTGTCTCAAAGATTAAAGGTATCATAAAGTTAAAATAAATTCCTTTAAATATTTTTTTTTTTTTAGTTGAACTGTAATTTTCAAGGTTCTTCAATTCCATGGCGATTAAAAGTAACATGCATGTGATTGAATAATTGCATGATATGTTAACACGAAATCCCAACAATAATTAATATTGCACAAGGATATTGATTACTTTTCATTTCATTTGTATGGATAGGAACTGAAAGTTGTAAAATTGAAATGTAATTGCAGTTTATTTACGTTAAAGTTAAAAGGAATTTTATTGATTTTCATATTTTTTTACATATTTATATTCGTGAGTTAAAACAACCTGTTGTTGCATTATTCATCAATTGCAATGTAATAATATGGATTTTGATGAAATGGAGGATTTTTTTCATTGAAATGAAATTCAAGACATAGAATTGTAATTTTAGACCTCGAAAACTGATTAAATGCTCTATGAAAATTTAATTCCCGTATTAAAAATTATTCTCATTTATAAAACAATTTCATGTTGGTTGGTTTTCATGACGATAAATTACAATACAAAAAAAAAGAACTGGGAAAATAAATTTATGCGTGCAACATGCTTGAATTAACCACAAAAATCATGTAATAAGCTTCATACTAATATCATGTAGACGATGTAATCAAATAAAATTTTATATAAAAGGATTATGTTAATAAATTTAAGGAATTTTCTCAGCATGAAAATTTAAGACAGTGATGGAAACTTTCAATGTTCACTTTTTTTTAAATTTAATTTAAAACAAAATTTGGTTAAATTTAAATTTTATTATGGAAAGTTTTTTTTTTCTATTTCCGGCCTTGATTCTGGAAAATTTGTATGTGTATATGATGAAATCTTTTTGGCAACATAATATGATTAGTATGATAATAATACAGCTAATCAGAATTTAAATTTAACGTAATACTGTGATAATCTCATTCACAAGCAATATACTAAGAATTTAAGCATCAGACAAGATTTAAAGTTAAATTGAAGGAAAAAGAAGAAGAAATTTTGGGTAAATGTGTGAATTTTAAAAGCATTTCAATACTTCCTAGTACAAAATTTTTTATATATAACTGTAACTACTAAGTGCTAATTATTTGAATAATTTACTAATGAAACGTCAAAGAATCTCAATAAGGCACTTACCGGTTTCGGATTTTTTCTCGGTTTCAACATAATTTTATCTATTCCACTTGTTTTTTTCCGATTATTTTATAGTTGAAGAGTTGAAATGATGATAAAAATGCTGTTCGTGTTGCTGAAGATGATGTTGTTGAATACGAAATTGATTTAATATTCATTAGCTTTACTATATAATTCCTTTTTTATTTATTCATACTTTCGTTTGAATGATTTTTCTTTCTTTTACTTATTATCTTGTTATTTTTCTTCCTTTTATTATTCATTTTTAACATGAAACTCATCCATGAATTAGTAATTTGTAACAAGATATAACTTTTTTTATTTTAATGCACACTCATTTTTATTTCATTTTTCTCTTAATTGTTGATTGTTTTACGTTTGATCCATCTTAAAAAAAATGTATCGAATCAATTGAATAAATTTCATATCAAATAACTCAATTTTAAATGTGATTTTAGGATTTTCTTATCGAATTTCATTGTTTTGAACCAAAACACGATTCATACAAAAAAAAAAACTCACATAAATCTTTTTTTTTAATATGAAAATAAACAAAGCGCTTAAAAGCCTTGTTTTTCATATTAATTGCACATGTTCGCCAGTATTTTACGGATATGTGAAATGAATGTTATGTACAATATTTTTTTGTCTGCTAAACGGATCCATATAAAATAAGTTAAATGTGTAAATTGCCAGCGGTGAAATTTTTAATTATAAAATGCAATAATTTCTAACATTGAAATTTATTTCAAGAGACGTGGGGACAAAAAACATGGATTGTATGAATTTGAATGTGATAAAATTGGGTTTTTGTGTGAATGTGACAGTGGAATTTTTTTAAAAAATGGAGACGACTGGTTTTTTGTTCAAAAAAATTATGATAAAATTGAAAATTAGGTCAATCAATATGATGATAATTTTAGGAAGATAGTTTTAAATATTTAGTAAACAATTTAAGTTTTTGAACATCTATCATGATGATGAAAAGTTTTGAAATAATAACAGAATAAATTTCATTTGAATTGTTGGTGTTAAAATATTAAACAGAAAAGTTTTTGATCAACAGAAAAACTTCCTATTTCAAAAAAAAAAATTATTTATTTATATTTTGTTTGCTTAAACTTGTTTTGCAACTCAAATAAATTTTCAACAGTTTTTTTGTTCATTTCCCGATTTTAAGGCAGAGAAAACAGTCTCAAATTATGACGTTTTGCAAAGTTTTGAAAACAAAGGAAATTTTATCATCATATTGTATGTTAATTCACATACAAAAGGATTTAGAAAAAAAAAAATCACTGCTCAGATGAAAAATAAAACTCTTCAAACAAATAAATTCTTATTGATGATGCAAAACTCGATCGCTCCTTGTCGATTTTCTTTTTATTATCCAAATAAAATGCAAAAATAAGCACATTTATTTCATTGCATCTGTTCTGCATCGTTTTTCTTTAACTTTAAAATTTTATCTTCTTATGCTCATTATTTAATATTGTTGTTATTCACAAAATGAAGAAATTTTATTTTATTTTTAAAGCTGTGAATATTTTTTTTGCATTTTCCTCTTCAGTGAGTGAAATCTGTGTTAGTTTGCAAGCAAGATAATAATTTAGAATGAAAGTTTACAACTGTAAACTCTTCTTTAATACTTTTTAAATTATGGTAATGGCACATTTTGAGAGTAAAAAAACAGGGATAATTTTTCAGGGAATGCATTTTAACAATATGGGTGCAGGAATAAATTATTCGTTGTTTTTTTTATATGTGTGAGATTTTGCATTCAATTCAAGCTGTTTTTTTTATGAAAAATTATTATGAATGGAATTCAAATAAAAGCAAAAAAATAATTTACGAGTCATGTTTTTCACACATTCAAGTGCAAATCATACACAAAAAAAAACCATTTCTGAAAATCATCATTTTAATAGCTTTGTAAATAAATAGACGTGTGGTTCAATAAAAATTTTAATACAACTCTGTAATTTTTCTCTTATTTTTATTGAAATTTAATTTGATTTCTAAAAATATATCAATCAAATAAAAAAATTAAACATATTCGATAAATAATTTCAAATAAACAAGTATGTTATGCTAGAAAATATTTGAAAACGATCATCAAATTCTTAAAAACATGAGCAAAAATGAGAAATTTTTTTAAGCTCATCAATCTACTTAATCTGTTCTATTAACACTGAATCGATAATTGAACAAAATTTGAATCTCAATTCAAACAATTATCAAAGAAAACAAGATAAGACACCATACCATCAAGAATGAAATGTCTCAGTAAATGTAATTTCAGTTTTTCCAATGAAATTGAATGAAAAAACCGATCAAACCACAACATTTTTTGTTATTCACTAATTTTAAAGCTTTTAAATGACAACAAAAGGACAAAAACATCATTATACGTTTTGTGAATTGAATTGAATTGGATTGAATTGGATTTTTTTTTACATATAAAATTTTTATTTATATCATAAAAAAAACGTTTAAAAAGAAAAAAAATAACCTTGAGCGAGTTTTCCCCACTTTTGATTACTTTTGAATTAAAAAAAAATATAAATTGTACGATTTCTTGATTATAATAATAATTTTTCATATAAATAAAAAAAATTTTGACGATAATTTCTATGAAATGAACATTTGAATAGATATGAGTTTACAACATTGTATTGTTATGATTTTTTATTAATAAACAGTTTAATTTAATTGCTTCCGATATATCAATTTTAAATGAAAAATAAATGGGTTTTCATGTAAAGTTAAATTCGTTTAATTGCCAAAAATTTAATTCAAAAATATTAATTTTTACATAAAATGTATTTTAATTGTAGTTCGTTGACTAGAAAATTAATGTGAATGGTTGTTTTCATATTAAAATTAGCTCTGGCTTTTATTTGTATTTTTCTATTAATATAAGACTTCATACAATTCATTAATTTTCAATTCAAATTTATTGTGGGTAGAAAAAGTAAATGAATATTTTGCTTAAAATTTTCTATTGAATTTTAATTTATTTTCTCATTTTTTTTTCTATTTTTTTTTGAATTTGCACTTTCTAAGTAAAACATATGTCATAGTCATTTATATATGTGAAGAGGAAAATAAATTAGTGTATTTATAAAATATTTTGTTTTGTTTACACTTTTAATTAGAGTATGTAAGTGTAGTGTCAAGGTGTGAGATAAATACTGTTATAATAGTAGTAAGTTAAGGTAAGTTGTCTGTGTGTATGATCATTTTTCATTATAATTATCTTTTATATGAGTTGGTTTTCGAGAGAAATTGAAAGAGTAAATTTGAATCACATGAAAAAGTGCATTGAGAGATACACTGAAAGCTGAAAACGCCCCGCAGTGTAAAGTGACTTGGTCCACAGTGAGAGATCTTTGATTGACGCTTACAGGACATTTAATGAATGAAACTTTTATCGCATTTCCAGTTAATTTGGAACAAGAATTCGAGTTTTATGGGCATTCTTTTAGTCTATGCATATTATGAGGGGTGATGAGTTAGATTAAATAGAGAGTGGGATTTATTGAAATCTAGGCTCAGGCCACGGTCAGGCATATTGTGCATACGAACTATCATCATCAAAGGGCTTTAACTAGGCTAAAACTCAAACTGAGAAACCGGAAAATGGGACATTTAAGATTGTCAAGTTTCATGGCAAAGATTTGAGCTGCCAACTTTAAGATTGATATCTTTCGAAGCTTGTCATAACGATTTTTACAAGGCATTTTTAGACCAGTTGGTTAAGAAAACTGAATTGAATTTCTTAAAAAATTTCTAATCATGAAGTTCATTCCAACTTAAGCCTTAAAAATCTCTGATCATCTTTAAAAATCGTATTAGATCACAAAATTGAAGCTTCGATTCACCACAACCACCTTCTCATCGTCTTGATGAAACTAAAACCAATTTCACCGAAATTTGGTCAATATAATTTTACATGTCATTTTCCTTCAAGTCAATTTATTTTCATGTTTATTCTGAATTCAATTTCATTTCACGAGAAGAAGGAGACGGCGACAAATAAACGTCTTCTAAATGTATAAAAGTTTTATCATAATTATCAATTTTATTTCATTTATATTTCAAATCAATTTCACTCCAAATCAATGAAATTCCGATCAACTTAAACCAAAAATCACATTATTTTAAATATCTTATAAGAAAAAAAAAATATTTTTCATATAAGACTTTGATTAAATTCACATGTGAATACTTGAATACAACAATACACATTTTATTTTTTATTTTAATCATTTACCAATGTATTGATATAAATTTTTAATATACAAACACTCACTAATACAAAGATCTAAATATAAAATATTATTTTTTTTTACGTGTATTTATTTATATTTTTATCTTCTTTCATATTTTTAATATTATTATTATTTTTATTTTAATAGAATCACATTTTCATTCATAATATTTACTTCTTTTTCAGTTCATTTCATTTCATATTATTTTCAATTTAATCGTGTTTGATTTGAATTTTATTCCTATTTTTTGAGCAATTATTTTTTTTTTTATTTAAAATACTTTTCTGAGTTCATCATAATTTTATTTTTTATTTCTTTTTAATTTAAATGAGTTATAATTATAATTAAAAGTTGATGTTATTTAATTTGTTGGTATTCTGTTAATGAATGGGCGATATGACTTTAAATAGAGAGAAAATTTGTATTGAATATTTTATATATTATAACAGAACAGTGTGTAGTCAATGAATGTATTTTTTTTTTTATTTTATTTATATTATTTTTTTTTTAATACATATTATCACTGTTTAAGCCGAATAGTTAGCGTGGCGAAATTACAGACGAGACTGACTGAGAGACTGAAATGAAATTGTATGTGTCAGATCGTAATAACGCAATTTGGGTCTTCTTTCTTCTTTATTCACATATGTGTATGTGTGTGTGTGTGTACATGTATGTATGTGAATTAAGAAATATTGTGAAATTGAAACAATCAGCTGTTAAAAAGTGACATGCGTAGTAAAATGTTTATTATTGTTATTAAACACACTGTTGCTGTTTTTAAGTGCATTCATTATAGGCGGCTTATTGTTATTAAGTGCACATTTCAATGAAAATTGAAGGAAATTTTTAATTTAATACGAGTTTCATTGAAATTCATATGCAATTCATTCATGAAATTGTGTAAAATGAAATTTTCTGTACACATTTTGAAAGTAGTTCATTCAATGAAATGATTTTCATTCATCATCCTAATAATAAAGACTAGAAAACAATAAAATATTGTATTTACTGCAACATTGCTTCAGTATCTATCTCTTTCCCTCACGTACCTTTCAACAGGTATCTCTCTTATACACACTCATATAAATGTGATCGTAATGCAGAGAAATAACATCTGGAAAAATGGAACATATTCAGTAAAAAGTAAACAAAATACTTTCATCCACATGTTTCAGTGCTTTATCGTCTTTAGCTTCATCTAGGGACAAATTACGAATAACAATAATAATAAGAATAATATACTCATAATTTTTATTTACATACACTTTTTCATTTATTATCTTCATCGTCATATTATTATTTGACTCTTGACATTTTTTATGGTTTATTTGTGTTTATTTCTTTATTATTATTATTTTGATTTGTTCAAATTTATACCATTTTGGAAAGAACTATTTTGATTTTAAGGGTAAGGTATTTTTGTTTTATTTTTTTAATTATTAATTAATATTTTAAGGTCCGATTACTTAATAAAAACATAGAAAAAGGATTATTTGAACTGTAAATTTTACAGAGAGTCATTTTAAAAGTAAAATAAATTTAAATGACTTGAATACATTAAAATTTCTAGTTCGAAATCCTTTTTTATTATGGTTTGAAGTTCAATGTCATTTTTTTTTTATTTTAAAAAAATAAATTATTCAAACTTTCAACTAAAACTAATGAAAATTCAAACTGATACCAATACTGAAAAGAAATTGACACTATTAGTGTGGGTTGATTGCAAATTGAGAAAAGTAAATTAAATTCGCTTTAAGGTTCATTTTGGCGATGATTTTTGTCTTGATACGATATGAATTGTGCAAGTGAGTTCCTTTGATGGTCACATTCATGTCTCAAATTTCGTGTCTTCTGTGTTAAAAATGCACTTTTCGATGCAAGTTCAATAAAATTTCCTAGAACAGAGAGATCATTGCATTTGCACAAGTTCAATTTTCACATAACTCAATCAAATAAAAAAGTTTGTATTCCATGTCTGTTAGATGCAAAGTCTTTTGACAAGTTTAAATAAATATAAATTTTAAAGTTAACTTAATTTGATATCATATCACGTGAACAAAGTTTACCATTTTTGTTAGACAGATCTGGTCAAAGTTTTACTGTGAAAATAACAAAAAATTGAACATGTTAAATTTCCTTCTCGGAAAAACGAGTTTTTCTCTTACAATTTTTTTTTGTATTTGTATGAAATGAAAACCATTCATTTAAAAGAAAAAAATTGTGAAACCCAAAACGTGTCTCATGAGTTCCATAAAATAAAATCCGATACGAAAAATGGAAGATGAGACGGACAACAAAATCAACAATTAACTAGCTTTCATCAAGTATGTCCCAAATTTAGGATGATTCCATTTTTTTGCCTCATGTGTAATGAAATTAAAAGAAAAAGAACAACTTGTTGCTTGTATTGTATTGCATACCATGAAAAAAAAGAAAAAAAAAATACATATATGGATAATGTGTGTAAATAAAAGATAAATGAAAATTTCGTAGTCCCTAGACAATAAAAATGGTGTTACGAATGCTATAAGGCAAATGAGTGTTTATGTTGTGAGGATATGCGCCTCTTAAATTTATTTATTTTTATTATTGTATGTTCATTACGGCCCACATTTAATCCCAAATAACCCGAAAAATACCTACATCGCTGAAGTTGTAAAGTTGATATTATATATTTTAATTTTAATATCATTTTTTTTATGTATCATAAAAGAAGCAAGGTAAATTCATGTAAATTCTCTTAAAAGTAGACTTTAAACTTTACTACTTTATCTTATTATTATTATTATTATTATTATCATATTACAGATTGTTGTTGTTATTCAGTCAAAATAGAAAATTATTATGATACACAAATCGCATTAGGATTAAATTTTCTTTTATTTTCTTATGAAATTTCTTCGTTTTTTAGCTCTTTTTCTGTTTATTATGGGAAAAAAATGGAATGCTTCTCTACTAAATTGAATTTATTTTTCATTCCTTCTCATTTTTTCATATTTTTCTTCTTCTGTTTAGTGAACAAGAATCACAATCATAATATTATTATCGTTATAATAAGAGAAATATGATGAGCAAACATACTTTAATACACTTGATTAATTTTTATTTCTTTATATCTGTTTTATGGGACTGCTGTCGCATGAGATGCACAATTTGAATGCTGTGAAATGACTTTATTAAGAAAACCGGAAGAAAAATGAATAATGAAGAGTGCTTGAAATTGAAAATTTCTGTTTATTTGAAGAAAATACTTAAATTATGTCATTTAAACATACACTGTGAGTTAAAAATGTCCCTTAAATCACCTAAAGCTCATTAAATCATTATTTTAACTAATTATATTCCTTTTACTTTTTTCCAGATCTCGTCAATTAACTCACTTTACTCAGTTCAACATAAAAAAGGAGGAAGGAAAATTGCATTTTAATTGTAATTATGTCTCAAAATCCAGTCAAGAAAGTTCTTCGTGATAAAATAAAGTCCATAATAAATGGCATGACAAAAGAAGAACGAGATTCACAATCATCTCGTATTGCACAAAAGGTAAGAAACTTTATTTTTATTATAAAAACTTACTTTAGTAAATGCAATTTAATATTTTCCTTTTCTTTTGTATTCTCGTTTATTACAAAAAAAACTTTTAAAAGTTTTAAATTTATTAAAAAAATTACAAAAATGTCAAATGAATCAAAAATAACAAAAGAAACTTTTTAAACAGATCAAAAATCAATTTATAATTTGACCTAAAAAAAATTTCATCGATAAAATGTGTGGGTACTTTGTGTAAAAAATTTCAATTAATTTTTTGTTTCCTTTTTTTCCATTAATTTTACTTTTCCCTTAGGCAATGAAAAATGAATACAATTCTCACAATTTCAGATATTTAATCTGCCAAAATACAAAATAGCTCAACGCGTGAGTGTCTATTTGAGTACTGATAAGGAAGTGGATACAATGCCCATCATTAAGGACTTATTTAAGAATGGGAAACAAGTTTGTTATTAATTATATTTTTTAAATTTCATTTCAATTACACAAAATAAAAATATTTTAAGGTTTTTGTTCCAACATACAAGAAAAATGTAATGGAAATGGTCCAACTTTATAATTTAGATGATTACAATGCATTACCCGTAACGAAATGGAACATCAAACAACCAAATATTGATGATAACAGAATGAATTGTATGGAATGTGGTATGAAATTTCACAATTCATATTAAAATTAACCAGGCGTTTCCATTTCAACATATTACATTGACCTTTTCTCATTTCATTTCAGGACTTGATTTAATAATATTACCTGGTGTTGCCTTCACTCGCAATGGAAATCGACTTGGACATGGAATGGGATATTATGATAAATTTTTAACAAGATATTTTGAAAAGCATTCAAAAGTTCATCAATCTCCAGATGTTACTGAACCAGGAACAATGTTGATTGGGATATCATTTAAAGAGCAAATTGTTGACATAGACGAGCTGCCAATGGAAGCACACGATTATAAATTGGATTTAGTTGTGACAAGTGATTGATTGGACTTACTTACCTTTTTTTTGATATCATTTCATCATATTTTTATGTGACATGTTCATTGCATATCGAATAGGAGTAAAAAAAATCAAATTTCTTTATTAAATTTAAAAAATATATATTTTATTTTATTATTTTCATACAATTTATTGATTGAAACTAGTATAATTTTTTTATATAAGTGGAACTAATTAAAAATATTTAAGGATCACAATAATAATTTGATTTAAAATTGAAGATAACAATTAAAATTAGAGTAAGAGAGGTATTTTTTTATTATGAATTTCATTTTTTTTTATAGATAAAGTCAATTTTAAGGGATTTGTTTTTGTTTTAACTCGAAATTGAATTAAAATTTTTAGTTTTTTTACTTATACTGGTCAAAATGTTACAGAATACTGGTTAAGTTATTTTTTTTTTAATACAAAGTTAAAGCTGATAAGGGCAGTTTTGTTTCTCGCTTTAGATCATACTTCCAAACATTCGTTTTCCTCGAGTCAATACCAAACTTACAATCATAACAGTTAATAAAAAGATTAAAAGTCCTAAAAAGTATGTGATTAAACGACAACGATTTCGAAATTGTTTCTGTTTTTCCATTTTTGCACGTAATTCCTCGGCTTTCGGCATATCTAAGGTGAAATCAGATTCAGGGCGTGTTGATGGCTATTCAAAATACAAAAAAAAACATAAAATTAATAATAAATAAATTTTAATTAATGCTCATCATCATATTAAAATTATTAACATTAAGTTGTCTCGTTGCTTATCATTGTCAATGTCAACACATATTTAAAATAATTCATGTTTTATGTGTCAGGTCGTTTATTCATGTCTCATCTTCTTTCATTTTCAGCATTATCTCTGTATGTTGATACGATTCATATATAGTTAATTAGAGGGTCAAGGATTTCGAGTATCAAATCAATTTAATTTTAATAAATATTAAATTTATTAAATAGTTTTTTGTTGTTGATTAAATGAAAATTTCATTGGGGCATTTTAAAGCGTATTCAAATTTTAATGAGTGCATGAATTATGTTTTGTTTGATTATTTTCGATTATTATTTAAAATTATCTACTATCAGAATAAATATTTTAATGGACATCATTTATATTTCGTGTTGATTTCCTGGTTTAAATGCGCTTTTAAGGTGGATCTGTCAAAGGTAAGGGAACGCATGATATAAGCGCATTCATGGAAAATTTAAGACGGACGGACACCTGTTTGATGGTGTTTGTGCTTAAGTAAAATTTTCACAGTAAGAGAGCTAATTCAGTGAATCGTGTTCGAAAATTAGGGCTAAGCAAACGATTCTTGGACATTCGGATGTAAAAAATTCCATCATCAGCCGACAGAGGATCCTAAAATTGTAAATGCGCGTTTTCAATTCACTCAAAATTACTTTTCCTAACATTTTTTTCATTTCAATGTTTATTTATGGAATAATTTTTTCCTTCTTCATAATTTATTATAATCTTTGATATGTTTAACACTTCATAAAAATGTGTAAATCACATAAAAAAAATTATAATTTGCTTTGCTACATTATTCAAATAAAAAAAAAATGTCTAAACGAGTTTTGAATTTTATTATTAAACAAAATTTGTCATGAACAGGTCGTGTGTTGACCTCTCATTTGCCACTCAAATATGAATTGAATTGAAATCTGATTGATTTATAGATCATTTCATTTGAAATTGATGAACAAAAAGAATGAAAATTGATGTTTAATTGAAAGATATTCTGAATTTGATATTGGTTTGTGTTTGAAATGAAATCGATTGAGTTTATTTTAAGCCTAAAACAAAACAAAAATCATAATTTCCATGAAAATTAACAAAGAATGGTTAATTAACTTAAATTTAAATCACACATCATAATGAACCTTAACGTAATTAAACATAAATCCATGCTAATAATCAAATTTACGTTGAATAGTCAACATTTTTAATTAATACGCTTGTGCTTAACCTCTAAAACTCTTCACAAATCAGAATAACTCTCACGATTTTTTTCTCAATCTCCTCATAAATTTGATTTTGTCGTTTAAAAATAAAACATTAATAACATTTTTGACCTTCCATAATTAGTTTTGACATGTTTCATTTCATTACAAAACAATAGTTAAAGCAAATTCTCTTTATTGCAATCCATCATTTAATAATTATTTGTATCAGCTGTCATTAATTATACAGAATAAAAAATAAAAATAAAACACTTTAAATAACAGCAAAAGTAACACGATCTTATCACACTTGTGCTTTAAAGAAGTCACGCACCTGACACTCCACCCATTTATTTAATAAAGAAAAAATAAAAAAAATAAATAAATTTCTAGTAGTAATTTTTTTTTGATTATAATTTTAAATGAATATGAGGAGAAATAAATCATAATTTGAAATATTTAACTAATAATAATGTTTATTGTTTTTTGAAACGTGACTGAAATAAAACACTTTTTTAAAAGTTTTTTGGCATTAAAATTTTAATTGAAATATGAATGAAATGTTAAGTATGTTAATGATTTGTTACATTTTGATGTTGAATATTACTTAACTTGTTGCTAAAATTTTGTAATTAACGAATTTTCTTTTTATTTTAATGTGAAATTTTGAATTTTGACCCATATTTGATGGATTTCACCTGTCTTATGTATAGAAATCTAATTTTTGATATTAAAAGAGTAAAAAAAATGCATTTTAAGTAAAAGACTGAAAAAATTTCCAATAAAAATTGAAATTTAGGTTGGCAATTTGCAGTAAACCTGAGTAATTATGATCATAATTATTAAATTAAATTAAAACTTAAAAAAAACCGCATCATAATAAATTTTTTTACAAAACAGAATTTCGTGAGAAAATTATGAATTACCGTGTGAATTGTGTAAGTGCAATAAACTGAATATATGATTAAATTGAATGATTTTTTGCAATGAAAAAGAGCATTCAAGATGTGGAAATTTAATTTAAGACCACACCTCATAAAAATGATCTATTGTGTGTTAATATTTCGAAAAAAATGAATGAAATTGATGATATTTTTTAAATTTTTATCAATGACTGGCTGATTTCAATGATCAATGTATCAAATCGAGGTTTCGAGAGACCAAATTTTCATTGCAATTTGAAAATTCTGAACATGAAATGCATTCAAAAGAAAGAATCAGTTTCAATATTACATCATAAAATATGCAATTTTATTTCATGACCTACAATTCATTGTTTTGTTGTATTTTTTATCGCATTTTCCAAGCCATTCATCATCCGAACATGCATTTCATGAATTGCAAATATTTTTCTTCATTATGAAAATGCATTTTTAATATGATTTTAAATGAAATTCATCGTGGTGTTATAATTTTCCATTTTAATTTATTGTTTTTTTCTGAAGTGAGCTGTAAATTTCCACCATAATTTGATTTAAAATGTTTTTCCAATGAAAATTGATGACATTCATTAACAAGCCATTCGCTTCACACAAGTAAAAAATTACACGTAAATGAGTGATGTTTCGCATTTTAATTAGTGTCATACGTGTTTGTTGTCTAAAAAATTAAAAAAAATACAGATAAAGTTTGAAATTTATGAAGACAAAAAAGTGCAACATCTGCAATTTATTGTCTTTATTGAGTAAAAAAGAGTCGTATCATGAATATTTCAATAAATAATAAATTGACTTCAATACCTTATAAAAGAAAAATTTTCAATATCATTCATGCAATAAAATATGTAAACATTTAAAAATAAATTTATAAAAAAAAGAACTTGTTATTATTATTCAATTGCCGTTTTTAATCTTTTATTAATTTTTTTTTAAAAGAAAAATGTCGGTCAAGGATTCAGATGTCACTTTAATATTAAAACAATATCTTATAACATATAAAAAAAATAATAAAAATAAATATTTTATCATTCATTGTAAAAATGTTTGTGATTATGATAAAAGGAATGAAATTTCCCGAGGGATTTTTGAATGTATAACGAAAAATTTACAAAGTGGAAATAAAAATGTGGGTTTACAATACAAAAAATCTATTGTAAGGATGCTTAAAATGGAAGTGGGAAATTATTCTTTCCCGGGACCGATTTCAGGTCCAGTCATGAAGATTTTACTCGACTTATGTTCAAATTGGGTGAGAATTCCACCTAAACATTTTTCCGCTTAAAGCCTGGTCAGAACCTTACAAGAGAACTCGTTTTCGATGGAACCCATCTTGCACTGAAGGAAGTTTCCGAATCACAGTGTAATTTTTACAGGAAAATTTAAGTTCAAACTCGAGAAAAATTTCAAATATTTCCTTTCAAACACTTAAAATAACATTCTTCGAGAACACCTTAAGCTATTTTTATTTACTCATTTTGATCACCGCTTGAATTTCCATCAGCATTACCACAAATTATCTATTTAACCTAAAAATTATTCATAGCTACGAAACACACTTGTTTTAACCTTTTCAAATGCAATATAAAGTTTTTTTTTAATTAAAATTCTATCAACACACTATGAAACCACAACAAAATCACATTTTATCTCAATTCAAGAAAAAAAACCGACTGCGCACCCATTTAACACAATTATAAACGTAAATTCTTGTTATTTTATTATTAGTATATTAATCAAACCTTTTAATCATATCTTGGCCCCAATTTTTAGTATAAATGTGCAACAAGTGACCATTAACCGGTAACATACATTTTTAGTTTCCATTCACTCAAAAAAAAAAATTTAAAAACAAAAATTGTAACTAATGCTGTTTAATTCACATTCAATTACTTTAAAGCAAAAAAAAAAAACGTAGCATTCTTTTTAAGGTAAATGAAATTCATTTTTCATGATCTGAAATTTTTATATGCTTCCTTATTTATTTTATTTTTACTTACTTGTAATTTTTCAAGTTGTAATTGTAGATTTTTGTACAGAATATTGAGCAATATCATTCAAAAAACACCTACAAACATTTGCCGGCTACTATTTGCCGATTAAATTATTTATTTGTGTGTACAAATCACTTGAATTTTTTTTTTATTTGATTGAGATCATTTTCAATAGATTTATGAATATGAAATTGTGTGTTGCAATTTAAATGTGTGTTCGATTTAAATGAAGTGATTAATGTGATTTTAATAAAATTATGATTATAAAATTTTATCATATTATTACTGAGCGGTATCAAAATGCAAGAAAAAATGTGATTTTATCATGAAAGTAAAATTTTCAAGATTTTGATGGAAAGGCTTTTCAATAAGAGGAGTGTTGCCAAATCCTTCAATTTTGTATAGATTTTTCAGGACTCTCAGGTAAAATCCTGAATCTCAAGTTATTTTCACTGTACAAAAACAACATTTTCATATAAATTTGAGTTTTTTCAGTGAATTTTGGGAATGCATTTAAATTTTGAGTTGGCAACACTGTCTTGATCTTAAAAATTGCCATTCAGACTCCATTGAAAGGCACTTTGACTGTTTTATTTTTTATTATTTTCTCAATTTACCACAATTTTTTCCCCGCTATAAGTAAAATAATTTATAATAAACATTTAATTTAAAATTTGTGGCATAATATTAAATTTAAAAGCAACATTTGACCAAAACACATTCCTAGCAACGTGTTGAGTGTAGTGTAGATTGTAGAATAAATTTAATTATTATCACAACTGTAACTAAACTTGGTCAGCTCGTAACATTATTCAATTTAAATTTACACTCTAAATTCAAATAAATAACGACCATTAGATTGTTAAAGTTTTTTTTAGTCCATTAATGTGAGTGGTAGAGATAAAATAAAAGTTTTCAGAGTTTTGAAAATGTTTTATGATTGTGTTGAATTAGTTTGTGGCTAAAATAAATATTTTCATTGAGTGAAGGGGAGGAATTTTTGTCTCGCCACAATAAATTGTGGTTCATAGAAATAGAATGTTATTTTCAATTTACGTGTTTTTGCTTAGATTGCAGTGTTTCCATTTCGGTCAAATATTAAATTGTTATGATCAAAATTGTTTTTCATACATTTTTTATATGATTTTTTATAAATAAGCTAAAGACAGAATGGCAATCAAAAGAAAATAGTAAAAAAAACAACATTGAGCCGGTTTTTTCAGACTTATACACAGTATTTTTAACTTTCAACACCATAATTATGCTTGTATTACGTCAAATATGACATTAACCGTAAAACTGAAGTCGATCAGTGTTATAGAATGTTGCTTGAAGTTAAATTCAGAACATTTTGTAGAAGTATGTTGTTGCAAATTTTACGAGCGTCATCACTTTAATGGCTCCATGTGATTCCAGTCACATGCATGCTGGTTTGATGTTGGCTTTAACTAGTCAAAGTCATTTATATCTTATCTCATATGAATGGAAAATAACAAACAAAAAAATCTACTTTATGGAAGTCAAAACAAAAAACAACTTCTGTTAAAAGTTAATTTTAATTTTTTTTTTCTGCTATTGTTGTCTTTCAACTTTTTATTTATATATTTTTTGTTGTTGTTGAGTTAGGTTTTTTTTTGTTTGTTTGTATGTTTGTAAGATTTTCGTATGAGTAATTTAATATATTAATAAGCAAAACACATGATTGTAATTTACAGACAACGTCCTTAAAGGTCGTTGAGATTTTGTTGACCCCGTTTAAATAAAAAATAAAAGAAGCTGTTTATGAATGAAGTCTTTGTGTAATTTTTTGGTATTTAATATGATTTTTATTGATCATTATGTCAGATTAAAGTGATTTTCGATTTATCTGATTTGTTTTTACTTTTAATGAGGTTGATTAAGCTCAAATATACTCAGCATACACCAAGCTTCGATTAAGACGAGTCAGAATATTTATGTCAGAGTTCTTAACCCAAATTGGCCACAGATGATGATGAAGTCACTTTTCTGTTCGAAAATCTTAATTTTTCGTCGGATTGGAGTAAGTAAAGAAAAAATCAGGGAAGAAAATGCACTCTGATCTCAATTTTTCTAGTTCAAGCAATCAAAGGGTTAAATTACAAGTTTTACAATTGAATTAAATTCAAAAACGTCAGACAATAACGAAATTTATTGCTTCATAGAGCACACATTTCAAACTTCTTTAACAAAGACATACACCAACAAACTCTCATTAATCTTAATCTTACATTAAAATAAAATGATATGAATCAAAGGGCTTGTAATTTGTATGTTAAATGTGTGTGACTTATTATTGCAACATTGTCGTTACAGGTCAACGAGCCTCAAGTCTAAATTTAAAAAAAAATCATACACATATTTTTAAAAATTTACAAGTATTTCAAAACATAATCATTTTAACTAAAAATTAATTGCTTCAAGTTAAAAATATGTTTTTTTAAAATAACGGTAAATATCGCTTCTGGCCCTACAACTATTAAAATTATATGTTATATAACCGGTTAAATTTTTTTTTTAATTTTAATTTAACTTCAAACAAAAAAATGTTCAAAATGTGTGTTGTCACACATTAAAAGCATTTAACATGCGATAATCATAATAAACATGAATTTTGAAAATCATATCTCATCATCGCAGTACTTGGCAATGCTTAGTAATTTGTGTGTATTTTATAATCATTTATTTGCACGAGTTAACATGACTTGGTTTAGTTTTAAGTTGATGTTCTGTATTTTTTTTGTAAAATTTACGTGAATGCAAAAATGAATTTGATGATGCATTTTTTTATGTAATATTTGCACGGTAAACGTTGATTTCAGTTATGTCTTATTATGATATCAGAGTTGATGGACTACATTGATATGAGATGAAAAAGAATACCGAAAAACCACCAAAATAAAGTATAAAAATAATCTGCTAATCTTGTCTTTCAAGTAGTTAATTAAGATTTTTTTGTATGGTGATGTTGTTTTTATCAAAGACAAAT